>CAHIKZ030004727.1:817500-867500 GCA_903632075.3 Acanthosepion pharaonis | reverse complement strand
AGTGTTTCAGACTTATGATAAACTTAAGAAATTTACATAATGTGACGTCATTTTTTAAGATATAGTATACACACACAAACACGCACACAAAAACACACACACAAACACACACACACACACACATACAGTTTACTATGGATAAATTGTCGTCTGAATGACGCAAAAAATGAAAATAACTTTGACATCTCATTTTAACAGATATATTTACGAAAGTTACACAAAAATATATTGAAATACTAAAGAGTGAATTTATCCAACAAAATCGCCATTGGCTTCCCCCACAGTCTCTAGACGACTTAGGAATCTCCTGCAACTCTTTCATATGGTCTCTTTGGCTAATTTGGTGAATGCTGTCATAATCCTTGCCTTCAGTTTATCTGTGGTTTTAGAAGGAGTATTTGTTAGTTTCTCGCTCAACTGCGCCCCACAAATAATAATCGAAGAGGATGCAATCTGGGGAGTTAGGTGGCCAAATGTAAGTGGTGACGTGGGCTGACATACATGTATTGTTTCTTTTTGGTGTTCTTTTTCTCAGAGACGGTGCCCAACTGACCCTACTATACTGTGCAGTCGATAAAAACAAAAAGAAACAACGCGCATGCGTGAAATGAAAAATATGAAAGGCGACAATTTGCCCACTCCACACTATATATATTTTCGGGGGCCGGGGAGGGTCAAGAAATTAAGCACAAGCACCGGGCAGTAAATCGGCGCCACAGGAAGTGTGAGGCGGCTTTGGGCAATTTGTCCACGGTATTGCCGTTTAAACTGACCTTGTGTCACATTCGGTAGCGATGTGGGCGCGCTGCAAAATGATCGCTTCTCAAACTTTTGGCTGAGATCAAATTGTAGTGTCTGTTCTTGTCACAATTAATCTGATTCTCTTTCCCCCTCCTTCGTTCGTTCTTTCATTTTCTCACTGAAACCAAATGATGTTTTTCCGCTCTTTCCACGCGAGCAAAACGCGGAATAGTTCATTATTTATGCGGTATTGGCAGAGCGTAATGGTCGTGCTAACTAATGAAGGAAGAAACAAGCACCTTTATAATAGGGTGTATATATATATATATATATATATATATATATATATATATTATATATATATATATATATATATATAATTAGTTAGTTTATGAAAAACTAGGTGATCCGTATGGGTAAACCTAAGGAGGATGAAATCCAGAGAGCTCAATGTAAATCCAGAGCAAATAATTTATATATATATATATATATATATATATATATATATATATATATATATATATAAGGAGAATTCAACGCTTGATATGTCCCAAAAAGAAATCTTTTGTACGGATATATACAAGTTTCATTAAAGATGACTGACAAGGTGAGGTCATTAATTTTTTTACGCACAACACACAGATAGGGTATCAAGGCCTGAACATGCTGTTGAACAGTTATACCTGAGAAAGACGGAAAAATCCATTTTTATATATATATATATATATATGTTTCGGAGACGGATCCCTCTGTCCACTCGTTGGGGGGACATCAGCAATTGACTGCTTATACTTCTCGATTTTTCTTTTTTATATGCACTTATGATTGGTGCAAGTTTCTTTTTTTTATTTCATAGTGTGTGCGTTCGTGCGCGTGCGCCCTTGCGTTCGTCTGCGCAGATGTGCGTACGTGAAGAGTGTCGGGATTATTTTTCCTTTTCACCACTTTTTTCACTTCACACTTATTCCTTAACAGTTTCCCTCTTTTTTTTCTTTTTCCTCTTTTCTTTCAATCGTTGTCATTTTACTTCCGTTTGATATATATATATATATATATATATATATATATATATATATATATATATATATATATATGTGCACTTTAAAAATCATGAGATCAATAGAATCCATTACAATCGTTTCAACATTACGCTATCATCATCATATCGATTTTTATCAATTGACCTCTGAACGTTTTACTTAAAAAACAAAAAAAAAAACAAAAACAAAAACAAAAAAAACAAAAAGTAATGAATTCTATATTATTTAAAAATATAAATAAACAAACGCACGACGTCGGGTGTGATAGAAAGAAGGAAAAGAAGAAGGGAGAAGAGAAGAAAGTAAGGATATTATAAATGTATCAGTTGGGCTTAATTGAAATGCTCATTTTTTTATCCAGCCTCATATGGTTTTAAGAGGAATTTTTAAATATATATGCAAGGACTCAAGTCTTCGGATTTCTGGTTCAAAAGGTTCTCCATAGATTACAAGAATAATTTCTCTGTTGAATACAGCAAATAAGAATAGGATTGATTTTTCTAGATACTATTTATTTTTCTCTCCTCGATAGGAGTAGATAGATTCGCCCGATTCACGATCCAACCCGATATTTTAAAGACTAGTAGATGTTTATCCCTTGTTTCCTTGTCTAGAATTGGATTTCTGGTTCCTTCTAATGTCTTCCCATTCTCATTCAATTCAAGTAGCCCATTGCGTTATAGTGGCATTATCGATTTGCTTGGGGTGAATTGGTTAAAAGCCACACTATTTAAGGAGGGGGCTACTACTGTTATTCTTGTCTTCTATTGAAGCTATGTGTAATAATTGTTTGAAATTACTCTATGGGATTCGTCAAAATTAAAAAAATTCTTAAAACCTCAACCTGAAAACTCCAGTCATCTTCTTAAGTAGCCTAGTCGGATGGAGACTGTCATATGGCTGTTTTACATGGTCCAAACCCGTTCAAAAATATCTAAACTCTCATACAACCGCGTCCTATGATAGATGGTGAAAATGGCTTTGAGCGTATAAAGCCTGAAGGCCTTAGTAAACATTACTCCTCTTTGAACACTGTGAACTGCTGCTACAGATTCACAAACAAAGAACTGTACTAAATAACAGAAACAACATCACTTGAGGACTGCCAACAGCAGTAACAGCTAAAAAGGATAGCATATATAGCACGAAAACAACAACATAATCAAGATGTTGACATTCCACAGCACTTCAAACAAAAGGTTAGGAAGGAAACCCCCATCATTATTGGAAAAAGCGATAACATCTACTGGAAAGTTGTTTTCAGTGAAAGATTTTATAAATTTCAATCGAAAGCTGCTAGGTTAATGCATTCGAAATGTTTCCTTATAAGGAAACAGTTAATATCACCATCACTATACAAGCCCTACTCGTTAGAAATTACAATTATTGTTCTTTTCTATTGTAGCCATGTGGAATACCTGATAGAACGTACTATAATTCTTGTCTTCTCTCTAAGTCATATGCTATTAGCCAGAAATTACAATTATTCTTGTCTTCCATACAAACCCCGTGTTTATCATTTGAACTTGTTATTATTCTTGATTTCTACCGAAGTCATGTGTGACTTGTTAATTAATCAATGTGATGCATTTTACTTTGTTCCGTAACACTGCTTTTTTTTTTAACCCTTACCCCTCTTGGGTCGTAGGGACACAACACGTAGTGCGGCAGCAGTAGCAATGGTTTTTCCTGGGCAAGACAGGATGTTGATTGGACCCAATCTGTCTTGCTATTTACCCTTATCTGGGGGCAGAAGAGATGGATTCATATCTTTCCCTGAGTACATAAGTGAATGTAATGAATTCGACTGAAATTCGAACTTGGCTCTCCGATTCCTCTATCCGAGACGCTATCCCCTTTATTCCTCAGTACCTCAGTAACACTATTTTAACTTTGTATAAATTGTCTTCGGATGTGAGAATTCATTCTAAATTAATTTTATTCTCTTCTAGATGATAATATGGTAACATTATCAATCGGAAGCAAGCAATAATTTCTTAACTTATTTTGCAATTATTATCAATTTTTTTTTACTACGTCTTCAAGCATTTTTAGAGAATAAATTGCGGTAAAAACGTTTACAAGAAGCTCTTCGATTAATTCGATTAATTTATTGCTTTTAACTACTTTTATATTTATGCATTGATACGAGGATCGAAGATTTATACTTCTTGAAACATTTCTCGCTTTACCATAACGGCATTTTAATCGACATTAAAAATCAAAATATTCAATTGAATCAACGAAAAAGAAAAAAGATATACGGTTTGGATCGTTTAACTTTTATAGCAGTTTTTTTTTTAAGTGTGGTCGGCTGTTAATTAGCAACCAACAGAAAAACAATGCAGAGTCGTTATTAATCATAAAATTAGTTGTAAAGGTAGGGGGTGCATGTTGGTGTCACTTGACAATTGACCATTGTTTAAGTGTCCAGCTCTTCGTCATTGTGACATGATGGTATGAATGCCCATAACGCAAATCATTGAAAGATGAAATCGAACGATGAAGCAGAGTATCGATTATAAGTCATCTTTATCGATCATTAGTATTGATTATCAGCATGGCAAATGGAATATGCGAACTACGTTCGAACTTCAGGAGAGGCTGCTTGTCATGATTGATGTATTAGATTTTAACGCTTGGTTAAATGATTGGTGTGCATCGATAAACTTTGATTATTTGTTCGATCTATCTAACCCTGTATATGTATACCCAATCTATCCGTTCATTCATATATATATATATATATATATATATATATATGTGTGTGTGTGTGTGTGTGTGTGTGTGTGTGTGTGTGTGTGTGTGTGTGTGTATTATGAATTAACTGATTTAAAAATATGGTTCCTTGGCTACACAAGAATTACCATGTTTCAAAAACCGAAGCTAAAAACTTCAAATTTAATTATATAATTAAATTAAAAGAATTAGTTCTGTTTCATTTTTAAGCGAATTTTGGAATAACTTATTTTTAAATTTAAAAATAAGTCATTCCAAAATTCGCTTGAAGATGAAACAGAACTAATGCTTTTTTAAATCAGTTAATTTATAATATTTATGCTCTGTAAATTTATATTGAGCACTGTTTTGTCAAAATAAAAATATCAATAAGAACACCGGATTATATATCTTACTGTTCTTTCTTTTTAATATATATATTTATATATATGTATATATATATATATAGGTTTACAGATGTGAAGATTTGAAGCCGTTTTTATCGACTTCAATGAAATAAATATCACCTATGGTATTTTAAGTGCTTGCTTTTCATTATATAATAAAAAATTGCCCTGTCTTTGACATAGAGCTTTCAATGGATCTATATCCTCTTGGAAATTCTATACGGATTACCATCAAATGAACGATCCGATCAAATTGAACGATTCCATCAAATGAAACTTTGTCTACGGAACCCGTGGCAGGACCAGGTCATGAACACCGAAGTTCTCCGCGCAAAGATTGAGAGCTTAAAAATCATCATGACTCGTCACCGACACCGATGGTCCGGATACCTTGGCCGAATGCCGAATCCGACACCCCAACCAATCCTCTTCTCAGAGCTCAAATCTGGCAAAAGATCACGCGTTGCGTCGTCGGCTCAAGGATCAGCTCAAAAACACTTTGCTGAAAACACAGAAATCGATCCGGTTCATTGGGAGACGGAAACTGCAGAAAGAACCAATTGGAGAAAAAAAAAAAAATAACATCCTTTGAAAACACTAGAAGACAAATAGAAGAGACGAAGAGAGCCCAAAGAAAAACTAGGGCTCTCCATACCTTGAACCCTTCTACCCTGCCATGCGGTGACTGTGGACGTCTCTTCAGATCCAACATAGGACTCATTTCGCACAGAAAGAAATGGACACCCCAGTGTTCGGAGTCCCACCAACGACGATATATATATATATATATATATATATATATATATATATATATATATAAATATAAAGAACATAGAAGTCAACACTTAGAGGCCTCTAAGTGTTGACTTCTATCTCATCTCTGATATCGAGCACTTTATCCCATAAATATAGCACACCTTAAGACTATATTTCTTCATATATATATATATATATATATATATATATATATATATATGTGTGTGTGTGTGTGTGTGTAACTCATTTCACCCCAAGCAAGGCGGGAATGCCACTAGTACGCAGGGGGGTTACAGGGAATGAAAGTGAGAGTAAAGACTGATAAAAGATGAACGGGATTCAATAACGAAGAAGATTGCAATTGACGTTGCATTTAAATTTTTGAAGATTGATGTCATCCGGGAATCAAGTAAACAAAAGGGACTTCCACAGGCGGGAAGTGCGAGAAAAGAAACTGTTGGTGTAGAAGTGGAGGTTACATTTTAACAGTGAACGGGTGGGATCTAAATGCCAATCTAGTAGCACGCTTAAATTTATGTAGTTGAGGCACCAAGGAAAAAAAAAGCTTGTCAGAGAAGTTGCCATGAAAGTGACTGAAGTCGAGATGCCAGGTCAGGATCGATTAAATTACAGATCCTTCTTTGTATAGTGTCAAGAATCTCGAGATGTACAGAAAGGAGAAGCAATTAACAATTCGAGAAAGATATCTAGATGGATGGGTCGATTGCATAAAGAGAGATAGATATATACATAGAAAATAATTGAAGATTAACGACACGCTCTAATCATATAATCCAGGGTTAAAATCAAATTCATTCATCATGACAAGCGTCCTTTCCTGAAATTTGAACTTTCTATGTATACTTGTCTTTATTTCTTTCTCGGTCTTATATGATCGATCTATCTATCTATCTATGAGTTAGGATCAAATATAGATTAGATATGGATCAGAATCGAACACAATGATAATATAAAGTACAAATAGGAAACGTTTATCAAACATATTTCGCTTTTATTAAAGTTTCATCAGAGAATGAGATATTGCGAAGAAGAAGAAAAGAATTCTGGTATTTTTACTTTTGTGGTGTTTGATTTTCATTGGTTAATCATGTTTCATGTGCATTAGACGTGTTAAACCATCGTTAGTATAATGTGTGACCTTCTGAATTCAAGGTGAGATGAAGTGTCCATTTGAAGTTTCAAGAAATGAATGGATTCCAAGTATTGCTTTACGTATATAAGTGTATAATAATCCTAGACTGTCCATATGGGTGATTATTCGTGTGTGTGTGTAGTGGACATTATGTCTACTATCTAAGTCTGTTCATATCTATCTATCTATCTATCTATCTATCTATCTATCTATCTATCTATCTATCTATCTCACTCTGTTCATATCTATCTCAGTCTGTTTATATCTATCTATCTATCTATCTATCTATCTATCTCTCTCTCTCTCTCTCTCTCTATATATATATATATATATATATATATATATATATATATATATATATTATTAAGATGTCACATCCCGGCAAACAAGTACTCACAGCAAAGATGCATAAATATTTATTGCTCTACTCTTGGTATTGAACTCTATTTTAAATTAATTCTATGAATGTTTGAATTTTTTTTTTTTTTTCGTTTTCTTTACATTTGAATATATATATATATATATATATATATATATATGCCAACAAATATCACAGATCGAGACGTAACTGCTGTTAGGTATGTGAATAGCAGGAAACTATCTGGAAGATACGAGCCAGTGCCCTGTGGTCAAAAGAATCAATGACAAACAATAACACCCTGATCGTTTCTCAATCTATAATTGAGATTTATATCTCATGAACCGAATCGATCGTCGCACCGCCTTCGCTAGCGAAAGAAATAAGGCGCTTGGTTAGATGAGTTACGACACTCCGGGAATTTTGTAATTTGTACTTATCCGGTTTGTGGACACTTTTAGTCGTAATTGTCGACCTCTCTTACAATTGCCCTTCTTTGCTTTTCCCCGGGGCTCATCACGTCTTGTAGGTTTCTTTTCTTCCCGCGTTAACCTTTCCCTGTAGCATGTGAATGTAAACGGTGATGAATTATTATAACTGTCTCGAGCATAGCATGGTATTTTTCACGGGCCCCAGGTCAGGAACTTCTTATTAGACAATATAAAAGAGAGAGGCAAAAAGAAGAGAGGATCTATCTATCTATCTATCTATCTATCTATCTATCTATCTATCTATCTATCTATCTATCTATCTCTATCTATCTCATCTGTTCATCTATCTATCTATCTATCTATCTATCTATCTATCTATCTATCTATCTGAATTTTGTATCTATCTATCTATTTGTATGTATGTATGTGTGTATGTCTATCTGTCTGAATTTTGTATCTATCAAGTCATTATTTAACATGCTTAGATGCTACGAAACTCAATGTTCATTCGATCTATCTATCTATCTATCTATCTATCTATCTATCTATCTATCTATCTATCTATCTATCTATCAAGAGAGAACCTAAAGTGACAAACAGAAGTAGAAATGAAGAATGAAAAACAAGGGAGAAGCAGAGGTAGAGAAAAAGTGAAAGAAAAAGAGGAAGAAAATAAGAGAAAAAAAAGAAGAGAAATACGAAAGAAAAGAAAAAAGAAAGAAAAGGAGAGCAGGAAAGAAATAAAAGAAAGAAAGTATGAGAAAAGAAAAGCGAAAGGAAAGACCACAAGAGAAAGGAAAAGAGAAGGAGAATATGAGAAAGAAAACGAGAAAAAGAGAACGAATAAGATAAAGAGATTAAGGGAAAGAGAAAGAAACACGAAAAAAATGAAAAAAGCGATAAAGAGAAAGACAAAAGAAAAAGAGAGGAAGTGGAAGAGAAAGAAAAAGAGAAATGATAACGAAAAAGAAAAAAATGAAAAAGTGAAAAAGGGCAAGAAAAACAGATGGAAAATACGAGAGAGAAAGAAAAGGAGAGATTGACAAAATACAAAAAAAGAGAAGAAAAATTCATATACAGGAAAGAGACAAAAAAAGGGGTAAAGACGTGATATAGAAACATTAAATGATAAGAAGCAGAAGGACATCGATGAAAGAGACGGAAATTGAGAGGATAGGCTCAGGGCGGAGAAAGACAAACAACAGTAAGAAGCGACCAGTGAAAAAGAAAGAAACAAGAGATGTAAAGATAGAAAGTGGGAGAGAGGATGTGAAAACGTGAAATGATAAAGTAAGAAGAACAAAAGTGAAAAGGAGGACAGGTAAAGTAGAGGAGAAATTAAAAAGAAAGAGGCGAAAAGAGAAAAAGAGAGATAATAGGGAGTGAAAATGACATAAGTGAAAAACAAACTGAAGGTACATTAACGAGAAAGAAAATAAATAAAAAAGAAAGTCATAAGAGAGGATGAAAAAGAGAGAAAAATGATAAAAAGTAAGAGAAAGAGAGCGAGAGAGAAGAAAATACTGTAAAGAGAGAAAATCAGAGAAGGATAGATAGATAGAGAGATAGATAGATAGATAGATAGATAGATAGATAGGTTTGGTTTGGTTTGGTTTGGTTTGGTTTGGTTTGGTTTACGGCATATCAAACTCAATGGGTTAATTAATGACAAGATTTATTATTGCTGGTAATATTTTTTTTTCCAAAAAATTATTGCTAGTAATAATTTTTTCCGAAAATGTATTGCTAGCAATAATTTTTTCCAAAAAGGTATTGCTAATATTAAAACCCATTTTTAAATTTTCCCAGTGTTTTGAACCCAGTTTGGGGGTTAAGTATTTACCCCTAGATAGGACCCTAACAGGTACAACTACATTGGGTTAGGCTGGACTAAGGAACGACAATCTTCAATACATAGGACGCATAGATAGTTGTGAGCATATTGAATCTATCTATCTATCTATCTATCTATCTATCTATCTATCTATCTATCTCTCTCTCTCTCTCTCTCTATATATATATATATATATATATATATATATATATAGATAGATAGATATGAAGATAATGTAGTCGATAGTTTTAACAGACTAAAACAGATCAATCAATAGAGAGACTGAACTAGATAGATAAATAAATAGATATGAATTGATTAAAATAGGTCAATTGATAGATATGAAAAGGGCAAGATAGCTATATAGATAACTACTTAGCAAGCTAGCTTAATAGATAATGAACAGACTGCGATAGATAGATAAGGAAAATGCGATAGATAGATAGATAGATAGATAGATAGATAGATAGATAGTTAGATAAGGAAAAGATTGAGATAGATATATAAATACGTAGATACACAAGGAAAAGTTTCAGATAGATAGTTACATAAGGAAAATTTTCAGATAGATAGTTAAATAAGGAAAAGTTTCAGATAGATAGATAGTTACATAGATAGATAAGGAACAGTTTGAGATAGATAGAGAGAAAGATAGACAGACAAGGAAAATATTTAGATAGATAGATAGATAGATAGATAGATAGATAGATAGATAGATAAATTGAATACGATGGAGAAGAATCAAAGAAACGGAAATAGGCAGAAAGTTCTGACCAGAAGAGAACATGTGGATAATGTCGGTTAACTCTGAACGAATGAGAAGGTTGAGAAGAAGAGTGCGGCAACCGGGGTGGGTAGGAATGAGGACTGCTGGGAAGAAATATAAACTAATCAAAGAATACGAAATGTAAGACTGCCCATTCAGCATGGCTACTTTTCTTTGGCAGGGACACACAAAAGGAAGTGGAGACGGAGGGGCTTTGCGATCACACTGTGCGAGGAGAAACGTTATTACCTTCTGCACGCCCTCGGGCCTACATTTGCAAAAGAAAGCCCTTGAGGTGTCGTTGTGTCCACTGACCGTCCGTACGACGAAGGTTACAACATCCTGTCTCATGTCCGGAGGCCATAGGTTATACAGAACGAGATTTGGAGGGCGGGGTCATAAGTAGAACGATGATGGTTTTATCTGAGTCTACATTCATGTCGGCATATGCGTAAATCTATTTTCATGCGCATGCTCAGAAAAGTACATGTACCAATGCCTGGAACTGGATTAATCTCTAGAAATCCGACAAATCCTAAACAATGCCACAAAAATGCTATATCATATAATCAGTAAAAAAAAACAACAACAAAGAGACGATTGCAAATACTAGATGCATTAAGTATAAAAAACAAACAACCTAAATTTAGTAAGATGTTATCAAATTTAAGAACAGGCATACTAAATATATATTTCATAAATAAAAGAAAAAATAGGAACTCTGATGTGAAGACGCAGATAAATGATACTTGAAAAATGACGAAACCAACATAGCGCAAAAACGAAACTAACACACAAACAAGCAAAAAATCTGTGGCTTACGAAAGTCAAAAGTACTCAGAAATTGATGAATTTATATTTAAATATGAACCGGAAAAATGGCTCGAATATAGAAAAATTAAATAAAAAATGTAGAAAAAAGAAATAAAAATTATAGAAAAATTAAATAAAAATGTTAATAAATAAAATTCGTTGCTCTTTAACCAAACAAATACACACACATACACAATACACGCACATACATACATACACACACACACACACACATACATATATATATGTGTATGTATATATATATATATATATATATATATATATATATATGAATAAAAAGAGACAAGAAGAAAAACTATACTTAGCCGACGCATTTCTTCCTTAGTGGGACTTTATCAATACAATGTGATATTGTCTTGATAAAGCCCCACAGAAGACGAAACGTATAGTTTTTCCTCTTGTCTTTATATATATATATATATATATATATATATATATATATATATATATATATATAAATAAAAATAAAGTTTATAGTGGTTCCAACGAGAGAAAAGTGTGTATATTAAATAGAAGAGAAGTACCGCGAACGTTTTTGGTTGTAATGTGGATTTTAAAAAAATATTATGCTTTATTTTCCAAAATTTGTCTACACGTGTTTCTGGTCTCGCGACCGTCTTCAGGTAAAAGGCGGAGATTTCCACATATTATTAAAAATAATTATTTTTTTTCTTATGTTTTTCAATGTTAAATATTCTCGATATGAGACAATCTCTGTTTTTCTGTTAGTAATCCGAACCAGAAACACGTGTAGTAAAATTATGGAAAATAAATCATAATATTTAAAAAAAAAAATCCACATTACAACCAAAAACGTTCGCGGTACTTCTCTTCTTTTTAATATATATATATATATATATATATATATATATATATATATATATATATATTGTATTTTTGCATATTATTTCTGTATATATATATATATATATATATATATATATATATATATATATATATATATATATATATATATATATATATATATATAAATTTTAAAACACCGTGTTTTGTAATGTTCTTTTTTATTACTTGTTATATAAGAAGATTTGGCAACCAAAAACAGTCGCCTAACGAGTGAGCTCAGTCATTGGTAATGTCTCTGCCAAATAAAGGCTGACTCAGGCAGTGTCGAAATTATAGAACAATAAGCCTGATCAGTCATCCTAGTAAAGTCTTGCTCTGTATAAGTTTGAATCGTTGGAAATCCAATGCTGAAGAACTGCTATCAGATGAACAAGCAGGTTTTTGAACCGGACGAAATACAATAGAACATGTCTTCAATTGTAGGATCTTCATTTCACCATCATAGAGAAACTTCCGTGACAGCCATCAACATCCCTGATGTTCGACTCCAGGATTCCAACACACTGCGCCTTCTTGGCCTCACGTTTTCAACTGACTTGAAATGGAACAATTACATTGAATCAATAGCTACATCTACTGCAAGGAAATTTGGTTCATTGTGTCGTGCCAGAAGCTTTTTCTTGTCAGAGTCCATCTTGCACGTTTACAAATCTACCATTCGCCAGTACATTGAATACTGTTGCCATATCTGGTCTAGGCCCCCTCGAGGCTCTTGACAATATACAAAGAAATATCTGTAATGTAATCGATCCTGACTGATTTCTGACCGATGTGACATGGCTTCCCGCTATCTTTTTTAACAAATATTTTCATGGCAACTGCACTGAGGAGTTTTTTTCCCCTGGTGCCCCGACTGCATAAATGTAAGCGTGCTACTAGATTGGCATCTAGGTCCTACCCTTTTACTGTTGAAATAGTTAAATGCAACCGCCACTTCTATTCCAACAGATTCTTCTCTCGCATTTCCCAGCAGTGGAACTCCCTTCCGCTTACTTGTTCCCCTGATAACAACAATCTTCAAAAATTTAAATGCAATGTCAATCACCATCTTCTGTTGATCCCGTCCAACTTTTAGCTTTCCTCAATCCCCTCTATACATAGTCTTTCCTCTCACTTTGCTTGGGGTGAAATGATTTAAAAAAAATAAAAAGGTGTACTCAATTTTTTTTTGTAATAGAAAGGAGATTTAAAAAAGTCTGAAGGATAGACAAAATCTGGTTTAGCGATAAAAGAAAAAAAATCTGATTAAACAAATAAATCAACGCATAATTGTTTATTTCTTTTCTTTTTTTTTTAAATAAAATAAAACAGCAAATCAAAACAAAATAGTGTGAAAGGCACGTGGAAAAGAAATGAAAATTTGCAAAAAAGATACGAAATACCTCGGAGAAAAGATTAATTAAATTACACGAACAAAAGAGTTTGGTGCCAGTAGTTTACGTATAAAGATTTGTGTTTCTTAAAACAAAATGGACGAAGTAACGCTTAAAATATTAAACTAAAAAATAAACAATTACTAAATACAAACGAAAGCTGGGCGGGGTTTAAGGAAAAACAAGAGTAGAAAAAGAAAAGTGACGAACAAAATAGACGGATAAACACGAAAAACATGAAACCAAAAACATTAAACAATAAGCTTAAGGAAAAATGCGAAAAGAAATATGCAAAAAGAAATATGCTAAAAATAAGAAATTTATCTTACAGAAAAAAAAAACTAAAATTCAAACAATTTAAAAGAACAAAAAAGTTAAATCAATAAACTAGTGAAATAAAAAAAAAAGACTACGCTTGAAAATTTTTTTAAAAAACACGACTTATAGAAGAGGAGCGTAAAAAAATTATAGGAAAAAAGAAAATTAAAAACTCTCACAAAATAGTCAGTAAAAAAAAAAAACGTAAGAAAAATTAAATACAAACTTAACAGTTCTTTGTGGGCAAAAAATAAAAACATGGATTCCCAGTAACGACAGGAAAGTGACTAAAGTCAATATGCCAGGTTAGGACCAATGTCATTGCAGATTTGGGGGGGGGGATTTCATTAAGGATATCGAAATATATAGTAGGGAAACCAGAACATTTGTGGCAGCAATATTCAAAGCATAGCGAATGGGTAGAATTATAAATATGTAGGATAAATTCGAGCGATAAAAATTGTTTAACACGACACACAGTGAAGCAACATTCCTAGCTTCAGACCTGGCAATGAATTCAATATAATCTTGACATTTCATGTTAACAGGAAACTTTAGCCCCAGAAGGCGCAATGAGTCACTCTCCTGGAGGTTAGCATCAGCCATGTTGATTGTAGTTGGAAATGATTTATATGATTTTAATTTTGATATAAAGCAACTTAGTCTGAAGTTGGAAGTACTTAATAAACAATTGTACTGACAGAACTTGTAGCTATTAACAAAACTTGTATAAAAAATTCTTGCTGCCTAAACACACACACACACTATATATATATATATTTATATATAATTTACTATCAAGCATTAAAATCTATTCTTTACATAAATTGCTAAAACCCAATTACAGCCTATTTCTCTTTACTTCCCTCTCCTTTCTTTTTCCTTTTTCTTTTCTCCCTTCTCCACCCCCATTTCAATATATCACTTCCGTTATGTTAACCGTCTAAATAGGTCAAGTTCTCAGGCCCTCCTACTCCCCCAATACAAAGTATGCTTGAGATAGATATGAAATTAATCCCTCCCTAAACTCTACCATGTCTCTTTAACTACTCCTTTTACACTCTCTGTTAAATTACAAAAACTTACACTATCCATCAATTTTAATTTCATTTTTCGTTTCATTTCATTTTTGGAAGTGCTATCTGATGATCCGGCGTCCTTTAAAAGGGCTCTGGTGAAATAAATTATTATAATGGTACCTTAAAGTGGTCTGTTTTTCTTTTAAACATATATATATATATATATATATATATATATATATATATATATATATATATATATATATAATTTAAAACGTTATTTCCTTTAGTGGATACATATAATTGAGTAGGCACTCCGTTTATTTATTAAACAGTATATTTATTTATTTTCTTCTACCGGCTTGAATATACGAGAAATCTTATTCAAGAAAAATATACTTCCTCTGCTTTATTTACACTTTATAAGATTTCTCGAATATTCAGGCCCGTAAAAGAAAATAAATATATTGTTTAATAAATAAACGGAGCGTTTACTAAAATAACATTTAATTTGATAAAAGTCTGTCGGATTAATAAATAAAAATAATTACTTCTTTTATATATATATATATATATATATATATATATATATATATATATATATATATATTGAACAATAAAATAATAAAAAAAATCATATATATATGATAAAATATAGTTTTAAGTTATGTTATATTTATGGGTAAAAGTGGCCAATATCAGAGATAGAGCGTATGTAAATTTAAAAGCCTGTGCTTATACCATTGGTCAGTACGGTCAATACGCAGTTGCTTGCACAGTTCTCACTGGACCGCCGTTCTCATCATTTCTTCCTTCTGTTGCCATGGGTGATGCACGCTTGGGAAATCATATCTCTTTTCGCTTCATGATTGACTTGGCAGAATTCCTGCAGTATGCTGACGTTAATTTTTGCAGTAGACTAGTTGACAACCAAGGTTATAGGACTCTGTTTCTTTTGCTATTTAACTCATTTATTTCACCTGGGAGAGAAAAGATGGATTCATATCATTTTCAAGAGGATTTGCGCATAAATGGATGTAACAAACTCAACTGGAATTCGAACTCGCCTCTCATTCCGAGCCGTTATCCATCACACCACCCACACATCTACATTCACACCCACTCATGCTTATTATTATATTTTGTCTGGAATCAGTTGCTACATTTGCTGAATATATTGTTGACTGTCTCATCTTTATTTTAACATACAGTTGTCACTATTTGCCGTTTTCGTGTGTTTTATCTACTTAGCTATTATTGTTATTATTATTATTTCGATTGATTTCTGTTGTATTCTCTTTTCCTTCCGGGTCCCAACCAGAGACCCAAAGTCAGAAATGGCATCGTGATATTTTTCTATAAAAATAAACTAAACTAAGATCGCTCCCATTTTACAAGGATAAACTCCTTCTTAAGGTGTGAGTTGTAATTACGAGAAAAAATTTTGTATTTCTTTATGGCATGGGCTACCAGAAATCTCTTCAATGAGTCGATCAGAATTTTTTCCATTCAAACGAATGCCTCCAACCACAACTGGAGTTATGGATGTAATCATGTGCCACATTTTTTAGATTTTTAATTGAAGATCCTTGTATTTTGATAGATATTATTATTATTATTATTATTATTATTATTATTATTATTATTATTATTATTATTATTTCTGGCATGTACATATTTCTTTCCGGATCCTGTCCAGAGATCTAAGGTTAGAAATGGCATCATGACATTTTCCACTGATCAATTAAACAAAAACACACTCACAAACATATTTTACATAGATAAAAGATCTTTATTATTATTATTATTATTATTATTATCTTTGTTTTCTGGTATATACTCATTGACCAGAGATCTAAGGTCAGAAATCGAACATATTTTACATACATAAAGCCCTTCGTAAGGTTTGGGACTATACATTTAAGTACAATTCTTTGTATTTCTTATAAGGCATGAGCTCAATGAGTCTATTGGGATCTTTTCCAATCAATCCGAGGGCTCCAACTACAACTGGAATTGTTAATGTTCTCATGCGCCACATTTTTGGGTTTTCGATATGTTGCCCATTTTTATACAAAAAAAGATAACAAATAGACAATATTTTGTACATCCATAGACCCTCAAATTTTTTCAATAATCTGAAAATGAATAGACATTAAAACTCGAAAAATTTTAGAATACTGTTTTGTACGAAATATACATGGTGCGATGAATTCCTTTTATAGACCCTCAAATTTTTCAATAATCGTACGGTATATTTTAATCTCCTTTTCTCACAGACAGTGCCCAAAAACTGTGCAGTCGTCAAAATAAAAGAAAACAAAAATGCGCATGCGTGAAATTGAAAATATAAAATGGCGACAATTTACCCATTGAATTGTGTATGTTAGTATTGTAGTGTATAAGTCGTAGTATTGTAGTGTATGAGTCGTAGTATTGTAGTGTTTTCGCTGGCGGATACCCAAAGAAAGAAACGGATTGAAAATATAAAATGGCCATTGGATTGAATTGTGTATGTTAGCATTGTAGTGTATAAGTCGTAGTATTGTAGTGTATGAGTCGTGGTCACGAATGATAATTTGGTTTGAGAATGTCGGCAAAATAAATTGAAACCCAATATGAAATAGGAAAAGAGAAGACTATTGAAAACTCGAAAAATTGACGTAGAATACTGACAGCTTTTAGTGTACTGTGGTGGACATGAGCCCTGGGACGAGCACAACTGGTCGCGACTTGCCTTGTTTAAAAAAGAGCCCATATTTGAATATACATGGTGCCATCCTCGGATAAATAAATTTTGAGGGGACTGGCATCCTTTTTTATCCAATAACGATGCAATGTTCATGGACGCAATGATTGACATGGACGCAATGAATTATGGGATCCACTTTGGGTACATGAAATGTTCTTTTTTTCCAAGTCGGCGAGTTGGAGGGACGTTCACGGTTGACGAAACGGGCACCAAGGAAGGAACGAAAGTTTGAAATACCAGTTGGGAGCAATTTACCGTTTACTGTTTTCAAATTTCTGGCATATTGATTCTTCAAAATGGAAGGCAAAGTGACGTCCGTTTTTCACAGATATGCCCATTGTTGAATGGATAGAAAATGTGGAATTGGTCTGCGAACTTTTGTGCATGGACCCTTCTATACTGTTCGAGGCAGTCGTCAAAATAAAACTCAAAACAAAAAACAAATTAAACATGCGTGAAATTGAAAATATAAAAACTGTGGCGACAATTTTTGCGCGGCCCCGCTATTGAATTTTGTGTCATGACTTCAGTTAGGCAGCTCAAAAGTAGGATGGACGACATATAAGTCGTAGTATTGACGGATGACGTGTATGAGTCGTAGTATTGTAAACCTGTTTTGCTCGCCATGGCGAAGATACCCAAAGGTCAAAAACGCAGAGGTCTGGTCGCGACACGGATTGATGCAACGGCATGGTTAGAATGCCAGTGGGGGAAAGGCGTCAGCGCCAGCCTTCTCCCCGAAAAGGGAAGCACGAATGATAATTTGGTTTGAGAATGTCAGAACCGCAAAATAAATTGAAACCCGGTGCAATATGAAATAGGAAATCCACCAGCAGAAAAAGAACAATATTGATTGGACTGGATCCAACGGTGTCTAAAGTAAAATCTGTCGTTAAACCTGTGAAGCCTGCCAATTCAATAAAAAAGGACGATGGAAAAAACTGCGGTGACGTAGTTTGGTTTTTCTTACGCTCACAACCTCCGTTTTGCACTGAGACTTTTGGTGTCACGTCACTATTGAAATTAAAATGACACCACGTTCATGAGAAATTTAGAATTATGGTCTCAATTCTGAAATCCGAACTGCGCCAGGAAAAAATTGTTCAGTGGCAGTCACCCCTAAGGACATTTCAGACACCGTTTAGCACATACCACGTCTTCGACGCGACGCCCCCGGACAACTGCAAATGAAGATAAATTTGGAACCGATGTGACCGAAAGTCAGTGCGGGTCGATGGAAATAAGGAAAAAGACACGGAGGATATGAACAGCCAATAAATAGAGTTGGATTCAACAACCAATCACTCCGATAGGTAGTTTGCCAATAGGGACGGGAGAGCTCCTCTGATGAAGAAAAAATCCCCTTCGGAGACCTGAAAAAAAGGTTTCACTGTCATCTGTGTGAAAGAAAGGGAGTGTGGCATGAAGAAAAAAAAACTTGCCTTGAAAAAGCTACTGGATAGGAGTTCGCCTTCGTTTCCATCCTCGGCCAGATAACATAAAAGAATTTCTTTTTATGCCAATGCTTATACGCAATGAAAATGGACGTTTTGGGATCACAGGAAGACGCAAGGGATTAGGGTACCTTTTTTCCGTCGGCGAGTTCTTCGATCTTGACACAGAACTCAGGAAGGAACGACTCAAGTTTGAAATACCAGTTTCTTATTTTCCTTGATCTAAATTAAAGCTCATGAGAATTCATTCACATAAATACGATTAAAGAAATAAGGAAAAGTATGAGAAAGTCAATGAGAGGAGGGGAAGGGGGAAAAAAAGGAGAGAAAAAGGTTTGTGAAAGAAAGCATGAAGAAAAAAAAAAAGGATAGAGTTCGCCTGCATTTGCACATGATTTCTTATGCCGCTATATGAAAATAGTTTTACTTAGGCCTTCAATTCTTATTTGTCCTTTCTTTTCATTCACATAAATACGTTAAGCAAGTTACTTCCGATTTAAAATGTCTTCTCTTGCCTTCAATATGCTTTCTTTTCAATCATTTCAGCCCAAGTAACAAAGCTACTAATACGGGGGGGGCTGGGTGTGAAAGAATATAAGAAAAACATTATTAATGAGGGGGGGACAATAAAAGAATAGGAATTAAGAAGAGTGAAGAAATGAAAGTAAACGTCAGCAGTTAGCGAAAAGAAAAAGTTAGAAGGAATGCCTGCTAGAAAAAAGGAAAACAAACGACTGATAAAAAATAGGAAATGGTAAAACAAACTGACTTAAAGCGAGAAGAAAAGGGCTAAAGATATAGAGAAAGAAAGAAAAAAAGAAAAGAAATCAATTCTAGAAATCTCGATTTTTTTGTGACTCGTCAGCCCCAGTTTTGGGACGCCATTTGTTATACATTCTTTGGCGTGTCCTAATGTAAAAAGCGAAATGAACAATAAAAGCGAGAAATTTCAATTAAAAAGAATTCAATCAATTCCAAACGTTTTCTATTTTTTTTAAAATAATTTCACCCCATGCAAGGCAGTAAAGTCACTAAGGCACAGAAGGTGACTGAGTGTGAACGAATAAGAAAAAAAGACACATTAATAAGGAGCGAGAACATTAGAAGTGGAAGCAAAAATGACATTGCATTTAAATTTTTGAACATCAAATTTGACTAGAAAGCGTGAAACCGGAAGAGAATTTCACAGGTGAGAAGCGCAAGAAAATAAACTGTTAGCATAGAACTTACCTTTACATCTAAACGTTTCGAATGTAAAATGATGAGATATTGACGCCAGTCTGGTAATGCGCTTAAATTTATAAAGCCTAGATACCATAGAGGAAACTTCATCAGAACAATTATCATGAAAGTATTTATAGAAAAGGCACAGGTGAGCTACTTTAGGACGGCGGGAAAGTGACTGAAGTCAGGACCATTGCAACATTGCAGATTCTTATTTGAATTTTATCAAGAATCTCTAAAGATATAGCAGGAGCACTAGACCCGATGTGGCAGCAATATTAAATGTATGGACGAATCGTAGACTAACAAATGTGAAAGATAGATCATGGCGAGAACAATTTTCTAGCAGAACACAAAGAACTAACTTTTCTAGCAGCAGACCTAGCATGTCCTGCGAATGTTAAATTCTCTAAGCCTTCCATCCGCATCATGCATCGCATAAATTTTGAACTGTCACCTTCTGATCCTAAGCATACATTTCTAGTCGTTCCCATTTTCCTTAAAACTTACTCATTTCTCCCTCCATGACATTCTCATCATCTTTCTGTAGAACAACATCTACGTTGCTTCAAGTCGCTTCTTCAATACATTTTTGAGCCGATCTAGTCTTTCCTATAAAATCGTGAAATGAGAGTTATCCTGAACGACCACTCGTCTAGATCCTTTTGTATTAACGCTTGTGTTCCCCAGGGTTCCATACTTGGTACTTCGCTGTTTTAAATTTTCATTAATGACTTTCCCGATGATATTAGCTCTAAACTTTATATCTATGCTGACGACATTACCATTTACTCCTGCCTCAATAGTAAGGTTGTCAGTCCGACAAGGTCAAAATGGCAGCCGATGAACTCAAGTCCGTTGTTAACTGGGGCAAAAGATGGCTTGTCAATTTTAACGCCTCGAAAACTAAACTGGTCTCCATTAATCATCTGAGAGACCTTTCTCTGCCTGATGCTAATTTCCAGGAAAGTAACTAGTTGCGCCAAAGGTTCTCAGCTAACATGAAGTGGAAAGACTATATTGAATCCATTGCTAGATCAGTTGCTAAGAAAGTCGGTCCACTGTCGGGCGAGACAATTTTTCACACTGGAATCTATAAGGCTAGCATTCGTCTATGGTTAGAATATTGCTGCCATATATGGTCCGCTCTCCCCACTCTTTACTTTGATAAAATCCAAAGAATAATTAGCAATTTTATTGTTCCTGATCTGGCAACTCGACTTCAATCACTTTTCGCCTGCCGTAACGTTGCCCCTCTGTACTTTATTTTTTTAAAAATAAATACGTTCATGGTAATTATTCGAATGAGCTCTTCGCTATGGTACCTATATTTTATAAATTTAAGCGCAGACTAGCATCGAGTTATCATAAATTTACAGTTGTTCTGGCTAAATTCTATGCTAACAGTTTCTTTCCTCGCACTACTTGCTTGTGGAACTCCCTGCTTTCCATGCAACCTTAATCTGCAAACATTTAATGCAATATCAATCGCTATTTCCCCCCGATTACTCTTTTCTCTTTCTACTCATTACTAATGTTTCTATTTCTATTTCCTTTACACCTTGTAACCTCTTCCCTGTTAGTGGCTTTACTGCCTTTCGATACCGATTAACAAAAGGAAACTGCCACCTCCAATTTATGTCTAGTAGAATCTTATATGAATTAGTCAATCCTGATTCGAGAAAGAGGCGTGATCATCCATGCTTGTATCACACATGGCATAAAAAAGATATTAATAAATATTAATTATGGGTTAAATAGCAAGACATACCAGGTCCTTTAGCATTTGTTGACAACCAGTCTAACAAAGAAAGAAATAGCAGCCGACTGCAGGAATTCTTCTGTCAAGGCAGTCATTAATCAAAAAGAGACATGATCATTCAATAGTAAACTGACCCCCCACTTTATGTCCAGCAGAATCATACGAATAAGTCAATCCTGAATCGAAAAAGAGACATGATCCCCCAAGCGTGCATCAAACATGTCACATAAGGAAGGATATTAATATGCAGTAAATCTAGGGTGATCACTTTAGTACTTCATAACAATATACTTTCTGGCCAACTTTGATTGGCATAAATGTAAAAGCAATGTCAATCGCTATCTACTGTCCTGATTACTATTTTCTCTTTCTGCTCATTAATGTTTCTGTTTTTAATTCCTCAACACCATGTAACCCATTGCGTTTAGTGGCTGCAGTGCTTTGCTTGGCAGTGATACCGATTAAAAAAGAAGAAAGAGGGTGTCTCTCTGTCTGTGCATTATTGTGAGTAGTTTGAAGTAATACAAATGTCTAAGTAAAAATAAACCCCTTAATACTTTAGAAATTACTTTGTTTATGTTTTGGATACGAAACTGATAAGATATAGGGTTTCGAGAAAAGTGCCTCAGCGGGGAAACGTGCTTGTCTTAAAAGGAAAAATAGATTTTTGCTGAACAGTGACACTCTTCGAAGCCGAGCGGTCAATGACACCGGATCAAATGATGGTTTCTCCTACAAAGGTGACGCAGCTTTGATCCTTGCTGAAGAGAACATTTCCTTTAATATAGATTTCTTGAATTCGGAGGTCGATAAATACTGTTGAAAGTAAAAATAAAAAGAGATGTCTGTTAAAAATACGAGTATCCTCTAATAATAACGTTTAAAGTAAGAACACACACACACAAACGCACACACACACACACATATATATATATATATATATACTCACACAGTCTCTCTCTCTCTCTCTCTCTATCTATCTCTCTCTCTCGCTCTATATATATATATATAAGCTGTGTGAGTGTATATATATATATATATATATATAGATAGATAGATAGAATGTGATGTATATATATATATATATATATATATATATATATATATATATATATATATATATATATATAACCCATTTATTAACCCATTTCTCTTTAACTGAATTTAGCTCTTTGGGCCACTGGCGTATTTCGCCTTGAAGCAATCGGACGTCCATCCACACTGAAGAGCTGTGATACAGCGAATCACTCTGTCTGTGGATGACTCTCTCTATCACCTTCTCTCTCTATCTCAATATATATATGCGTGTGTGTGCGTGTGTCTGTCTGTCTATACATACTATGTGAGTATACATATGCACACACACAAACACACACATATATATATATATATACATACATTCACACAGTCTATCTTTCTCTATATATAAAACACACACACACGCCGAAATTTTCTTGTTATATGTATTTATCTGTTAAAGTGAAATGGACTTAGTATAATCCAATTAGTAGAATAAAAATGTTTTAGTAGTTTTCCACAAAATTTAAGATTCTGATTATTACTGTGCTGCGGATCTGATGTTGTAAATACATTAGCATGTGCAGCTTATATTTTATATAATAAGGAAACAATTTATACAAAGAATTAAGTAGCAATGTTAATGTGATTAATGGTGAAATCACTTCGCTAACAAGAATTAATGAGACATTAATAAATGAATTAATAATGAAAATTTCGTGGATTTATTACTTTTCAAAGTTCAAACAAAATTTTCACTTGATTGATTTGAACAAGAACTCTAGCGTCTCGGCATCGTATGCTCCAAAACATATATTTAACTGTCAATAAATAGCATAATTTAAAAATAAGTCTTTCGGTTTACACATTTTTGGTCCTAGTGTTTGCCTGTGTATTGCTCCCTGAAGATGACAATTTGAAATTGTCGAAAGTACTTGTCATGTGTCTTTCCTCTGTCAACAATTCAAATATAAGGATCTTATTATTCAAGGAACTGATAGACATTTTTAATGTCACATTAAGTCTTGTTTGCGAATTGATTTCGCCATTCACAACATTAACATTGCTAATTAATTCTTTGTATAAATTGATTCTTTATGATGTAAAATTTAAGCTGCACATTCTTATATAATAGATGGCCACTCGTATTTGAGGATACTCGTCTACTAGGGCGGCTAGACAATATTGCTGACGCTTGCACATATGTGTTTGCTCAATACCCACAGAGCTGAGCAGACCTTAGTTACAGTTTCTGGGACAGAGCGTGTTATTTGAACAATGAGTTCCATCTACCCAATTTCACGTGGTATGGTCCTCAGCCACTTTTCTAAAGAAAAGATCTTTCTGACAAATATATATATATATATATATATATATAAGATGAACAAGAAAAAAGAGTTTTACAAGGTTCTGAAAAAAGGAACTCGTTAAACACGAGGTGTATGTGCGCACAGATAGAAAGGAGTACTCACTGTGGATTTTTTTTTTTTTGGCGTTGTAAGTGTGTGTGGTATTTTGTGTTCAGGTTCATAGTTAGAACGAATGTTCGGTCGTCTCAGAGTTTTTGGTGAGGCATTGAATTGGCTGCTGGAAAATTTACCGGAATGATGTGGGCATCTAGCCAAGAGAAACAAAGAATGTTTGAAGTGAGTTTCATGGTCTTGTGGAGTTGTTTACGGCGAGCCCAGGGAGACGAAAAATGTTTGTTCGTAAGTAAGAATATCCCTGTCTGTATTTACTGGTTCACTGACGAGGGATAAGTGTAAGTCACCTGTTGAATACGAAGTTTTGCCCACGACTGTGTCGTGTGTCTCGCACATTTTCTAGCAGAAAACGGAGGTCTGACCTGCGGATAGCAAGTTGTTCGTCAGTAGGATATCCCTGTCTGTATTTACGATTGACTGACGAGGGATAAAAATAAGCCACTTGTTGAATACGAAGTTTTGCTCACGACTGTGTCGTGTGTCTCGAACGTCTTCTGGTCGAAAACGGAGAAGGTCTGACCTGCGGGCAGCTTCAAGACGAGAAGAAGTCTTGGTAAAGTGTGAAGTCGACATTGTTGAAATAAGATATTCCGGCCCGCATATGGGTTAAGGGCACGGAATAAATGAGTTGCCCGTTTAGTCAGGTCGAAAGTCGGAAGGAATATATATATATATATATATATATATATATATATATATAGAGAGAGAGAGAGAGAGAGAGAGAGAGAGAGAGAGAGAGAGAGGCAAACAGACAAACAGAGATTCAGTCTGTTTGTCTTCCTGTCTCTCTCTCTCTTTCTCTCTAGATATAGAAATGGTGGAAAGAAGGAGAGAAATTATTAGTGAGTGACATAGAGAGTATCATGTCAGAGTATAAATAAAATATGGTTAAGAAGGATGAATACATGTATTTAAAGGGAGACGTTAGACGGGATAAAGAATGATTCTGTTTGGAGGCTCTTTGTTTCTGTGTGTGCATGTGATCGTGTGTGACTGTTGAAAGAGAGAGTAGTAGTTAATAAAGAGAGAGTGAATGAAAAAAAAAAGAAACAAGAAAATAGAAACGAAGAGAAAATGGCAACAGAACGCGGTAACCTTTAACAAAGCAAAGGCAAACATAAATAAAACATTGTGTGAAAGAAACGCTAAAACATAAAATAAGGAAAACCAAATAAATAAAAAATATGGATGGATGACTAAAATGGATAGGGAATTGAACGATATTTAAAGTATTTGGAGAAAAAAAGGAATTAAAATATCTTCAAAATAGCGTTCCATTAAGACAAAACCACCATTGTTTTCGATTTTTTTGTTGTTCTTTCGTATTTTACAGTTTTTTTTACCTTCACAGTTTCTTCTTCTTCTTCTTCTTCTTCTTCTTCTTATTATTATTATTATTATTATTATTATTATTATTGTTCAGGCTCGTCTGCCCAAATTCCTGTCGCCATTATCCATCAGCTTCTGCATTGGCCTAAGGCATTTATTTTTTCACAGTGAAAGAAGTACCGTGCGGATATCCTAGAATAAATCATTAATGACCACCAAACAGTAGTAAAATAAACGAACCTAAAACTTGGATGCTTTTACTATTGCCCGCCAGCTCTGATGACTTCACGAGAAATTGAATAAATCGTCAGCCGCTAGTGAACAAAGTCACCTAGCAGGGCGCTTCCAAAGTAAAGTTACCCTTCGACCGTCATTGTGACGACACTATGTCCTAAAGAGAGAACAGGACAAAGTTAATCCCCAATGCTTTTTAAATTCCCTTCCCATTATTGATGTCCCTGTGTTACTATTAATACTATTAGAAACATCTCAAATGCATATCTTTAAATGTATTATCCACTTATTGTCGTGGAGTCAGTTTATTACTTAATAACTATAGAAAACCGAACCAAGCCTTTATGTCCGTTAAAATCTTATATTAGTACTAGTTTACCATACCATAAAATGAATGTTAAAGAATTATTATTATTATTATTATTGTTATTATTATTATTATTATTATTATTTTCTTTTGATTTCTGTTGTATACACATTTCCTTCCATGTCATTCACTCCATGAAAAACATCCCCCACAAAAATAAGATCACACATTTTGTATAGATAAAGCTCTTCGTAATGTGTAAGCTGTACTTGTGAGTAAAGTTTTTTGTATTTCTTTAAGGCCTGGGCTACCAGGAATCCCCTCAATGTGTCTATTGGAATATTTCCATCAATCCGAGGGTTCTAACTACAAATGGAATTGTTGATGTCCTCATATGCCACATTTTTGAGATTTCGATTTCAATGTCCTTGTATTTTGATAGTTTTTTGAAGATCTTCAAAAATACATTGCAGTCTGCAGGGACTGCCATGTCAATAAGGAGACACTTTTTGTCTTTGCGATCTCAAAAAGACAAGAAGACATTATTATTATTTCTGTGTAATATTATTATTATTATTGCAACACTTGCAGAAGAAAGCGATTTCAGAGAATTAAAAAAAAAGCACAGTGTTTAACAATGTTTAATTCTTTTTCGATAGTGTGTGCCTTCTTGAAATTATGTTTAAAAATGTATAAAAGTATAAGAATACAAACGTGTAGCTTAAAGTACACATTCTGAAAAAAAACCATAATCCACTAATCTTTCAGTTGTAAAAATATATGAATATAATTAACGATGCAAATTAACGTCCCACACGTGTGTGCGGATGAACAAAATGACAATGTTTAAATCAAACTATTTGATTAATCGCTCTTCCGAAGTAATCAATGATGGAAGATGAGCACGGTCTTTATTATGTTACTTACGTTTCAGTTGCATTCCAATCATATTGGTTGAATTTCATTCGCTCAATCGCATTACCACTACATCCATTTTACTCAAGACAACCGATGTTTGTAGAAAGACTTGTTATTTTTTTATATTTCAATACTTATATGCATAAGTTGAATAAGACAGACATGTTGTGGAAATATTATTAAACGCTGTCTTTTTTTCTTTTTCTTTTCTGAAATCGCCCTCTTCTCTAAATGTTGCAAAACACTGGAACGGTTATGCGAGAGCAGAGTACACTAACCAAGTGACGTTAGGGAATCAAATATACAAAGCCCACTATAGCCATCATGGCGCCAAGTTTGATAAGGGTATATCAAGCACATGCTTAACAGCAAAATATGCACCATGTACTGTATCCTTTCAAGACTTGGCCGATAATGGCTCTCCTTAACTTCCTGTCCTTCTTAGTTCAAAGTAATGCCTGTCTCTTTAGCATCCTTGCAAGTACTTATTTTGCCATCCATTTACCCAAGCCTATTCGGTAAGTTACATGTTGGTCCACTCTGACCATCTTGCCTTCAATATGTCCTGTGAGTATCATATTCTCCAAACCCCCTTTCTTCATTACAAGTCCTAAAAACTCAACAGGCTCAATCTGATTCCAAGTGATTTTTCCATTTTCCTTTAAAAATCCTTGTTGTTCACATTTTAGTCAAGGTATTCTCAGCATCCTTCTGTAGAACCACATCTCTGTTGCCTCAAGTTTCCTCTTCATCTGTGCCTCTCATACGGGAGGATTGATAATATGCAACAGTTCAGCATTTTTTCCTTTGTTCTTGACGAAATTTCCCTGTTTTTTCTTTGCTTAGCTTTAAGAAATCATCTTTTCTTATTGCATGGTGCCATCGGATTTCGATTCCAAATTTGACGTCTCCAATTCGCCAGCAAGAAAGAAAAGAAAGAAAGATAATGGAAGGAGAGAAGGAAAGACAGAAAGGGGCCTGAAAAGAAAAAAAAGAAAGAGCGAAAGAAAGAAAGAAAAAAAAGAAAGAAAAAGGGAAGGAGAAAAAGAAGGCAAGATAAGAAAAGATGGAATAAAGAAAAAAATGGAAGGAGTGAAATAAAAAAATGAAAGCAGAAAAAGAAGAAAGATAATTGAAATGAAGAAGGAATGACAGAAAAGAAAGAAAGAAAGAAAAAAGTAGAAAAGGAAGGCAAAACAGAAGAAAAGACAGAAGTAAAGAAGAAAAATGGATGGAATAAAAGAAAGAAAGAAAGAAAGAAAGAAAAATGAAAAAAGAAAGATAATGTAAGAAGAGAAGGAAAGAGAGAAAAGTTCATGAAAGGAAAGAAAGGAAGAAAGAGAGAAAGAAAGAGAAGAAAGAAAGAAAGAAAGAGGGCAGAAGAAAAGAAAGCAAGACAGAAGAAAAGTTGGAAATGAAGAAAAATGAAAGGTGTGACAGAAAGAAAGAAAGAAATGGTAAGAAAGAGAGAGATCCAACCAACAGAAGGAAAATTATTAAAAAAAAAAACCCAAAAAACTGAAATTAAAATAATGAGAAAATGAATTCCTGAAAATATCGTTAGACTCGGCATAAAATGAAAGAGGCGTCGATGAAAGAAAATAAATGACATTTTAGAAAACACGGACTAAAAAAAACTGCCTGTCAAATTTGTTTGATGAACAATTCACTTTTGACAACATTTGCAAATATTAAAATGCCGAGAGAATTTATATTCTTTCTTCAGCTTTGTTGTCATATATTTTAAAATTCAGAAATATATTTTTAAAAAGTAATCGCAAAAAATAGCCAACCGTCTTTGATGTATTCAATTTATTTTTCACTGCCGAATAGATTTTCCTAGCGAAAATATCAGAATAATCCTATAACACGCCAAGTATAATTTGTGTATTTTTGTTCGAAACTTTTAATCTTGCATGTGCAAGGGAGATAAATACCATATGACAGTGTCTTTGTTATGACAATGGTAGATTGTTTGAATGAATAATGCAAAAAATATCACCTTTTAAAATCCCCCCCACCCAATATCTAAACGAAAAAAAGGAAAAAAAAGAAAAGTGGGACCAGAAGGTGTTGGTATATAGAGACACAAAAGGCTAAATTACAATAATTGTAAAAAAAAAAAATATATATATATTTTGTTGAAAGAAACGTTCTAGCGTTGTCTAAATAAATTGAATTTTCTGCAAACCGCGGGAACTTTTTTGATATATTCCATGAATTACGCGGGAACTGATATATTCCATAAATCACGCGGGAACTGATATATTCCATGAATCACGTGTGAAAAATGATGTTTTTTTTTTGTTTTTGTTTTAGTTTGAATGATCAAGAAACCAAAGCAAGTTGGGAGTCACATCTAGATTATTGGGAACACCCTTAATCGGAGACTATCTGAGCGGAGTTAGTTTTTCTTCTATGTACCGTGTCCGTTCAGAACGTTGGCGATCATGGCTCTCCACAATTTTCTGTAACTCTTAACAAAGTTAGTCTTATTGTTACCGCTCCTAAACCCTGTTCTACCATCCATTTACACAAGATCGCTAGGTAGCGTATACATTCTTTTCCGTTGTCCCTCTTGCCTTGAATCTGCCTTGTGGGTATCAAATTTTCCAATCCCTCTTTCACATTCTTCTATCTAGTATTTGAAAATATTGGTACAAATGTATCAAAGGATAGTCCCGTTTCATGGTAAACCCTTTGAAAATATTCCATTTTCACTTCTTTTATCTTCTGCAGCTGACAGTTTGCTTTTCAATATGTTTATTTGATATCGAACGTGAATTCTTGCAAATTTAGGATTTAATATAATAGCAAAAAATCACTTATTGACCAATACCGCGATTTAATGACTACAAACAAAATTTCCCTTCTTTTTTAATTTTGATGGCAGTAAATATCGGTTAAAAAGTAATACATTTTGGTTAAAGAATTTGACAAAATAAATAAAGTAACTTAAAATTGAAAATTACTGTTGTACGTCCAATAACTGGAGTCTGCATATAATCCAAAAGTATACAGGCAGGAACATTAAGGTCCCTGGTAGACTTTATTTACAAGAATTAAAAAAAAATGCACTGTGTTGAAACTTTTCATCTACTCAGGAGAGTATTATTAATGTAAATTAACTACACTGTACATATTAAGTAACATTTAACATCAGGGTTTCTGCAAGTAGAACATATATATTTTTTTTACTTGCCTTACCCTAGGTTTCGGATAATGACCTGGTAATGGATTGTATTAAACAAAGCAAATAATAATAATAATAATCGGAGCTCTGGGCCTCGAGAGAAAAAGGAATGGACAATTTTACTAACAATTTCCCAGGTAACATCAACGCGTTTCCCAGAAGATCGCCCTACAAGGAACATCTCATATACTAAGAAATATGCTATCAATTAAATGACAATTCTCCTACAGGGCTTAACGACCATAGCTAGACCCGGATCTACAGGATACAAAGCAAGAAACAACATACACAAATAATAATAATAATAATAATAGGTCAATCCGAGGGCTCAGCTCGGATTGATTGGAAAAAGGTTCTGATAGACTTATTGAAGTGATTCCTGGTAGTATATGCCTTAAAGAAATACAAAAAATATACTCACAAGTACAGCTGACACATTACGAAGAGCTTCATCTACGTAAAATATGTTTGATTATAGTTTTTTTGTTTTTTTACAAAAACGATTTGTGGAAAATATTATAAAACCATTTCTCGTCTTAGGTCTCTGGCTGGGACCCGGAAGAAAATGTGTATACAGCAGAAATCAAAGGAAATAATAATAATAATAATAATAATAATAATAATAATAATAACTGTGCTCGTAAAATTGCACAGTTTTTCAGTTTCAATTTTCTGATGTACCATAATATTTACTGAATAAATGAGGTCATTGCGATTATAAAATACACATGGAAATTCCCCTATTGCATTGTTAAATATTTGAGCTTAACAACTTTAATCAAATATTATATTATATTATGTTTAAAGCATAAGTATAAATGCAGGTCATTATTAAAAGAAGTAAGAGGGTACAAATGTAAAAATATAAATTGACAAAGTTTCCATTTCAGTGAAGCAGACTTTAAACACATAAGTGTGTAATCGACTCTCTCGTTTCTTTCTTTTTCTCAATGAAACCAAATGTCTCTGATATGTCTCTTCCGTCTTTCCTCACGATCAAACGAAATAGTCCATTATTCATGGGGTACTGGCAGCGGTTAACCTACTTGCTAACCAAGGAACGAAGGAAGAAGAAGAATTATAATCTGATAACGAAGATATCTATTTCATAACGTCGTGATTTCTTTGATCGCTTCTATTGCTATTAAAAGAAAAAGAAAAATTATTTGGAAACAGGAAATGCATTTGATTGAAGTAGATTTCATCAGCTCGTCTCGGCTTTTTTTCTCTGCTTTTTCAAAAGAAGAATATTTTTTTATCTTTTATTTACTGCAGTTCCTTTGCTTTAAGCCATGCGTCACATCTAAAAAAAGCAACAGAATTTTAATGTTATTTATATTGTGACCGGCATTTACATTCTTTGTGTTGAAGTGAAACATTTTTCGCTCTTTGTTCAGTTCTACTACAATGGATCAATTATTCGTCAATCTATTCAATGGGTGAATTATAAATAGGCAGAAGGTTCTGGAATAGTAACAAACGGGAGAGGTTAGTTTTTCACACAGAATACTAGTTTATTTTAATACGTTATCACAAATCTATATTGATAGATAAATATGATATTGATGGTATGATATATATGACATTGGTATTGATACATATATGACATTGCATTGATATTGATCTATATGACATGGATAATGATATATGTGACATTACATTGATATTAATATTATGACAGTACATTGATATTGTTAAATATGATATTATATTGACATATATGACATTATATTGATATATATGATTTTATATTGATATTAACGTATATGTCATTACATTGATAATGTTGTATATGACATTAATATTAATATATTAGCATATATCACATTGATATTGATATATATCACATTACATTGAATATTTATATATATGACAGTGATATACAGTAACATATTAGCATATATCACATTGATATTGATATATATCACATTACATTGAATATTTATATATATGACAGTGATATACAGTAATATATTAGCATATATCACATTGATATTGATATATATCACATTACATTGAATATTTATATATATGACAGTGATATACATGTATATATATATATATATATATATATATATATATATATATATATATATATATATATATATATATATATATATATATATATATATATATATATAGGTACATATTCACATATATGACATTGATATGACATCATATATCATTTTATTGATAATGATATATATATGCATCGATATTGATAATAATATATATTGTATAACATTGTGACTGTTATATATGATATTGATATATATGGTGTTAATATTGATATATATGACATATTGAGATTAATGTATATAACATTACATTGATATTGATATATATGACATTGATATTGATATATATGAAATTAAATTGCTATTGATATATATAGTACATTAAATATTGATATACATGACGTTAATATTGATATATATGACATTATATTGACATTAATATGCATATTACATTGATATTAATATATATGGCATGCATATTGATATATTTGGCATTACATTTATATTTACATAGATGACATTATATATATATATATATATATATATATATATATATATATATATATATATATATATGTATGTATATTTTATGTATATATATATGAAGAAATATACTCTTAAGGTGTGCTATATTTATGGGATAAAGTGCTCAATATCAGAGATAGAGCGTGTGTAAATATAAAAGTGAACATAGAAGTCAACACTTAGAGGCGACAGGCTTTTTCTTTTCTCTGGCCTCCGTAGGATATCTATCAAGCGCCTCACGCGGTCAGAAGTGGCACAAGGCTCGGGCAAAAATTCCCAGTAGACCCCGAATAAAACTAGGTCGGGTAGCTGTTTCCCGAGACGAGACGAGACGAGACTCTGTCCTTCGACATAGCCTTGTCTGGGATCCTCTCTGTCTCCAGGCAGAGAGTTTGACCAGCACAGCTGAAGACGAATCTCCAACTGCAGACCTCTGGCCTCTGTAGTGGTGCTGTCGTGATGTGCGCGTTTTGTAGCAACGTCTCTTCATACTGAGGGTACCGGGTTGGCAGTTTTCTGGTTGCTGTTCCCGACTGATAGTTAGGAGACCGAACTTTTGTGTAGCGTCTAGAGATGCTGCCCTGATCAAGAGTTGCATAATATCGGGTTTCTTGCAGTGCCAGATCGCATATAGAAGGTTGTCCCTGCACGTACCTCCGGTAGGCAATGTTGATGTCACATTATGTTGCAGTCTGCGCCACTTCCTTTCTGCCCATGTCACACTCGATGACCGTCTGCTACTATTACTTTAGGCCCTTCCCATACCAACATAACTCAACATGACCATAAGTAATCAAAATATAAACAGAAACCAGCTTAAAAATCACCTAAGCCCTAAAACAAAAAATATATATATATATATATATATATATATATATATATATATATATATATATATATATATATATATATATATATATATGTCCCGGAAAGGATATATTTAAACGAAGTAGCTAAGTGGTTTTGGCTACTATAACCAAGTAGAATACGGTAGCAGTAATCGACTGGTACGCGTCGTAGTCGCAGGTAATAAGTGTAGACCAATGGCGTCGTTATAGACTTAGTTCTCAGAGTAAGGCTCTCTTGACTCTCTTACACGTCCGTCGGTATTTATGACGGACACCAGCCAATCATATTCCAGTGAGGGGGAATACAGGTGTATGCATATTCCATTATATCAATATATATGAGATTAATTAGTTTTTAATAGGACAGAATTGCTATGGTATGCTTTAGATATAAAGCATATAAACATACTTGCATAACGTTCTATGAAGAAAAATATACAGAAAAAACAAACAAAAATCTTAATATGCAATTATGCTGTATTAATGTTAATATAATGTCAATGTCGGACGTTTCGGTCTATTTTAGACCATCATCAGGACATATTCATAAAACATAATTAACATTAGAACATATTCAAATTCAACATGAAAATATAAGAACCTGTTGATCTCTGCGTATTCCTATAAGAACAGAAAGGATTTCTTAACGAACTGTTTATATGAGAAAATAGTTCAATCGAGCTTATTTAATATTTTGAAATCATCTTCGAATACGTTTTCACAACATCGCCCACGTGACGACGACGTGATCATATTTAAACGGAACGCTGATCTTATATAAAAATTTCAGTTATCTGGTTGGATTAGTCGTGTTCTTATGTCCGTCTTATCGTATTTTATTTATTTTTATGGATTTTATACGATACCAGTCAGAACTTAGCATCCGTATTGTTTGTTTCTTGAATGGGTTGGACAAGCTGTGTTGACCTGCGTATCTGATAAGTTTTGCAAATCTTTTTTTCTTTTTAATTTTTGTTTAAAAGCCTTTTGTTTTTGATTTTTTCTGTACTTGTGCATAATTTTTTTTTTCTTGCCTTTTTACCCCCCTCACTCTTTTGTTTGCCTTCGCATACCTTTGTTTGCTCCTTTGTTGAAATTTATTTTTATTTGTCCACCGTTTTTCTTCATGTTTTTCTTTTTGTTTTAGAAAAAAAAAAATATATATTTTACACTTAAAAGACATTCGTTCTGTCGTGGTGGTTGTCACAGGCCACCATGGACGAGAACGTAAATAATACACCACCGACGGTGTCTTTAGAAAATTCGGCCTGGTCTGAGAATAGGCCGAAAAAGAAAAAAGATGCCGAATATTATGCAGCTCAAAGACAGACTTTTGAAAGGTTGTTTAAGGAAAATGAATTCCTTACGATCCCTGAAGCACTGGAAGCGGTAGAAAAGAAAATCATTTCCCTGCTGACGTCCGACGTGAAAAGTCGGAAATTAACCGGAGTCAGCAGGGAGACAATGGAAGAGGTCCTAAAGACCTTGAAAATTTATCCGAAGGTGCTGGCTAGGAGGTCAAACGCAATGTGGGACATTCTCCTACCAACAGAACTGGAGGCGAAGCAGTTGGCAGGCAGAGTGTTGACAACAAAAAACCTCAAGCTGCAAACGGAATACATGGGCACCCGTATGACTAAAATAACAGTCCACGGCGTGCCTGTGGACATCTCGGAGGACAGAATGGGGGCCTTCTTCGCCCAGTATGGAAAAAGTGGAGGAGGTCAAAGCGATAGTGAGCAAGTCCGGCATTGCCACGGGTGACGTGGAAATGCAGGTGACCCTAAACCAGAAAGAATTTAGGATAATACCCAACACCCTGGTTTGCAGGAAAAGAAAGATGTCGGTCGTGGTGGAAGGCAGGCGACCGAATTGTTGGGTGTGTGGTGTCCTGGGACACATGGCGAAAGACTGCCCAACGAAACAACCTCAGCCTGTAAGCCAGCCCTCGCCACCAGTAGCAGCAGTAGCGGTGAACGACAAAAAGGCAGAAGCAGATAAAAACGCTGACGGAGCCTGGAAGGAGGTTGTAAAGGGAAGGAAGGGGAAGAATGTACCAGCCCCCCCCCAAAAAAAAGGAGAAGCCTCAACCACCATCAAAGCTGCAGATGGAAAAGAAAAAAGGGGAAAAAATGTGGCGAAAAAACAGTCGCCCAAAAACCCCCACAGAAACAGCAGCAGCAGCAGCAACAACAACCACAGCAGCAGGAGCAGCAGCAGCTACCAAAGGAACAAAGAGACAGTCCGATGGAAGTTAAACACATGCCTCCACCTCGAGTGGCTTCTCTGAAGAGGTGCAGAGAAGAGGAGGAGGAGGAGGAAGAAGAAGAAAGAAAAACACAAGGAAGTTGTTCTGGTCGTAGCCGGGTGGAACGCAGTCTGGTCAAAACCAGGAGGCGCTCCTTCCCGGCTTCGCCAATAGATCGCCCTGCTCTCCCGGCATTAAGAGCTTCCTTCCTCCCCTTCCCGTGCTACATCCCCTCTCCTCCACATCTTCCCAAAGTTCGTTGAACACAACACCACACACGTCCACCTCCTCCCCTCCCCATCCTGCTAGGGGAGAAAAAGAAGAAAAAAAGAAATTGTTTGAGGGCCCCGAGTCAATTTGTAAAATTGACAAAAGAAAAGAGTACATAAGGGCCTGTCAAAACAAAGGAAAGCCCTGTTGGAGGTGCTGTACAAAACGACGGAGGTGGACGGCAAAAATGTCGAGGACCCCGTAATTTCCCAAAGGCTCCAGGTGTCATTACCTGTGTCAGAGACAATGGTGGCTACCTAAAAGTGTGGAGCCACATATTCGAGGCCAAGGAGGCCTTTCGAACATTAGAATGTGTGAGTTGGACAACCCCGACTTGAAGAAACTGCGCAACTTTTGCTCTGGGAGAGTCCCGGTTTTAGTTCACCCCTCCTTATATAGGGCTATTAAATTAATGTACCCTATTGACGTCGGCGGTATTGTCCTGGGCGGTCGTATGACGACTGAATTGGGCACTGGTAGTCTGGGACAATCCGTCGGGGTCCTGCTCAGCGCAGATTTCCACCCCGTATGTGTATAAGGTTTTTGCGCTTATTCTTTTTTCTTTTTGCAGGCCTAGATGATGGCAATTATGTTAGCTACACTGAATGTGAATGGCTTGAGGGATCGGGGTAGGGCTGCCCGCCTGCTCCGGGACCTGTTGTCCTTTGATGTGGATGTCGCCGCGATCGAAGAGACTCACTTTGTTTGCAGTTCCGATGCGTGTGTGCTGGAGGATGACTTTGTCGTTTATTCAGCATATGGGGACCGGTTTGCCTGAGGTGTTTCTTTGCTTGTCAGACGTACTCTCGATGCGAAGGGGGACCTTGTGCATACCGATGCAGAGGGCCGGTTGATCGTGGCCGATATTTCCGTGAAAAGTGGTTCGTTCCGGGTCGTTGCGGTTTATGCGCCCAATTACCAGGGGAAGCGGGTCTCGTTCTTTCGGCGGTTGGGGCCGTTCCTGGTGGATTCAACGCGCCTAGTTTTAATGGGGGACTGGAATGCCATCCTGGACTCCAAGTTAGACAGGGGGCGGGGTGCTAGCGGGAGAGGGGGCGATCGCAGCCTGGTAGATCTGATCGGCGATTATGGTCTCGTCGATAGATACCGGGTCGATCATCCCAAGGAAAAAAAGTGGACGTGGGCTCTTAATTGGCCGTCTGACAAGGTGGTTAGCTACCTTGACAGAATGTTAGTGAGAAGAGCCGACATAGAACTACTAGATTGCCTTACGTTCCACTGGGTAGGCTATTCGGATCACAAACTCGTTTGTGCACGGGTAGCGTTAGACAATAGGCCTAGAATGGCCGGGTACTGGAAGTTCAATCTGTCTTTACTGGACAGGTGGGACTTCCAGGAGCAGATAATTAGACTAGTGCAGCGGGAGCTAGTGGGGCGGTTATCGGGAATAGATGGTGGGAACGCCTTAAATGTAGGATTAGGTCCTTCACCACTGATTTCAGCAAACGGCTCGCTCTAGATAGAGCTGAAAAGGTGAAGACGCTTAAAGCTAGTTATTCCCGGGCGGTGGCTGGGGGGGGATCCCCTAGAGATAGCCTTAGCTAAGGAGGCCCTGGATCGATCGAATAGCGAGCGGTACATGGGTCAGGTAATTAGACATAAGTTAAGCAAGATGTCTTCCGAAGCCGTGAACTTGGGCGCAGATCTGCGCAGGGAAGAGGTCCGTCGTGGTGGCGATCGTTACATTCGTGAAGTCAAATCCCCGGAGGGGCGTACTCTTCGGGCCACTGACGACATGTGCGGAGCGTTTTGGCGCCATTTCGAGAACCGGTTTACCAAGGAGCCTGGTCTCCGTGAGGAGGAGTTTCGTAGCTATTTGGCTGACTTTCCTCGGCTTTCGCCGACTGAAGCGGCTAGCTGCGAGGGAGAGATTACGGAGGGCGAAGTCTACGCGGTTTTGAAGAAGGTCGGCAGAGGCAAGTCGCCTGGTCTGGATGGTTTGCCCTGTGAATTGTACTTGAGGCTGTCGCACATCTTTGTTCCAATTTTGACTGCAATGTTCAACAACTGGTTTCGGTCGGGGTCCATCCCCAATCGGATCACCAGGGGTGTGATCACTCTGTTGAAAAAGGGCAAAGGTGGTGAGGGGAACCTAGATGATTATAGGCCCATAACTCTGCTAAACACAGAGTTAAAGATTATGGCCAAGATCCTGCAGGAGCGTTTGCAGTTAGTTGCCGAGTCTCTGTTGGGACCTGAGCAGACTTGTTCTGTGAGGGGCCGAACAATTCAGAGCAACCTGCATCTGATCCGCACGTGTGAACGGGGCTAGCCTTGATTTTCTCTTCTAGGTCAACCTATTGCACATCAGGGTGGCTTCCTGTGGAACCCTCCCTTGGTTAGGATTAGACAAGCTTCAGTGTACCTAGTTAATGTGAGTAAGTGTTGTTCCTGGCCTGCATCCCGGCCGTTCTTTGGTTATGATCCAAGTCGAGATTCCCAACCTCCCCAGTTTGTTTTGACCCCCCCCTTTTCATCTCGACTGGGTCAGTTTTATATTTTCCCATTCCAGCCTAATATTTTATACTTTTTCCCACTCCCTTAGCGAGAGCGTCTCTTGATTTTGTCCCCTGGGCAGAATACAGCGGTCTCTCTGTTTTATGGGTTGGACGGTCCCTACTAACATCAATTATGTTTAGTTTGTATTTGTGTTTATTTTAAGTTTATTATTGGGTTCATTTCCCTCTCCTCTCATTTTATCATTATTAGAATTGTATATGTATATCATCATTAAAATTTTTCTGGCATGGGGCGCGATTTTGGTAGGTCTCCCTTGAGAGCACGTGGTATTATGGTGGTTGAAGGATTGTTTGGTGATGGACGAGTTCTTTTGGTGAATGAGTAAAATGTAAAGGTACGAATGGGTCATTGAATCTGATTAGCTAGGTATAAGATAGTTAGTGTTGACCAGCCTCTACCCCTCCCCTTTATTGGCCTCGTGCCACAATTTGTACTTTTTGTACGAATAAATATCAGTCGTGTTCTTATGTCCATCGTCTTTTTCATGTTGAATTTGAATTTTTCTTCATACTGTCGGATTTATATCCATATATTTGCTTACATAACGTTCTATATATATATTTAGTTGCGTCGAATGGCGAAGAACATAATATGGACAAAATTTGACATAATCGCGAGAAGTGCGAGAAAAGAAACTGTTAGCATAGAATTTATGGTTACATTTCGCCAACTCAATTTGAAATTGATGAGATCTCACTGCCAGTCTGGTACTGCACTTAAATTCAAAGAGTTTAGGTACCACAGTGAAAAGTTCATCCAAACAATTACAATAGAAATATTAATTTATAACATGAAAATGCAACGCCTGAAAGGATGGTTAAATGCTTAGACGCTTTGGCAAAACAATGCAAGTTATGTTTTCTATTTTGATAATTCCTCTTTTATATAATCAAATATAGTAGAAATATGCGACTACTTTGTACAAGCTTACGACAATACAGCGTTGAAACAGCGCTTCCCGTACGATCGTCGAATTTAAGCAACGTCGAACTTGGTTAGTACCTCCATGGGTGACCGCTTAAAAATACCAGGTGCTGTAAGTTTGGATGTGAGGGTGGTATAAACAAAATGATTGTCGCACTGTTTAGAAATACACAGAGATGCCCAATGTGTAAATTACGCGGTGGCTAAATAATGAATTTCATACTGACATCAATAATTTATTTTCATTCAAGTGAGGCTGGCGGCTATGTCACATTGAAACACCGGTTCAACGTACAATGTGGTCAGTATCTAGATGGGTGACTGCATGGGAATATCAAGTAAGCTTAAGTGTGCGGGTGGTGTAATGTATAATGGCTGGGAATTGTTCATCGTAAAGCCGAGTTTCAAATTCAGTTGTGTGTCATCTCGGTTTCTTGTCGCATCAACTCTTGGATAACCTACTTTGTGTGCCAAAGACTTTGTCAATTGAAATGAGTGGCCAGTTATTTGATTTGTAGAAAATGGAATATAGACCGTCTCAGACTATAAGAAAAATATGACAGAAATTTTCATCGCGGTGCCTTGTTAGTTTTCTTGAATAAAACATGCGTTGCTGCTCAAATACACTAACCACACACAGAGACATATATATATATGAACTTTTGTTAAATAAATATTTTAAGAAGAGTTTAATTCAGTTTATTTTTTAAAAAATGTCACCCCACCTACCAAAAACATAAACAAAATTTCTCAGACTTTATATAAATATAGAAATACTATGACTCTTGGGGGGGGGCTTCTAGAACTTGATTTTGCTTATTTGTAAGGTTTTATGTTATGCTATAGCTATGAACTTTTAAAAGCGTTAAAAATACATAAGTGCTATTTCAGTTAGCAAATTGCAAAATAGATCTTGTGAAATATTTTGATACATGAGTAATACCAAAGTAAGTGGTATAGATTATTCCAAGGAGGTCTTTTTAATATAAAAATATTAAAAAGTGAAATACATGAAGAGAGCTCAATGTATAAATTTATATACAGACCAATATAAATAATAATAATAATAATAATAATAATAATAAGGGAAAAAACTTGAAAACATCATATAAATTGGTTATAAATTTATTTTAGCAGATGCATATATATATATATATATATATATATATATATATATATATATATATATATCCTCATTCCCCCGACTACATTTTATTAATTTAATAATGTAGTCGCTCTGATGAGGTATATATATATATATATATATATATATATATATATATATATATATATATATATATATATTATTGAGCACTTTATTTAGTTATTTTGGATACTCGCATCAGGTTTATTTTTCTTTGGGCCTTGAACTCGTCTGCTGGACGATTATTTTCGGCTAACGTACATGTTCTTGGTTCTTTCTTTTTTTTATACCTTTTTCCCTTTGGTATTGGCTTGTTTATTTGCAAATCAAGACACCGATGGTTTTCTGAACGAGTATAGATTCTTATACTTATAAGATTTCTATGAATAATATATATTTATATATATATATATATATGTATATATATATTTGCTGAAATAAATTTATAACCGGTTTATATAATATTTTATGTTTTTTCCTTACTATTATGAACGTATTTTATTCCAATATGTATGTAATATTTGGGTGTTATCAGGATGTAGTATAATATAAAAAGTGGAGATAATAAAACAAAGTAGGAAAATTATTCAACCACGTGTTTCGCCTCTTACTGTAGACGTCCTCAGACTGAAATGGCAGACAAACCCCTATATGAGTAATAAAGTGTTGGTACATGGAGAAGAGGTCCTTGTCTGATGCTACGAATAGAGACTTGGCGTTTTTCGTACTGAAAACCATATATTCTGTTTGTTTTTATTTCTCTCTTCCTTCCGCAGGAGTCGTTAGTGGCTTCAGTACAAAAAAAAACAACACCACTGACCGCAACATCTGATAAAGATATTCTTTATATTTTTTATCATATTTCAACATGATTTTCTCACATAAAAGGTTTTTTCTCTCATTTCAGTTTGAAGACGCCTAGTGTAAAATGTGTGTTGAATTGCTTTTCCATTTTGTTTCCATACATGATATCTGTCTGAAAAGTAACGGGATTGGCTGTGCCGTGTGACTTATGGGTATTATACACAGTGAGTTCTTGCCACGGGACCAGACGATTAACCAGCAAGTCTACAAAGAGATCATGTGCAGTTTGCTTCAGTGCGCGAGAATAGACAAGAGTTGTGACAGGTCAAATTGTGGCTGCTTCGCCACAACAATGCTTCTGCTCACAACGCCCTGAGCATCCGGCAGTTCCTGACTGAGAACATTGCCGTACTGGAAGAACCTCCCTATTCACCTGATTTTGCTCAGTGTAACTTTTTTTTCTTTTCCTCCTGCTCAAGAGGATCATCAAGGGGACTCGTTTTAAAGGCGTGGAAGCCATCAAGGGGGCTGTAACGACTGAGCTGAGGGGCATGCAAGAAGAATTCTTCCAGCAGTGCATAAAAGCGTGGCAGAGAAGGATGGGAAAGTGCATTAGAATCAAGGGGGGTATTTTGAAGGGAAACCTCATAGTTTATTTTTTGGAATTGAAACAAATTGTGACACCAGTCCCGTTACTTTTCAGATAGACCCTATATATATACCTATTATAATAAGAACTGTGTCGTATTTTATTAAGAAATCTCCTTAATACTGAATGAAAATGGAATGAATTTAATTAGAAATAATTCAGTGAATGAGAATTTGAAATCTGGTCAGTATTTTTGCTTTAGTTAAACTTTAAAAGAATTACAATTTATTGTGTCCAACAGATCTTCTCAGTCACGGCACTAATGCTCATAGTTGACTGAACACAGGACAGGATAATATTTTAAAACTTTCATCTTGCTCCTAGGAACAACGCAATAGCTATTTTATTTTTCTGCAAACTGGCGAATATTTTAAAATCTCAACACAGAAAGAAGATATAGTCCCAGATCAGCAGTTAGGCAACTGTAAGTCGACGTGATAGAAAGTCTTTAGAAGTTTCATCTCAAGAAATGATTTCACAGGGTAGCAGGCTTAGGTAACTCAACAGCTATCAACATATCTTGGCACAATAAAACCAACACGCACACACGCATGCGCAAATACACCGTGTTATATTCAAAGCATTACGCATAACTGAATATGTTTGACGTAGGGAGTCAACGGCCATATCCGACTTTGACCATTTCTTTGTAATCCATCATGGTTTCGTCGCTCATGACGTCATACTGATGCTGTGTTCCAAAGAATCTATTCGCAAAGTAGCTTATTTTCGCAAGTCATGAAATTTTAATGTTGCAAAACAGACACATAATCCGTTTGTGTGCGTGCAGGAGTGTATGTTTAGACATCTGTGTGCGTGTACACAGAATTCTCCATTAAATGCGATTACGAAGTAAAATCTGGAGAAACAAATTCTTTTTTTTTGCCACGACATACTTCCGCCGGATACACGTGTTAACAAACGTGCATATATAAACACATTAATACATCAACACACACAGCGCACACGCCCATACACACACACACACACACACACATATATATATATATATATATATATATATATATATATATATATATGCATATATATATATATATATATATATATTTTCATATGTATTCATGGGTTTATTTTTGATTCAATATTTCTTCAAATGTTATTATAATGGATACTCGTATTTGATATAGACGTCACATTTTTATTATTATTTTAAACACTGTGCATTACGTCTATCTGTTTGCGTATTTGAAAAATCCCAATAAAGAAAATACGCTCTCCGGCAGGAATCAAACCTGCGTCCTCCTTTGCTGGAGAAACCATCGTTTAATCCGGTGTGTTTGAAGTAATAGAAATGACGGATTAAAAAAAATTAATTCCTTAAAAATGCTTTAAACACGTCGGATACGCAACTGTGCGGCTTTCGAGACAAATATCTTAGTGAAGTAGGGGGCTTTTCTTAAAGGTGAAAATATAACCAGGTTGGACTGTGATGTCCTTCGTGCCCAAGCAGTAAAGCACACCTTATGAAACGGTGGCTTCGCCTACAAAAGGAGAAGCAGATTCGATTCCTGATTGATTTTTATTGAGATTTCTTGAATACGCAGCTCGATATGTATTTACATTGATGTAACGACACATGTGCACAAAGGGGAGGGGAACGCCGAAAATTTTAAAATTGAATTTCTTCTCTCTCCACCTCTCTCTCTCTCGCACACGCATTCACACGTTCGCTCAAGCGAACACACACACACAAGGTAATAAAATTTTTCTCTATGATACAGACAACATTAAGTTCCTGATAATGAGCGTCCTAGTGGAATGGGTTTGAATAAAACATAAATTTGGTCAAGATGTACGATAACTGATTCGAAAATTGGAAAAATATAAGGAAATATTAAAAAGAAAGACCTTGTTGTCTTTTTAATATATACAGAACTTTTTTAACTGTATCCTTGTTGCTAATATATACATATATATATTCATACATGTTTCATTAAAAAATATAGATAAGTGTTATCTATTTATTTTATGTAAATTCTTTTCATAACGTCTGATAAGCTTAATAACATTATCATTAAACGAAGGAAGAAAATCACAATATTGATACATATTTTTTATCCAATCTAAGCTTTCGGCTTACATAAGCCATTATCAAAGATGACAATTACAGTACAATATATTAAGCAATACACGGACAAGAATGTGATGATAGCCTGCTTCTGTTTCCATGGATTAGATTAAAAAATTAGATTGGATTTAAAAATAAAAAAATCCTTCAAAGGCATTGCTTGATATCGTTAGTCACAGTTGAGCAATGATACTTCCGATGGTCATACTCAAGAACGAGGGGGGCATCTACCAAATATAATGTTACGGATGGTGAGAAGGAAAAAGGTAGGAAATTGGCCTCTATAAATATTAGATAGATTTTCATCGACATTTAATTTTTCTTTTCCGCCATGCAACAGAAATGACATGAGGGAAAACATGCTGAAGGTTCACAATATTTATTTACAGAAACAAAGTGCAACAATGAACCTAGGTAAATGTTTTGCAGGTCGGGAACACTAGAATCAAGCAGACGCGGAAGTTTAAATATCTGGGAATCGTTTTGACAGAGGACAGTAAGTGCGACACTGAGATCCGTAGACGGATGGGCAAGGACACATTCCAAAAGCTGGGCAGAGTATTGCGAGACAAGACGATTTCTTTGGTAACAAAGAAATGAATACTGAGCTACTGCGTGACATCTGTCCTTTACGACAGCGAATGTTGGATGATTTCCTCAAAAGATGAAGAAGAGACTCGAGGCGACAGAGATGTGGTTCTACAGAAGGATGCTAAGGCTATCATGAACCGATCATGTAAGCAATGATGAGGTCTTAGAGAGGTTAGCAATCAAGGAGGAGGCTTATGCTTAACATCATGAAGAGGCAACTGAAGTATCTGGGACACATAGTGAGGAAGGAAGGCCTGAAAAATCTGATATTCACTGGTCGTATAGAAGGAAAGAGAGACAAGGGAAAAGAACGCGTGACATCCCTGGAGAGCCTAAGCAAGTGGATGACAGAACGTGTTCTGGGGAAGAAAGCAGAAGGAAGGAAATTTAGAGGGAGGTGGAGAGCCATGATCGCCTACGTCCTGAAAGGACATGGCACATAAAAAGAAAAAATAGAGACTTCTTGTTTAGCTGCATGATGATTTATCTTCAGTGGGTCGAAGTTTTCAGGATTCATACTGATGGTGTTAGAAATCATACTTGGATTTAATATTTTGTTTCGAGCGTGATTAGTTTGTGAGTTGTATGAAGATGTTTGATATCGTATTCTATGGTGCGTTAATTCGTATATATTCTTCAACTGTCTGCGAGATGATCTCACGGTCTGATCGTAAATCAAGCATCTGTCTGTGCGTGCCTATGTACCTTTGTCTCTCTTTTTTTTGGTTTTTCGCTGTCTGGGCCTGTTCAACTAACAATCGGTAAACTCTCAGACAGGATTTTGGATTTAAGCGGGAAGGTAATTCATTGGTCGGTATGGACCAATGACGATATCTGTCTATATTTATGAGATGAGGTATTGTAACTATTTACACCATTTACAGTGTCCGGGCAGCTGTCCTCATCTTTATTGTCCTCATCTTTATTGGCATATCTATGACGTTTCGGTTGTTGCACGCTCCGGACTTCTTCAGGTGATATACCTTGGAATTTCGAACTGTTGGAAATTCGTTCACCATACCTTTTCTGGATATTTCAGTTTCAGTTTTTTTTTTTTTTTTTTTTTTTTGTTCAACTCACAACTCTTTGGGTCAAGTCAGTGGATTAATTCAACCAACGCTTTTATCCAATGCGCCATGTGTTCTTGGTGACAGGTTTAGAGTTAGGGTGAATATGACAATAAAGTATATCACCTGATAACGGACGGAGTGTACAACGGCCGAAATTTTGTGAATATGGCAATAAAGATGAGGAAAACAGTTCGAACAATGTAAATAGTTTAAATACCAATGGGGATGTTTAAAGATATTGGTTTCAGTTGTGTAGGCGTTTGTGTCCGTAGGCGAGTAGCGACAATACTACTACTACTACTAATAATAATAGTATTACTACTAATAATTGTGAAATCTATAGTCGTTTTCGACTTATGACAGTCCAGTAGCTTAGTTATTAGAACCAAACATCCAGAAAATCGCACATATTGTGATTATAATGGCGAAGGATTGTGCAGAACCAAACGACATATTTCGGAAGAAGTGAACACGGGTGCACAAATGACCCTCTTCAAGTTTTCAATTCGGAGTTGTCCTTCTAAATTTTGTTTGCCAACCGAGGCTAAAAAGCCCAAACTGTCCTACTATTTAACCCATAGAAGGAGACCTGTTGTAATGTACAACAAGAGTGTGTTGAGGTTGAGGAAAATACTTAACCGATTGCTTCCCCACCAACTACGGGGGTAATAGGCAGAAAGAGGGGAAAGAGACGGGGAGGGTAACAAAAATAACCCTGCCTCGGAAACCACAGCAAATTTAGGGAACAGACTTCAAAAGACACCATGTCGCCCCAAATGCTGACTGTTTTCCCGTTGCTTATATTGGCATGAGGCATTTTACAAAGACCCGTCTGCACAGATGGCCGTATCTAGACGTGCCAAGGTGTCCCGCTGTGAACGATGAAAACTTGGATGAAACTGCTGTTGACAAACATGACCGCACGTAATGCGAGGCCTCTTTTGAGATTGCACCGACGGGCGTTCACCACACTCTGATCCTGATCACAGATTGAAGTGGGTCTTTTCCGTCGAGTGCTTCTCCGAGAGTGGCGGGGGGGGCTGGTTCGTGTTCATCAACATCGTCTCCAAGTGATTCTTCCTCAGGGGCTTCTTCTGCGTTTGTACTGACGCGCGTTCGCCACAGAAACAAAAAAATGACTTCATACCTTTCCGAAGTGTAATTTCGCATAAGGGCAAGTAATGAACTCGACTGGAATTCGAACTCATCTCTAATTTTTAAGTTCAAATTATTATATATTGCACTGCACGCACATCTATCTATCTATCTATCTATCTATCTATCTATCTATCTATCTATCTATCTATCTATCTCTGTTCCTTCATTCCTTCATGTCTGTCTCTCTGTCTATCTATCTATCTATCTATCTATCTATCTATCTATCTCACTCTGTTTCTTCATTCCTTCATGTATCTATCTATCTATCTATCTATCTATCTATATTATGTCACCAGGTTGATCTTACCTCCCTTTGTTCGTCCTTCTATATAACCTTTTGCATATGGTAGAAAATCCTCAGTTTTATTCCTTGCATATACTCTTCTTATCTGTGCATAGTTTTGTAACATTATCGGCATCTGCATAAATAGTTTATGAGAAAATGTCAAGAGAACATTATCATTTGTTTAAATCCTCAAGAGAAAAAAAAAGCTCAGAGACATGAAGACCAGGTCGAGTAAATGGATCCAGACAGCGTCAGTTGCGTTGCATTTAATGACGAACTATCATGGCCGCCATTAGACTAGCTCTTAAGGAAATGATAATAGTTACATATACATTGTTTGGCGCTGGCGCAACACATTTGTCTCCTACGTGTTACGCATTTTTGCAAGTCCATTATAATCTGCGCTCATCTTTCATATAGTTTAACTATTTCAAATGTGAAAGGTTTTCTTCTTTTTTTTTGTTTGTAAACAAAAGCAGATAACCTTACGCATGCGCACAGACATTCAGAAACAAACATGTTTTTCTTTTCAAATGAAACCCGTAACCTTATCAACATCAGTAATATTATCTTAAAGGAACTATGCTCGTTATATTTTTATGAAACAAAATATAAAAATAACAAAAAACGGGAATAGTTTTATAAGATGCCAAATATAATTTGTGTACTTTTGTCTTAAATTTTTAATCTTGCCTATATAAGGGAGATAAATACCATGTGACAGAATCTTTGTTATGACAATTCTAGATTGTTTGAAAGAATAATGTAAAAAAATCTTCTTTGTAAAATCTAGAAAAGAGACCCCACCATCACCACAAAAAAAGGAAAACATGTGACCGAAAGTGTCCGTATATGGAGACGAAAAAAGGGGTAAATTACAATAATTCTAAAAAGCGAATTTGGTTGGACGAAACGATTTGGCGGTTCCTAAGTACACCACGAGAACTTTCCTCCCAATAAGAAATATTTATATATGTAGGTAAAATAAAATTGGTAAGTTGGTCTTCCTATATGGCAGTGAATGCTGGACATTCGCTCCACAGTTGAAGGGACTTCATGCAACAGAAATAAGGTTCTGAAGAAGCATGCTAGAAATACCTTGGACCGAATATGTGAGCAAAAACAAAACTTTTAGAGAAAATGGAAACGAAAAGGACACTTAATATCAGGAAGACATAACTGAAAATTCCCGGGCATATAGTAAGGAAAGAGAGCTTGGAAAATCTGACATCCACATGACAGACTGAAGGCAAGAGGAACAAGGGTAAACAACACATAGACTACCTAGCGAATATGAGTAAATGGATGCCAAACAAGGTTTAGGAAAACTAACAAAAAGACAAAATTTATTAAGAGCTACAAAAGATAGGAAATTGTGGAGAGCCTTGATCGCCTATGCCCTGAAAGGACACGGCATATAGAAGAAGAAGAATGAGCTTGAGTAAATGTATGCCAAACAAGGTTTAGGAAAAATAACAAAAAGACAAAATTTATTAAGAGCTGCAAAAGATAGGAAATTGTGGAGAGCCTTGATCGCCTATGTCCTGAAAGGACACGGCATATAGAAGAAGAGTAAAGAGCTCGAGTAAATGAATTTCGGAATAAGGTTGAGGAGAAATAACAAAAAGATAAAATTTATTAAGTGCTACAAAGGACAGGAAGATGTGGGGAGCCATGATCTCCTACGTTCGGAAGAGACACGGTACATGAAGAAGTGGTACATTGTTCTCTTTCTGCTGTCCATGTCTAGCGATTTTCAAAGATTACTTTTGATACTACTATAATAAATGGTGTTTAAGTACCACTGCAGATGGTATAAAATTACTGAAAGTATATATATATATATATATATATATATATATATATATATATATATATATATATATATATATATATATATATATACGTACATTACCTATGTTCCAAAGTATGTCATAGACGGAGGTGATAGTGGAGACAAGCTCCCAATGTCTATAAAATGTTTCCATGCCATACGTCTCAAATGGCCCCTGACAACTAAGTTCAAGTCTAAGCCGGAGAATGGACAAAGGTAGACAACTGGCACCTCATCACCACCTGCGACGAGTAGATGGAGCTCGTCAGCCAAGGAAAGCAGTGATTCTATCGGAAAGAACTACCCTGGTTTAAAAACCTCCGCTGCTTTGCGGTCATATCAAAACAAAAAATGGCTATGGCAATAAATCCAGGCAGAAAACCCGGATTTAAGGCGGTTGGCGGTTACCTGCAACTCGTGCAGTCAAACTGTCTCCAATTGTTATACTCCGTATTCATTTTGATTGTGTCGGTACGTCCATGTGGTCTGGACATTGCACGGCTTCCATATACCATCTACAAGTTCTGTGCCCTAGAGTGGACAATCTAATCTCAACTGAATTTTGGCAAAATGAATGCCCACTAACTATAAGAATGTCGGACTTAGGTAAATAATAAAAGCTATAGGAAAAAAAAAAACATTTTGATGTAACATTACTTCTTTGGGTAAACTTATAAGGTTTCTTTTCGTTATATGCACACGTAATGGCAAC
>CAHIKZ030004727.1:745000-812500 GCA_903632075.3 Acanthosepion pharaonis | reverse complement strand
ATTAGGACCTACAATAATTACTTTGCTATGACCTCATTTAGAGAAAAAGATGCAACACTTCCAGGATGGAGATCAACTTTCAGAGTTTAGGGCCAGGTTCACCACAGGATTGATTCCCATCTACTATTATATAATGAGCCACACCGATTTCTTCAAATCTATTTCATAGAGGACTACTAAGAACAAGCACAGAGCAGAAGAAATATGTTTAATAAACTAAAAGTTTGAATTTTTATATTGACTCTTTAAGAGTTTTGCATGATAAAAATGTTTATGTTAGGAAGTTCAGATCAGCTATGGAAAGAGCCAGACATGAAGATTTCACTTTCTCCTGGTAAAAAGATGGCTGATTTGATTTTCAGTAACAAACATCGACTGTGCAACTTTGGTTTATTGGCTTGAAGACAGCTGTGGAGATTAACGCAATAAAACAACCGGTCCACTAAGAAATGATGACAATAGTTTCCGAAATACCGGAAAGATATAGCAATCATCACACAGATTATTCACATGTAGACAAGATCTTTTGAAAGAGTTAATTCCCAAACTGTTCACCTTTACATACTATCTCCCTTTAGGATATAAGGTGTTAATGTATCGCCACATGTGTCCTTTATATCTCTTAGCAATAATTGCTTTTAAACTCTCCTTCCCACTCTCTGATCTGACATACATAGACACAAACTTGTCTGGTAGATTAATTAATGTCTTCACATGCCTCATTTGTTTTGTCCCGTGATCGACATATTTTCCAAGCCATCTTTCCTTATTATGCGTCCTAACAGATTAAACTATTTCTTTCTGAGTTTAATTATAAGCGTGCTTTTCTGTTTTTATTTTCATTGTTGTTTACATGCTCTTTTCATGAAATTCTCAGTATCCTTCTGTAGAATCGCATCTGTTAACTTAAGTCTCTTCTTCATCTGTGTGGAAATTGTTTAGCATTCCGCTATATATAGAAGAATCGGTATTACATAGCCACTGTTTCTAACTTAGGGCAGATAACCTTTCGCTGTTCCAATATGCCTTCGGATATTCGATGTCAAGTCGTCTGTTCCCAGATATTTCAATTTTTGGACTTCCTTTTGACATCCCCATTTTGTAGATTCTCATGTCATTCTTGCTAACAACCATACATCCTCTTCTTACAATTGTTGGTTTTGAATTCTTCTTATTTAATGTTCCCCATACATATTTGCCTGTGATTATATGGCTCAGTCTCTTATCCAAGTCGTGGATTTCCTTACTCGTTTCCCTAATAAATCTGGACATCATACTTATTTGTTCCTTACTTCTTCTCCTAGATCTTGCCGGGCTTCACAATACTGTCCTCTTCGTAACTCCAATAATCTATTAAACAGGAACCTCCTATTTATAAGACCTCTTTTCTGTTGATTGGGATTCACTTCGAGATGTCCCCGCCTTGACTGACATTATTAACCTTCACATTAAGAATTGCGCAGATGGGTTTCGCCTTGGGTCAAAGCCGGTATAGAAGCTTTTATTTCCTCTCGGAAATACCAGGCGAGACCTCAATGTTCTCCATGATTCATACCAACATGCTCTGCCACTATAGCCCACAATATCCACTATTTCCAGCTATACCAGTGTCTCAGTTCCTATCACAACAGTCGCCTATTCGCGGTTGCACATAATTAATGTAAACGTGTCCTCGAAAAAGCTAAGTCTCTGTTTACCGATAGAATGAGGCACCGTATTGCATCTAACAACTTTGGCTTTCGTGAAGACTGACGTCTCTGTAATACTGTATTAAATGAGAGTAAGTATTCTTGGATCAATTTGAGGTGTTAACATCTGCTGATAAACTGGATATTTCACTCGTAAATTCTTCTTAAACTGTACGCTTGACTCATCTGGAGTATCCTTGCTTAACTTCCGACTTAGAACTGAGTATCTGTTGAGTGATATGTATATAACCCATCCTATTAGTTTCTGCTATCATCTCTAATCTGGATCATCACAAAGCACGTGGACCTTATGGTATCCCAGTGATAATCCTTAAGAAGTGTGATCCCGAACTGGCTCTTGTTCTCCTTAAACTGTATAATAAATGCATCACTGCTTCTTGCTTTCCTGTCACGTCGTCTGTTCCTAAATATTTAAATTTCTGTACTGGCCTCATTTTGACATCTCCAATTTGTAGTTCGTATCTTGGGATGTCTTTGGTGACAACCATACATTGTCTTTTTACAGCTGTTTGTTTTGAATTCCACCTCTTTTTATTTAATGTGTCCCATGCATATTTTCTTGTGATTATATCGCTGTAAACATGCGATAATTCAATTTACACACATTCAACCATCTCTTGACAAAAAAAAAAAAAGAAAAAAGAAAAAGAAATGAATAATAAAATAATAAAGCTAGGCTTCTACGTCTCAAAAGGCAAGTTACTTTTGAGACGTAGAAGCCTAGCTTTATTATGAACTTCTGGATAATTATTAGAAATTCAGTTTCTTTGAAGTATTGTGCCTCCTGGCAAATTGGCACCAAATATTTATTTGTTTTTAATTTATACGTCAAACAAAAATGGTTTAATCAGATGATTGACTTCAAATTCAAGAAGTAGTTATGAGTAAATTTCAGAGGAAGGTCACTGTTTTAAGGCTTAAAGCTTAATCACTATTGACCCAGGATTTTTTTTATGGGGAGGTAAGAAATGCAGATTATGAAGATATGTAGAATAGGCATCGGTTGAACCGAAACTTGAAGAGGTTGAGATTGTCGTGAGAAGCAACGCCTCAGCAGATCTTGGGAATAAACCATCACAATGTAACTTCACCCTTTGTCTAGCGAACGCGTATCAGTAGAGAATGCAAAAGTGGGCCTCGGATCGCATGCGGATGTTTGCCAACACCAGTTACATCCGTTTTTTTTCCCGTTGGCAGTGGGACAGTTTGGCATGTTGAACTAGATCCGGGTCTCTCTGCAATTGGCTAAGATCCGGGGTTTTGTAAGATGCCTCATGGTAATAAATACAGTGGTGGTGGGTCCAGCAGTTGGCAATTCACGGTATCTTGTTGCCACAATTACTGTGTAAAATCAGTAATAAATCGTAGCCATGGTATCTAGTGATATTGTATGTTCCCTGTCAGCTTGTGATATTGCGGTATATACAGGAGGGAATGATGAGGGGCAAGTTTTTTGTGGTGAATGGATAAAGTGTAATGAAAGAATATGTCGTAAATATGATTAGCTAGGTATAGGATAGTTAGTGTCGGCCAGTCTTAATCCAACTCCGTCTTGTCGGCCTTGTGAAGTCGGTTCCGTGGGTATGTTTGTTCCTAAAGTTGCTGTGGTTTCCGAGGCAGTGTTATTGTTGTTACCTTCCGTTTCTTTCCCCTATCTGCCTAATACCCCATAGTCGGTGGGAAAGCAGTCAACGCTTCAACACACTCCTGTCGTAATTTACAACATAATGGAATATGAATAGAATAGTGCTGATTCGTGCAAGAGTCTGTGGAATCACAGGCATTAGTTGTGAGCTTGAGAACTGGCAGAACTAATGAATCTAATTCGTCAAAATCTTCTCATGGATAGAGCAGCAAAAGGTTTGTGACAATGCGTCTGTGGAAAAAGGGTCAAGAGTAGAAATTTGTTAATCGCCGAGGTCTTAGGTACTTTTGAAATCTACCTAGGCTGAAAATTGAGGATTGGGTAGCTCCAGCCCGGATATGGCAGCAAATATCCATTTTTGGTCTGGTCTTTTGTAAAGATAAAGCATGCGAGTCAGGTACTTTCAACAGTGACCATTTCCCCCACCATTTGTAGCGATCGATCGTATACATCAATTCCACGTTAGATCTGGGAATGAACTTGAGTCCAAATAGACGCTCAAAGGAAAGAGCAACCATCCTTCATAAATGGAGAAAATTCAAAGCTTGCTCAGTGATGACAAACAGTTTCTTGCTTGGCTTTTGAGACATTGAAACTTACAAGCCGACGTTGTCCCCACTGGGCTGAGCGAACGAGGTCAGAATATAGATCAGCTGCTAATCATTTTTTAATGAGAACACTGGGTTAAATTTGTCATACGTAACATTCTATTTTATTCCACTCTGGATTTTGTTAATTAGTGTCGGCAAGTGTGCGTGAGTACTTCTCCGAGCTTTCATCCGAACCCCACATTCTCATGTACGATGTCTCGGAGACTGTCCATCTACTCTCGGGTGTGGGTGTTTATATATCTGCAACACTGTTCTTTGTTGAAGTCGTTAATGATATCGAGCGAATCACAGATTTTTTGGTTTAAATACGATTTTCTTTCTTTCTTTCTTTCTTTCTTTCTTTCTTTCTTTCTTTCTTTCTTTCTTTTACTTATCTCTTAAATATGAATCTTTCTTTCATTCTTTCTTTTTCTCTTTTATTTTTTCTTTTACTTAAATGCGATTCTTTCTTTCTTTCTTTCTTTCTTTTTCTTTCTTCTGCTTTCCTTCCCACCTATTGCCAATTTATTTCTATTTCGATAATAATCCTCTTTCCAAATTTTCCATATTATTCTTTGTCTCTGTCGTAACTTCGGGTCCTCTACATTTTCTGATGATTCAACCACGATTTGAAACGTTCAACACCCGCCCCAATAGCCATGATACTGAATCCAGTCCCGTCTTCTACAATTCCTACCAAATAAACACCTCCTCACATCGAATTTGTCATAAAACGACAATTTTAAATGGTAGCTGAGAGCCCCAAATAGCCAAAGTACTTGGACAATGTCCTTTTGAAATGTATGACATTGTTTTCTGTCAAATCAATCGTAGCCAGTTCCGGTGAACTAGTGGAAATGCAGTCGTCAAGTATTGAAATGACATGGATTCTCTGTAGGATGCTAATGGAGCTGACATGCAGTTATTCCAGGAAGGAATGTCTTTTTAGATCAAGGAAACAAACATTTCCGTTTAAATAATGACAATAATGACAAGACATGAGAAAATGATCCATAGGTTCTTACTTTTTGGATGTAATATTTCTGATATTTAAAAAAAGGGTGTGGGTATATCCATTGGTAAAATTTGGGTTAAAATGGACAGATTCTACATCGACTGGTAATCTGGTTTACCGAATAAAATAAGACGAGACTTTTTCCAAGCTATGTTCGTGTCATGTTCGATGCGTAGACATTGACAAAATGATAGCGTATAGATAAATCATCAGTTACTTCCCCTTAAGATCTAGGAGGTATAAAAAGCAACCTGTATAATCCGTCAGTAGAAGAGTAGTCAGAGTAAAGTGCAATAAAGCTTTGGTATAAGTTTATTCATGGGTTCTGCTTTTACTACAGATAGGAAATTAAGCTAGATGGCATGTATATAAGAGTACTATGTTTTGCGTGCAATCTATCTGGGAAATAACACCCTACAAAGAAAAAAGACAGCTCTACCTTCTCTCTTACAGTTTTTTTCGGGGGTGGGTGGAACAAAGTTTGGGGACATTCTTGGAGAAATATTGATGAGCTTACCAGTGACATTCTGCTGGGTGACACCAAGACATGTAAACGCTACTCAAAACAAACATTTAATAGATATGTGAAGATACAGGATGTCAAGCTAAAGACCCTATCAGCTGCGATAGATAATCGTGAAAACTCGATGGAAAAAATTGTGAGGATTCATGCACATAGCCGACCCCGATAACGATAATGAAAATATTGCCTTATGGAGTGCACAACATAGCATCACAGATAATCCTGGACTCCATAATATTTTCCATAGCTGCATAGTATGTGCTACACCAGGGCTATATCCTGTTTTAAAGTCAGAGTTATCCTTCTCCTACACTGGTTACCAACCACGGCTAGAAATTCCAGTCTGCCCTTCTATTTAACATAGCTGGCCTGGGAGAAGAGATCATGGGGGAGACGAGATGGATTTAAACGTTCCCCATAGGTATTTGTGCGAAAGTAAATGTGACGAACTCGACTTGAATTCGAACTCGGCTCGACGATTTCAAGTTTAGGTCTCTAACCATTAAATCAACATCACACCATTAATGAATTATTTCTAAAGTTAGTAAACCAACTTTTATTAATATATTTCATTTATGACATATATTTATTGTTTAATTACGTTAAAAGCTTGGTTAAATATCTTGCTTTTTGATAGACACAAAATAGATGATTAATTAAGAACAAGTTGTGGTAACCTAACTACAATTATGCTTATCAGATACAATTTGGAGCATATTTTTGTCTGTAATCCATCTCTTAGAAAGTAATAGAATAGAACTTACGGTTACATTTCGTAATCTCAACAGTAAAATGACGAGACCTAACTGCGAATCTAGTACTACGTTTGAATTCATTAATTCAAGGTACCAAAGAGAAAAGTTCATTAGAATAATTGTCATGAAAATATTCGTAGAAATGAGACAAAGAGTGTGATCAAAGCCGGGATGCCAGGTCAGGACCGCTAATATTGCAGGTTCTTCTTTAGATTTTCTTTAATTTCGAAAATCTTTACCTGATAATATTACCAGTGATACTTATATATTATTACTACTATCCCGTAATGTTTGGTACATTTGCTCATTTTCATTTGATTTTTGGCAACGTATATTAGTAAAGCTTAGTACCCTGGTTATGTAACGGATGTTGCATTTTTCTGTTTTTCTTTTGACGCGTATTGATAAATGTTCCAATTAGAATTGGAAATTTATAAAAGCTCGCCTTATGTATGCAGCAACTATTATAGGAAAATATCTACTGCGTTTGAAGTTTGCATACAAATATAACAAATCTTATAAAATTGACTTAGCATAGTTTTTATAAATACCCCAAATATGTGTCCTTCTTCATTTAAGTCAACTCCATGTATTTCTTTTTAAAATCTTTCTTTCACCTATCCTAACTTTAAAAAAGAAATCATTTCACCCCAAGCAAGGCAATAAAGCCTCTAAGATGCAAGGGGTTAATGAGTCTGAGAGAATATGCGAAAAAAAAAAAAAAAAGAAAACACTATCGAGGAGAAAGAACAATAAAAGAACAAGAATTAGGAAGATAACGATTAGCATTGCATTTACATTTTTGAATATTAAAGATGACTGGGAAGCAAGACGCCGCAAGAGAGTCTCACAAGAGAGAAGTGCGACAGAGAAAACTGTTAGCATAGAACATACATTTAACATCTAGCCATTTGAAGACGTTTTGACTCTGAGATGCTGACGGATCCTGAAGTTGCAGAGGTTTTTCCCGCCCTAGTCGGCGGCAAGTTTTCAACCCTCAACCGCGTGACAGTGAGATTGACACTCTCGTATTCGACATAAAAAAAAAACCCACTCAGAAAAAAACTGAAGAGTTTCTGGGAAAGCCACGGAAGAAAATTCCCGAATTTGTGTAACAAGAGACGAGAGCTAAGCGGAATGAAGCACCCAATGGATTGAATTTGGACGCAGTAGCAAAACGTACACAGGGAAGTCAGGAAGAAAATACGAGCAGCTAAAGTGAGGGGAATAGAAGGGCAGTGCAGTGTCACTTGAGAAAGGCATAAAATCAAGTGACAGCAGGAAGGCCTACAATACCCTCAAATCCATCACCAAGAACAGTCAGCCAAGAGCAGCTGTCATAAATGGCAAACCTGGCAAGCTACTGAGAGAGAATGAAAGTTCTGAGTAGGTGGGTCGAATACTACAACGTGCTCCATCCAGATACCTGCAAGCCGACCAGTATCCCACAGAATGCGAAGACAGTCCGCCAATACTGAAGGAGTATGTAGAAGCAGCGGTAAGGAGCCTGAAACATTACCCCTAGGTCTCCACATCGATTGAAGCAGTCAAGGGACTGATGATTATGATGATGATATCAACTGTAAAAAGGATGAGACCTTGCCGCCAATCTAGTACTGTGATTAAATTATTAAAGTCTAGGCACCATAGAGAAAAGTTAATCCGAACAATTACTCTGAAAGTATTCATAGAAAAGGCACAGGAAAGCTACAATACGGCAGTAGGAAAATGTCTGAAAGCGAGATGCCAGGTAAAGACCAATAACATTATGCACATTGTAGCGAACTCATTCGCTTTGTATTCCCCTGCTGAGATGTAAGTTCTACTCAAGCATCTTCCTAAGAACCACTGCCTTGTGAAACCAACTCCCAAGAGGTTGCTCAATCTTAACCTGTTCAAGTCTAATGTTAACCGTTATCTTCCATACATATCCGCATAAACTGTGCTTCTACATTGAGTGGCTTTAAATGAGTGACTATTAAAAAAGATTATTCTTTGGATTTTATAAAGACTCTCTAAATATATAACACGAGCAGAAGACCGTAGTTGGTTTTCATTAGATTATAAGAATGTCCAATTTAAAACCTTTTAAAATTTAAAAAAAAAGTTTCAAATTTACAGCATATTCTATCCGTGTATCCTTTTAACTTTTAATTATCTTTTCTGCTCAAACTGCTTGTTGGTTTGCTTCATGTAATTTCAACCCGACAGAAAAGATATAAACGATTGGATGTCCTCACTGGCCGTAATTAGACGGATATATCAGCCGCTGATATCATGTGCGGGCAGATTATCGTAGGAATCAAATACGTCAGATTTAAACAAGTCACTTGTTTAAATCTGAAGTCCTATAATATTGGACATTGTAATAAAGGATGATGAAAAGCGTCACACATCCGAATAGTGAAAGATCATTTTCAGTCAGAGAGTTCAAAAGATTGAAAAATAACATTAGAAGCTAAAAGAATGCTTGATCGATACGGAATATCTAACCTAAACTTCGATACAAAGATACTGTTTTACTGTCGAATGTTCAGTATGCCATGGACACTACATGTGACAAATAAAGAGGTTTCAAAGAAAATAGTAAATACAAATAAATAATGGCTGACAAATAGTGTTGAAATTCTTGGGACGAATAACGATTGACTTAGAAAATTTAATACTCACGAGACGTATCGAAGACAATAAAACTTTTCTTGTTCAACACCCACAGGGCTCAACTATTCTGAGCGAACCTTAAATATAGTTTCTGGGAGAGAGCGCATTATCCATCGTTATCAACAGTGTAAACAAGGCCAGCACGCTCAAACTCTCGGTCACGATGACTTGTGACTTCGTGCTAGCAGAGCTACTGACGACTCCCAAATAATACCACTTTCAATCATAAGTGTCGGGTCAACCCGTAGTATGGTTTTCAGGTACTTTGTAAAGGTTCTGCACGCTAGGATCACCTCCCCAGGCCGAGAACATCACCTTCCTACCCAAACAAATCCAGGTCACATGGTCGGAAATCGAACATTTTAAACACTCGGCCATGTGCCCATGTAGGAACAAGTATGACATAAAGAAAGAGGCACTATAAAGGAGAAAGTATTTCTGAGAGTAAGAAAGGATAGGAAGCTGTGGAGAACCGTGCCCATTCACATCCTAAGTGGTTATTTCACATGGATAAAGCGAATGGCTAAAGAAGCACCACAGAGAGAAATAGGGATCATAAAAGAGAAAGTGCTTCTGGGAGTAATAAAGAAAAGGAGGCTGCGGAGAGCCATGATTACTCGCATCCTTAAGGTTTATTTCACATCGAAAGAGAGAACCTACACGGTAGTTTTGTGCAAATGGATGAACACGTGTCAAAAAGAAAAGTGGTGTGGGTGGTCATAAATAAAGGTGTTGCTTTGGAGAGTAAGAATTCGCAGGAAGCTGTAGAGAGCCATGACCACTGACATTCTGATAGGATATTTAACATGGAGAGAACTAAGTTGACGGGTTTTTGTCAAACTAATGAAGAAACAATTATCACAGGAGATGGGGGGTAAATGAGAAAGAGCAGGTGAGAGTAAGAAAAAGAGGAAGCTGTGGAGAGCCATGGTCACTCGCATCCTGAATAAATATTCCATAAAGGAAGAATCTACTTGAGAAGATTTTTGCCAATGGATGAAGAAACAAGAATCACAATGAGAAAGTGGTATTGAGATTAGGAAATACAGGAAGCTATGGAGAGCAATGATCACTCCTATGTACCATCTCAAAAAATTGTAGGCCAATGTAATTTATAAGCACTATTTGATAAGTTCGTAGTGGGATAAGTCTATGACCCTATACACGAAAAGGGGGTCTGCAGGCTTAAGAACAACAAAACTTGATAATCTGATTATAATTCGGCTTGTCCCTCCTTTAGTTAGCCGGACATTTAAACCCTTATAAATAATGGACTATTCAGTTTTGATCGTGCGGTAAGACAGAAAAGACATATCAGTGACGGTACTTTGCTTCAGTGAGAAAATGAAAGAAAGAAAGAAAGCAAGGAAGGGAAGATAGATGTGTTTAATATCTGTTTAAGTTGTCAATTTCAAATCTTTTCATTTGTACCCCCTTACTTCTTAAAACAACAACTAGCATTCATATTTATTATTGTCATTGCAATATTGTGTCAAAGTTGTTAAGCTCAAATATTTAATGATGCGACAGAGGAATTTCTACGGATATTTTATTGTCGTAGAACTCGCCATGTGTTTATTCAATCTTTAACTTAATGGCTCGGATTTAGGAATCGGAGAGCCGAGTTCGAATTCCAGTCGAATCCATTACATTCACTTACGTGCTAATATCTCCAGCTATGGGTAAATAGCAGGGCAGACTGGGTTCTATAGCCTTGGATGGCAACTGGTCTACTGTAGAAAGAAATGGCAACCTACTGCGGGAAAAAATCTGCCTCGTCAGTCATGTATCGAAAGTGTGTATCACGCATGGCATATAACTGACTGAACTTAACAATTATGATTCATCAAAAATTTTTCTAAAAGTATTTCTAGTAAATAATTAATTGTTAAGATAAATAAAGGAAGTTGTGGTGTGTCGTGATCATCCACCTTTTTGAAGGGAAACGGTAAATATTGAAAAAAAAAAAAGTAAAGAAAAAGAAAAAGAAAAAAAGACGTTGGTTACATCTCTTTTTACTTTTTTGGTTCTCTTAGTCCCGGAGATGATTGTTGATAAGAGAGACGACGATTCAATTCTTTCCACGATCGGATTTGAAGAGAGGACATTCGAAAAGGTCAGTACAAACCTGTTTAAGGGTTTCATTTAAGGCCGTACAACAAACCCTAAATGTCGACGTCTTCCTTCTTCTCTGCTAATCGCTTTTCCAATAGACGTATTAATTCTCGAATAGATGAACTGAAAAATAATCTAATTGAAGTAAGCAATTATCGAAGCAAACAGTTCATGCTTCTTAGAAGAAATCACCGCTCTGAATGAACATTTTTTCTTTTTCTCCTTGGCCAGTTGCCACCAAAGGGTATAGGACTCAATCTATCCTGCTATTTACCCATTGTCGATAGAAGTGATGTATTTATACCTTTCCCAATAATTTACATAAGTTATTGTCGAAGGTTTAAAAAAAAAAAAACCAAAAAAACCGATAAGTGATTAATTGGCACATTTGTATGTCCTGTATGGAGAGGTAATGTTATTTTCGATTGCGTTTAGCGATTTTTGACCAAATTAAACATTTGTTTACAGGAATATTTGCATTGTACAGGGTGTCCATAAAGTCTATTTACAGTTAAAAACATTTATTACAAAAGCAAATGGACAGACAAATATGTGGAAATTGTTACAAAATGAATATTGATTATTTTTTTAAAACTAATTTAATACTACTCTGTGTGGGCGCCATTAGTTGTATGAAGCACATCAGGACGGTACTCAATTTCTTGCCATGTTCGCTTTAGCATAGTCTCAACAATGGTGGCAATGGCATCAGTGAGCATTTATTTTAGAACAGTGATGTCCCGTATCTTTTTTTTTTGATACACAATATCTTTAACATAACCCCAGAGAAAGAAGTCCAGGGGAGTGATAACGGGTGAACGAGGTGGCCATGGAAGTGGTCCATCCCTTGTAATCCACTGGTCTGGAAATGTTTGATGCAGTCATCATGTGGTGACGCACCATCTTGCTGCAAAATGATGTTTGGTTGAAGGTCATCTAGTTGTGGTGCTACACCAATTGCCTTTGTAATATAAATGTTTGAATATATATATATATATATATATATGACTGTGCTAGCACGAAGTCACAAGACATCGTGATCAAGAGTCTGAGCGTGCTGGCCTTGTTCACGCTAGATAACACGATCTATCCCAGAAACTGTAACTAAAGTCTGCTCAGCATAATTGCAGTATAAAACACAGATTGTGGGTGTTGAACAAACAGAATTATGCCTGAGCATGCGTCTGCAATAGGGATTGGCTAGCCGCCCTAGTAGACGGGTACCCTCGAATATGAGTGGCCAGTCATCATCTTATATATATATATATATATATATATATATATATATATATATATATATATATATATATAGTGACAATAAAATCACTATAAAGTTAGTTACAATAACAATTAAGACAAAGCAATTAATCAACAGTCCAGAAATTTATTAAAATGGTTCTGGTTAAAAACAATAAAATATTATTGGAAACAATAGTAAATTAATTACCGATACTGTCCAAAATGCAAGCCATCTGCTTCAATGTTTTACTTCTTATGATAAGTAACTGTATAGTGATATTATTGCCACCATATATCTATCTATCTATATATCTATATCTATATCTATATCTATATCTATATATATATATATATATATATATATATATATATATATTCGTCCAGAAGTTCCTCTTTTGATCGCTTGGAAATACCAGGTGCTGTAAACTTGGATGTGCAGATGGTGTAAAAGGTAATAGCTCGGAATTGTTAATCGGAGATCCGAGTTTCAATTTCAGTTGAATTCCAATCAGGTTCATTATATTCACTTATGCTTAAATACACTTAGCAATGATATGAATCCACCGCTACTCCCTCGGCTATGGGGTAATTAGCAAGACTTTTCTCACAAAGTCATTATTATCTTCCTACCCCGCCCCCAAATTCTTACAATTTAAAAATATTTTCTGGCTTTAAATAACCTGCAAAGATTTGACAAGCTGCAGAAAACGAATTAATCAAGTTCCTCTTTTTATACAAATTTAATTAAAGACGTCTGAGAAAGTAGTGTGATTAAGCTTTTTATTAATTTTTTCTTACATTCGTACATGTACCTTCTTTTCTGTACATAAAGTGTGTTAAAACAGTCCAAATCGTTTTAAATATTCGAGCACTTTCGGCTATTCTTTTGATCATTATCAAGGATGTTTTTTAGCTGAACAAGTAGATTTTTACATATTTGTTTCTGTAGCGATGAGAATTTTTTCCCAAACACAGTCAACACGTTGTGGCCGTGTTTATATTTGATTTTATTGAGTGTTGGCTTTTTCTTTTTCTTATTAATGCTCCCAATATTTTTAGCCGTTTTCTACATGGGGATGAGAGTATTATGAGTTTATTTTCCACAAGTATGTTGCGGAAGGAGCTTGGTAAGATTCTTTGTACGTGTAAATGGGTCCTAATTGAGCTATGATCTGAGAGATGTAATCTAAGTTTGTAGATGTAATCTAAGAATGTAGTCGTATGTCCAATACAATTATTCATGAATCTGCTTTGATCAGGAATGCGGTTCCTTAAGGGTCATGTGACTTTATAAATAATATTGACCCTCTGTGATTAGGACCTTTCAGGTGAGTTATAATTGTTGAGGATTATATTACCTACTTTAAATTTTTATAATAGATAATTTCCTTGTTCTGGTATCCTGGTGTTGAGTATTTCTTAATAATGATTTTAAAAAATATATACTGAAATATATACTGAAATTATATATATATATATATATATATATATATATATATATATATATATATATATATATATATATATATATATGTGTGTATGTGTGTGCGTATTTCGGCAGTAAATTCTCTTTCTGGCATGTCTGATTGAATAAATTACAAACGTTATGTCTGCTTATTTTTATCATAATCTTTTCATATTGACGAGTATTACAATCAAATGAGGCAAGAAATGCACTGTAATAGTGAAAATCACTTTTATTTCCCAAGTACTTTACATCTCTTTCTGAAAGGAATATAATGAAAATAAGGAGACATAATGTTTGTAATTTATTCAATCTCTCTCTCTCACACACACACACACACACACACACACACACACACATATATATATGTATGTAAGTATGTATGCATGTATGCAATGTATTTCGGTTAAGGTGTATTTCGGTTGCAAGAATTATTTCAAACATGTTTAGTTAATTACATTATTCGGACTATTGTCCTCATCTTTGTCGCCATATTTATCACAACGTTTCGGCCGTTGTACGCTCCGGCCTTCTTCTATTCGTGCCAGTTTCTGGTAGGATTTTTCAATTTGTCTCCACATTTTTGGTATATCGGGTCCGTACCGATCCTTTAGTATCTGTCTATATTTCTGAAATGAGCGTTCAATGGCTGAAACTTTGTGATAAATATGGCGACAAAGATGAGGACAATAGTCCGAATAATGTAAATAATATGCATAATACCTCATCTCAGAAATATAGTCAGATAATGTTTAGTTAAATAATACTGACAAGTTCTGTCTACCCAATTGATTCACTTTTTCCAATTAATTTTCGAATTAGTTGTTTTATATAATCGTTCAATTTACCAAAGTTCAATTCTATTTAAGTTTTATTTTTACCCAAGTCCATTCGAATGCTGTTGCATAAATATAGACATAATACAATCCTTGAAAATGAATGCATGAATATTCGAATGTATTCGGTAAAAATTAAAATAAAATATAAATAGATATGAACTTTGGTAAAATTAACGATTATATAAAACAACTATTTCAGAAATTGGATAGTGAGAACCTATCAATATTATTTAACCAAACATGTTTGAATATATATATATATATATATATATATATATATATATATATATATATTGCATTTTGGCAGAAAACCTTCTGTAATGCATGTTTCATTGAACAAGAATGACAAAATACTTTCGTTTAGTTTTGTTTAGAGCTTTTCTTGTATATTTTTTGCATTCGAATTAATGGTCTTATCATGACGCTTCGATAATTGTGCCCTCATGTTTTCTTCAGGAATCTGTTGATCCATGTTATCTTGCTCTCGTTCCACTGCTCCTGTCTTAGGGATATATCGCCTTGTTCCTACTTAGTAATACCCAGTTCTTGCTCGCCCTGTTACCACCGAGTCTAATAATGTACACCCCCACCTTTATTTATGACTTCGTATGAAACAGAAAAAAAAAACTTCGTTAGAAACAAAGAAAAGAGTACTGAACTATTACGTTATATCGGTCCTCCTTTATGGTAGTAAATGCTGGACAATCTCCTCAGACATTAAGAAGAGGATTGAAGCAACAGCTAAGTGGTTCTACAGAAAATGCTGAGGATACAATAAACTGAACATGTGAGCAACGACGAAGTTTTATAGAAAATGCAAATGAAAAGAAACTAATACTGAGCATCAGGAAGAGACAGTTGAGGTTTCTGGATCACATAATGATGAAGGAAGGCTTGGAAAATCTGATACACACAGGGACTGATTAAAGGCAAGAGGAGTAGAGGAAAACAAAGCATAACCTGCTTAGTGAGCTTGAGTAAATGGATGACGGAGCAGGGTTTAGGAGAAATAACAAAAAGACAAAATTTATTAAAAGCTACAAAGGACAGGAAATTGTGGAGAGCCATGATCTCCTACGTCCTGAATGGCCAGGGTACATAGAAGATTAAGAATGAAATTGAGTAAATGGATGGCGGAACATGGTTGAGGAGAAATAACAAAAAGATAAAATTTATTAAGAGCTACAAAGGACAGGAAATTGTGGGGAGCCATGATCACTCACGTCCTGAATGGGCACGGATCATAAAGTAGAATGATGTTACCGACGTTAAGTATTTCTTACAGGTAATAGATTTCTTTACTAAATATCAACCAGTACATGGCCCGAGAGCCACTCAAGGTAAAAATGTCGAAATGGTAATAATGAGTTAGGTGTGTTATGTGAAAATTATCTCGATAAGGAGGATAGGTAACGATTGACCCTTAACTTGAAAAGGTCGGTATTAATGCAATCTAGGAAGCAACCAGGCGGGAGTCTTTATACAACGCAGTAGTGCTTGGGAAAATCTGTCTGAGCAAAGCATTACGGTTCTATTCTTATCTCGTCAGACTCTAGTGTTTTGTCCCAGAGCAAACGAGACTTGACAATAACGTAGACGAGATTTCGTTGGGATGGAGTTGAGGTTTTTTCCTAGGGAGTCAAGAATGTAGATTTATCTGGTGAAATGACCAATTAATTGTATTTTTTCCCTGTCTTCAGATAGCTTCTGAAGTTCTATACTTGTGAATGGTGTGTACATTAATTTTCAGCAAATGGATCTAGCTTCTTATTCACTTAATTCAATGTGGACGCCATTTTTGAGATAGATCGGCAGTCGGGTCATGTTCCTTCCATCTTCGAGTGATAGCTCTAATTGTACTGATGCGGATCATGCGCTGTTGGGGGAGTTTTCGATATCCCATTCCACGGTCAATTATCACCTCATGCAATTCTTGAGAGAGTGCTTTTGACTTAGCCATTATGAAAACCTTTGCACGTCCTAGTCATGTCTTCAATGACTATTCAAATTACACGTAGGCGTTGTAATTGTCAGTAATGTTGCGTGGCATGATCTGATTGGTGGAAGCTTGCCAATTTATAATTTGAATAGAAGTCAATCATAAACTGCACTTTGTATTCTTCTTTATAATTTCGGATGGAGTTCACAAGTTTTGCGTGCAATTTTTTTTTATTGTATTTGGTAATAAATTTATGACAAATAAAATATAGTTAACGAGTCACATATGAACTTTTCTGGGCTGTGACAATCTCTGTGGTTTCCTCTTTAAAAGCGAAATGCAGTTTCGAAGCTTTCCGGCGATTATATTTCCTTTATTAAATCTTTTGTATGCACAGGCAGGTAAGGATATTTCATACGGTTAAAAGTAAAACAAGAAATAATGTCGGATTAAAAAATAAAATGAATTCCTTTAATTTAATGTCAAAAGATTAAAATAAGTAGCAAGGACTTAATAAAATATCATTTTTAAGGTATGAGTAAATTTCTATTAATGTGTCAGTAAAGGCAGTAAAGCCACTAAGACGCAAAGGCTTATTGGGTGTCGAAGAATTAGAAACAGAAACAATAACGACCGAGAAGAAGAAAGAGTCATCAGAAGGACAGTAGATAGCGATTGACAATGCATTTAATTTTTGAAGATTACATTTGGCTGGAAAGCATGAACTCGGAAGGGAGTTCCACAAGAAAGGCGGTAAAACCACTAAGACACAAGGAGTTACTAGGTGTGGAAGAATTACGAACAGAAATATTACTAACGAGCGAGAAGAAGCAAGAGTAACCAGGAGGACAGTAGATAGCGATTGACAATGCATTTAAATTTTTGAAGATTACAGTTGGCTGAAAAGCATAGAGCCGGAAAAGAGTTCCACAAGCGAGAAGTGCGAGAAAAGGAACTGTTAGCATAGAACTTACGGCTAAATCTAGCCAGCTCAACTATAAATTGATGAGATCTCAGTTTAGTACTGCACTTAAATTAAAACACTATAAGTACCATGGCGAAAAGTTTCCTATCGTTATTAAATAATAAACTGAACTCCTGAAGTATAGTATATTTGTAGTCATATGTAAAAGACTGTCTAATTAGCATAGCTAAGGCATAGAGGCCATATAAGTGCCCAAGCAGTAAGGGGAGGGGCAGAATATAATAGACGAGTCGGCCTTGCGAGATTCAGTGTGTCGTATCTCGTTTATCATCTGCCAGTTGGGTCTCTGTCTTCGGATAGAACGCAACCAAAAATTTGAGAGGTCTCCTGTCTCGTGGGGGTGACAACTGCCCGTCGCAGCACCTTCTTCATTATACTTGAGAGGTATGGATTGTTAGTATTAACGATGTCGGCGTAAAGGACGGTTGCAGGGGCTGGGCTTATTTTTGGACCTCGTCCGGGTGAATACGCTCAGTATATCCCACATTAAACTGACCTTGTGTCGTCTCCTGCCTGCGCGGGGCGGCAAGTAGATACCGAATACGATAGTCGAGATTAACGACTACGAAAATATATGAAAGGAATCATATTTCATAACAATATCAATACAGTTACTATAAAAACGTATTTAGACTTGTTTAAAATCGTTTAATAATAGCAAGAATTTAACAAAATGTTCTTTTTTGTGTGTGTGATTGGTAAACTCGTATTAATATAAGATTCTGCTGGACATAAAGTGGGGATGGTTTTATATTTCCATTAACTAATAAACTGGCTATCCAATATTATATAATAGCAAGAATTTGACAAAATATGCTGTCAAATTTTTGTCATGTTTAAACTAATATTAATATGAGTCGGTGTGACTACCGTTTTCTGGGCGCGTTAAGAAAAAAACAGGAGCGCTTTGGCTTCCGCGTAAGGAAAAGTAGGTCATGATTTTTCTTTCTATTTTAACAATTGAATTGTCGTTAGCTGATAAACAAGCCATTTTAGTTTACACACAACAACTGAATTACATTTTCTAAGGAACAATGACAAAATTAATATCATGTTTGAATAAAACAAAATCTAACGCTAACAACGCCATAGAAAATTGAATTCTATTCCTTCGTTAAAAAATAAGGTTATAAATATATATAAATGGATACAGGGCGTGATGGATAAATTGCTAACTAATGCAAAACTGAAAATGACACTGACATCTCATTTTAACAGATATATTTACCAATATTACAGAAAAATATCTTGAAATATTAAAGAGTAAATTTATACAATAAAATCGGCATTGGCTTCAACCACGAACTCCAGACAACTTCGGAATCTCCTCCAACTCTGCTGGGGGGTCTCCTTTTTTGTAAGTTAGTGAATGTTGCCGAAATCCTTGCGTTTAGTTCTTCTTTGGTGTTAGTATCTCGCTCAACTGCGCCCCGCACATAATAATCAAGGGAGTTGGAGTCTGGGGAGTTAGGTGGCCAGATGTAAGGGGTGATGTGGTCGCAGAAATTGTCTGACAGCCATGAACGGGTTCTCCTACTTATCTGGAGTGGTGCAGAATCCTGTTGCCAGACATAGGGTCTTCCAGCAGTTACCCTTTTGACCCAGGGCAGCACTACCTCTTCAAGGTACTTGATGTAGGTCTCCGTGTTGAGTCTGAGGCCATGTGGGAAGGTGAATAGAGGCATAACTTCGCCATCACTCCAAACACCTTCGTAATCACTATTAGACTCATCCAACTCTTTCTGAATTCTCTGCACTGTCCTCTGATTGACACCCAAACAGTCTGAAATTTTGAGCTTCCGGTGCGAATACCAAGCAGTACAGCATGCCGTTTCCAAATTTGGCGGAGTGTATTGTGTCATGGTGCTCTTTATCCCACAGACGGCGCCCAACTGACCCTACTATGCTGTGCAAAAAAAAAACAAAAACAAAAAAAAAACAAAACAAAAAAAACAAACAAACAATGCGCATGCGCGAAATTAAAACTATAAAATGGTGCAAGCGGGTGATAAATTGCTACTGTTTTTCGTATGCATGCCAATTAGTCGAGACAAAGTCTACTTGACATGGAGTGGAAAATCGTTTTTTTTTAACTTATCTGTCCACCCAGACTTATTTTATGCGCTTTGTCCCTTCAGGACGTAGGCAATCATGGCCCTCCACATCTTCCTGTCCCTTCTAGCTTTTAATAAGTTTTGTCTTTTTATTATTTCTCTCAACCCTGTTCTACCATCCATTTACTCAAGCCAGTCAAGCCTTTCCTATGTTCTTCTTTCCCTCAATCTGTCTTGTGAGCATCAGATTTTCCAAGCCTTCCTTCCTCATTACGTGCCCCAAAAATTTCAACTGTACCTTCCTGATGTTAAGTATAAGTTTCCTTTTTGTTTGCGTTTTCTCTAAAACCTCATCATTGCTCACATGTTTGGTCCATGATATTCTTCACAACTTTCTGTAGAACCACATTTCTGTTGCTTCAACTCTCTTCTTCACCTTTTAGGAAAGTGTTCAGCATTCACTGCCATACAGGAGAAAAGATATCACCCAGACTTAACACAATAATTGGAAAAATATACGGAAAAACTTACATATGAAAATCTAATAATAGTGAAAATTTAACAAAATATGGAGTCATTTTTGATAACGTGGATAAAATAGTTTAACATAAAATTGTTTCTTTGCTGTTATCCTTAAAAGAACCAATTTCTTTCCGAGTTGAGATTCTAAAATTGATTCGTACCATCTTTCTATGCACTTATGGAGTTTCAAACCAAAGCGAGACTATCAAAATTAACCTTTTTTTTTTCTTTGCTTAGTTGTTTTTCTAATTGTATGACTGAGATCTGACGCATGAATTTTCCAGGTTAGTTAACAGTGATTCGAACAGTTTATTGTCACTGTGGAGTGAAATTCAGTATCAAGTCGAAGGTCAGTTCAATAGCGCGATCGTCCCACGGAGAAGCCTCGAAAAATTGTTATTGTCTATACCAACAACAAGGGGGATGCGTACACACTACAGTATGAAAGACCAAAGAATTCATTTATTTAATGTCATTTTCTTAGAGTACTATGCCTAAATTGTGATTTTTTGAGGTTTCTGGGTGATTCGCCGATACACATCATTGGGTATTGTGTAGAATCGGTTCCGTAAATTGCTGCCTCGGTCCTGCTGTTGTTTCTATCACATGGTAGAGGCAGACATTATACGGAATAGTTTGTGCAAAATACTGAATAACGTGCACCAGCGAAACATCCAGAAAACTAAAAATAAATAAATAAACAAATAAATAAATAAAATAAATAAATAAATAAAATAAGCTATATGAATATGGCAGAGACATGCTATACTACTTGTGATTGTATTAATCGAACTAGTAGATTTGATAATAAATATTTCGGGGGGATAAAATTGATTGAGAGTTTCAGATTAATAGACTGAGAGGACGGCGAGTCAGTCAAACGTGACGTTACCATTAGCAACGGTGCTTTTTACATTTATATCCTAGACGACAAGATAATTAGCACAAGGATTTATGGACCAAAGATACCCTTCACAAGGCAATAATCACTCCTTTATTCACTCATCAAAGCTGATGACTTATTGATTAGTTTGTTAACCCATCTGTCTCTATTCAGATACTCATAAATTTACTTTGGTTGGGATTTTAAAAAAAATGCTATAACCTCTGTACACGTCTGTATAAAAGAGATTCATGAGTGACAATTTTATTTTTTGTCGGGATTTGAAACAAGAATTTTGATTCTAAACATCAAGGTGAAAACTTTCCTCAACTACGGTGTGCTACATTCTTTTTTCACAAACAACACGTAATTATTTTGATAATAAATTAGTTTCATTAAACTTAATTGCATTAATTCATAGTCACAGTTTTAATAAATTTTATATTTTCGTTATTTCTCGGTTATGCTGAAGTGAATTTCATTTTTTTAATTGGTGCACCTTATGAACAATGACCGTATATAAAATGTCCACAGCTAAAGCGTAAGATCTCAGTTATACATTTGTATAGACAACCAAGCAATGTAATAAAGAAAAAAAAAGGTTAATTTTGATAGTCTCTCTTTCAGTCAGTCAGTTCAGTACCATACGTGATACAAGGTTGGCGATCATGTATGTTTCGATTCATGACTGACTAGCAGAAGATTTTCCCCCGTATTAAGTTGCCATTTACTTTCTGCGATAGACTAGTTGCCAGTCAAGACTATATTACTCAGTCTACGCTTCTATTCAACTCATAGCCGGGGGAAAAAGAGATGGATCCAAAGTTAATTTAACCAACCTGACTGGAATTCGAACTCGAGCCGGTATCCATCACACCATAACGCGCACCCTAAGTTTCTCTTTACTGAATGATTAAAGTGTCCCTTGCTTCTGAATTTAGAAAGTCAATTATTTTTTTATTGAATAATTGAACTTAAATTTGAATTACGTTACGGTTAAGTTCAGTTAGAAAGACGGACATAAGGTATTTGTTGTTCATAATGAGGAAGAGAAACAACAAAATTAAAAAAAATCGAAAATTACACATCATCTGGCTGACACCGCCATTTAATATGGCGAAATTAGAAAAAAACATTTTTCAAATCTCTATATTTCTGAGATGAGTAATTAGTTACACTATTTACACTGGTCAGACTGTTGTTTTTATCTTTGTTGCCTTATTCACGACGTTTCGGTCGTTGTACGCTTAGGCTTTCTTCAGGATTTGTCTATATTTCTGAGATGTGATATTGCAATTATTTACATTATTTGGAATGTTTTCCTCATCTTTATTGACATATTCACGGCCTTCTTCGGGTGATATACGCTGGAATTTCGAACCGAATCCTTTATTTCGTTCACCGCGTAGATTTTCTAGTTCCACGTGCCATGCCTTTTCTGGTTATCTCAGTCCCAGTTATTTCCCTTTAGTAACCCAAATCTCCATGTTTTATTCACTTCTGCTGTGGCCAAGTATTGAACTCACATCTCTTTGGGTCAAGTCCCAGTGATGTTCTTTTGCTCGATGTTGTAGGGATCGTCAGCTAGCTACAACATCGAGCAAAAGTCCTATGTGTCGATCCAGAGGCATATGAATAAGAAATGGTCATTATAAATATATAACAACTACCCTGGGTACATGACAGCAGTCCTGACAAACCGTAAAATCTAGTAGGACGTTTAGATTCCTGAGGTCAATATACCAAAAGAAGAAAGCTCGTTGGAACAATTATCATGAAAATATTTATAGAAAAGACAGAAAAAGGCTACGATATGTCGCTGATAAAGTTACTGAAGCCGAGATGCCTGGTCAGGACCGATAACATTACAGAGCTTGCTTTGAATTTTCTCAAGAATCTAGAAATTATATATGGGGGTATCAGACCAGAAGTGGCAGTAGTATTCAATGCACGGACGAATGCTATGTGTCCTTTTAATGAAAACTGTCAGATAAAAATGTGAAAAGCGACGACTGTCGTATTGCACAATGGACCAACAGAGAAATATTTTACACATATATAAATATAACCACAAATTATGAATAGAGGCAGTCAGCTACAAATCTAATATTGCGTTATCAAGGTACATATAAGGGGCAAAAGAAAAATATGACTGCAAACGTCAAATGGAAAATACTGAATAAAGATTGCGAATATTATTTACATAATTCGGACTATTGTCCTCATTTTTGTCACCGTATTTGTTACAGTAATAAATATGGTGACAAAGATGAGGACAATAGTCCGAATAATGTAAATAATGTACATAACACCTCATCTCAGAAATATAGACAGATAAAGATTGCGAATTCAAAAAAAGGAACAAAAGTCTGTAGGTTGTGTTTGGAGGAAAAAAATTATCTACAACAATATTCAAAGACCTGGGATGTTCTAACAAAACCGGCTTGAAGTTCTAAATGGTGGAATTACCGTAGCGGATGATGTATTTATATATATTTTCAAGGAAATGTTTTTGGAATTACTCTTACAGTTTATGTAATGGGAACTTTGTAAAAATCGGTTAGAACTGGTCAATTTTGGAATAGGTTTGGTCCCGTAATTGATTTATCGAATGAAAACTTTATTAAAAGTCTGAGTAAATGGTTGAAGAAACAAATATAACAAAGCATCGAATCTTTCTTAGAGCAAGAAAAAATATATGTAACTGTAGAAAGGTGTAATCACCAAGAACCTGAAGGGGCATTGTAGATCGAGAAGGATTTCGTGTAAAGGGCACTGGTGATTCTATTACTCCCGGAAGTACCTGAGCCGTTCTAGTGTGAATTATATTTAAAAGAGTCAGATTAAGCCAAATATGAAATAATTACTTCCATATTTGGATTGGAACTGTCCAGTGCGCACTTTTTCGTCTTGATATCAAAACTTTTTTAAACAGTCTTATTAAGAATGTGTTATTTCCCACAAGACAGCCTCTTTCCTCACAGTCGCAAATTTACAAACCTATAGCTCTTTCCTTTATCGCCACCGATTTAGTCCTTTATAGCTAGACCATGCAACATCCATTCAGTTGGAACATCCACGTTTTAAAGGGGAATTTCCACTCAGACAGTTTTTTGGCCCGAGAACTGCTACACTGGAATAAACTCCTGTGTGGGTACTTCCCAGAAAACTACAATCAGCGTCTTAATGTCAATGTTTAATTTCTGTCTATCCTTTTTATTTCCAGAATCTTCACTTACTTCCACCCTACAACTTCTTTCCACACAAACGAAACATCAAAAGCCTCTCATTGATTTATCGCTATTTCTACCAGTTCTACCCTTCACGACTAAGACCTGCCATGTCACCCAAATTTATTCTATTGGTGAGATCAAGTACCACTAGAGCAGCAGCTTCTCATGAACCCCTGATTTGTGAAACTGACACTCAAGAGGTGGGTTCCCCAATCACTACAATAGTCACCTGTTCAAATCTAAGCTTAACCGTTATCTTCCTCAAATATCCCCATAAACAAACTGTGCCTCTTACTCTGTAATCCTCTACCTCGAGTGGCTCTTTGACCTTGTACAGGGTGAACATATTGTAAAAAAATTTTTTAAAAACTCCTTTCACATTCGTACCACACACCTCATTTAGTAACGCTCTTGAGCCATTAAGCCATGTACAGAGTGAAAAACAACAAAAAAGGCGTTTATTTGTATCCATAATTTCTCTCTCTCTCTCTCTTTCTCTCTCTTTCCCTCTCTCTCCCTCTTATAGGCGTTTATTTGTGTGTATAATTTCTCTCTCTTTCTCCCTCTCTCTTTCTCGTAATATCGCTGCCACAGGAAAGTAACTTGGTATTCTAAAATGAGAAACAAAGAAAGTGAATGTGGCGAGTTGTGTAAAACTCTAGGAAAATAAAACACGCGTCTGTTTATGACATTGGAAGTGATGGATGTCTCGCGTGTGGCAGGGGTTCACTGTAATATACCTCCCTTCGTCTTTCTTTCTTTTTTTTTTTTTTTTTTTGTGCGAGTCACCAAGGTTCTAATATTACAAATGGAGACTAAAACGTGTCTATTCAAAAGTCCGCTTGACATCAAAAGTATTTTAAGAAGCTTTCAAAAGCACCGTTGACGTATTCATAGAATATGTAAACTTGTCTGACCTGCTTTCGTGTGGGTTTGAATTATTTGAGAAAATTATAAATGCTTCCATTTATTTATAAATTTAGTTAGTTTCAAATAGCTCCTGTACACACAACGGCACGTGCATGTTACGACAGTGCACTTTAAGAGTTTGCCAGAATCTCGTACTTTAAAGGAAGGATTAGAAATAGGTGTTGACAAAGCTATTATTATTATTATTATTATTGTGTGATAACATCTTGCCAGAGAGTAATTTTAACTACCAAATTACCAAATCCCTTCCGAGATCTATGAGTAAACAATTCAGTGTGAAAGAATTATCTATACACATTAGGGATGTTTCATTTCGATGTAGAGGGTTTTGCGAATGATATGCGCAGTTCCGTACAAAGTAATCCTTTGTAGCTCTGGGATGTTGATGTGTGTCCAGGAATTTGACTCATATGATTTTCGGCATCCTTCTTTACCCAATGCCCCGATCACAAAAGGGGTAATCGTCGTTTTAAGTTTTTGAAATTCTTTGTTAGAAACAATGGATTCGTCTGGGTAAGTCATATCAGTTATTTGGCAAGTTCCTTTTTTTGAAATCCTTTCTGACTATGGCTTATTTAAATCAATTTAGCGTAGGAATGTTAAATAGAAAGGAATTTCAGGGAGTTAAGTTTTACACGTCATACAATGTAGACATAGATTTTTCGTTTCTATGAAGCGGCTTCCCAGTGGGGGTGAGAGAGCGACCCCACTGTCTCGTTAGAAATGTTCACGCCGACGTGTTTAATAAAGTAGTAAGTTAAAATTCCCTTTATTTATGTCTTTTTCCTCACCGAACAAAGTAACTAGCGATCAGCGGCCGACAAAGAGGAAATCATTATTATGGAATCAACCCCGTCAATCAAGACCTCCCCAGAACGAGAGGGGAGTATACAACATGAGGATTTGGATATTCCACAGTACAGTCACTTCATCATTCGAGTGGTGTTTTGTCTATTATTTATGAGATATTTGTAGGGCGTAGCGTACACACAAAGTATTGTTGATTGATTTTGTTTTTTACGGCTTGTAAACTCTTTGTGATATAATTTTAATAATACACTGCTCGTAACAGTTTTTATAGTTATTTACTAACCGTAGCTTAGATGTGGCAAGTAAAACATGAAGTATTGGGGTTGATGGAAAGAAAAACTGTAGATTAGGGAGGCCTACTGCATAATCTCATATCTCATTGCTTGTGGATGTTACGATAGTAGCATCAAGGTCTGAAGTGACTCTTTGATTTTATGTGTTTTTATATTGTAAGCAACACGGCAACAAAGAAATAATAATGTTTGAAAATAGCACATGTGCTCAATTCATATCTGAATCAAACTCTCAACAGAAGAAGCAACCTATACAACATATGTAAGATGTTTCTTTTATTACATCAGGAGAAAACGTGACTTTTAAAAGCTAAGAAAACTTTGGTAATTAATAATTTTAATTTTTTTCTTTTTTTTTTCTTTCTTGGAGATAAAGTATAGTTATAGTGTTCCTGCTTTGGGCAGTTCTAATTTCAAATTTATACATGAATTGTTTTAAGTTCATGATATGTCCCGGAAAGGGATATATTTGTTCGAAGTAGCAAAGTGGTTTTGGACTACTGTAACCGAGTAGGACAATCTAGCAGGTAACTATAACGGACTGGTCCTCATTGTAGTGGTAGGCAATAGGCGTAGGCAATAGGCGAAGTCTATAGGCGGACCAATAGGCGTCGTCAATAGGTGTAGTCAATAGGCGTCCTCATGTACCTCCACATCAGTCTGTATTTATGTCTGTCAGCAGTCAATAATATTACTGTGAGGGGGAACCCAGGTGTATGCATATTCATTACATCAGTTCAAAAAGTTAAAAACGTGCCACCTGTAAAGAAACTGTCTTTGAAAATTCTTTTTCTAAGCAGTTTCACATAGCGAATGATAATGAAAAATGAAAATGAAAACCTGCACAAACTAGCAGTATCCTTTCAGTTTATATTGACTGAAACCTAATACGCTTCAGATCTAATCATTTTAAGACTGGCTTGTAGTTGAATGTAGATTCTTCTAAATTTAGGCTTACTTCACTACAATTTGAACAAGATCTTCAGGTTCAGAATCTTTTTTTGCCATCAGGGGACAATACCTTCACTGGAATAAAAAAAATGAATATAGTTTGACCAACATTTGCTGATCTCGTCATTTTCACGTTTGTCAATTGCTGACGAGAACCTCGCACACAATACATCGGACTGCTATAGTTTTATAGTTATATACATTTTTGACAAAACAGATTTTTGCTTGGGATCAATGGCTGTCACCGTCATATGATAGTAAAGCAACAATTCAGCAAGATGCCCCTATATATGATTTTTAATAAAAGAAGAAGGAGAGAAAGAAGAGGAAAAAGAAGAGGAGGTTGAACAATAAGAAGGAGAAAGAAGAAAGAGCAACAACAAAAAAAGGAAACAGAATAGACGTATGAAGGAGAGAAAGAAGACGACGACAAACAAACAAACAAAAAAGAGGGAATGGAAAGTGGGGAGAATCTGCGTAGATACACTGGAATCGCCTGGAAAGAGAAAGGAGGAGAAGAAGAGAAGAAAAAAGATTATAAAGAGAAAAAGGAAAAAGAAAGAGAGGAAGCAGACGATGAAGAGAGAAAGGAAAAAGATGGAGAAAGAAAAGAAAGAAGAAAGAAGGAAAGAACATAATGAGAAAGAAAGAAGAGGATAAGGAAGTGGCGGAAGAAAGAAAGAAAGAAAGAAAGAAAGAAAGAAAGAAAGAAAACGAGAGGAGTATAAGTGGAGGAATAAGCGAAGTAAGAAGGAAAATAAAAAATTTTGAAGAGTTTAAAGAAGTTGGGAGGAAGGAAAATGAAGCACTAAAGAAGAAAAAAGAAGTGGAGGAAGAAAGAGAAACAGAAGGGGAGAAAAGAGATATGAGAAAAAAGAAATCAAGAACATTGTTGTGAAACTTTATACATTCACAAGTATCATCTTCAAAATTAATGGGAAGAAGAAGTTGAAGAAGAAGAAGAAGAAGAGCAAGAAGAAGAAAAAGAAAATAAAAGAAGAAAAAGAAGAGTGATGAGAAACATCACAGATAAAAAAAGTAATCTTAAAGAAGTCGTGTAATGTGCCGAAAAATTGAAGTGAAAAATCAACTGTAAACAAAATAAATGGAGAGATTTTACAAGTAAGGAACAGACATGTATGTTCAGTTCCCCAGCCCTATGATTTCAGACACACTATACTTATAAAGAAGTTTGCAATTTTATTTAAAGATATAACTCAGTCAATGTACGATGACCAAGTAATATATTCGTGTGAGTATGTGCATGTGTGTCTGTGTGTGCGCGTGTATTTTCACGTCATTGTTATTATCATTGTGTGTGGTTTTATGTACAGATGTGCATGTGCGTCTGTGTGGAGTAGTGGAATAGATGGATGGACGTGTATAGACGTGTGCACACATAATCGTTTCATTATCAGTTTATATATATATATATATATATATATATATATATATATATATATATATATATATATATATATATATATATATATATATATATATATATATATATATATATATATATATATATATATATATATATATATATATGTATGTATATATATATATATATATATATATATACATATATATATATATATATATATATATATATATATATATATATATATATATATATTTTATGTTTATACATTCTTTTTAAAGATACAAATATTTAAATAAATACTCTGTTTATAATAAACAGTATTAAATAACATTTACCGGCCTGAATGTCCGAGAATTCTTCAAAGAAAATATTCGTCCCCTGACAGGAAACGGACCTGTATCCTATACAGAACCGTCATATAGCCTGACGTGCCTTAACCTATTGAGGCACAGAGGATCGTTCGTTTACCAAGGTCAATTTTACTGCTTTTAAACTACAATCTTCCATGAATCTCTCACGTACATTCATATCTGCTCAAAGCGTAGCCAGATGTAAACAAATGACGCCACACATTATGAAATGGGCAAAGTCCGACAATTATTATAAGACATTTTTATGTTTATACATTCTTTTTATAGATATAAATATTTAAGTAAATGCTCTGTTTATAATAAATAGTATTACTAACATTTACCGGAACTGTCAGAGGACGAATATTTTCTATGAAGATTTCTCGGACATTTAGGCCGGTAAATGTTATTAATATTGGATCACTAGAAGAATCCTTGTATTAATCGCATAATGTGTATTTTATTATTTTATAATCGCTAATTAATACAATTCCTGTTTGGATCCTGATCATTAAGAACTCACTAAACTCTGAGTCGATAAGTCGAAATGGAGGTCAGCACCCAGCTTAAATGCAATATTCAGCCACACGCCGACGGCCTAAAGATTGTGCTTAAGCATGAAACAAACTTTCGCCCCTGGGTGTTGACTCAATGTTCACTTTTATATTTACACTCTATCCCTGATATTGAGCAGGCTAAACCATAAAAATAGCATAGCTTAAAACTACATCTTTATCATATATATATATATATATATATATATATATATATATATATATGCATACAATAGCTTAAAAGCCGTCCTATCGGTCGGCATTTATGCTAGCTACTGCGGAGGGTTCTTGATTGGACCTTCATTGCAACAGGTAGGGAGGAGTAGATGCAATAGGCAACAATAAACTACAGAAGAACTTAAAATTGATCGCTGCATTTAAATATTGCATTAATATTTAAGCTTGCCTTTTAAAAGTTAAACAATAATTCTGCGGCCGACATTTAATTTAAAGACAATTTGATGTACGTAGGTTCGTACTTTCCGTACAAACAATTATTTTTATTTCATATGTGACTTTCGCTGGATTTAGCAATTAATTTCGATTATTTCCAAATTTATTAACCAGTTATAAAAATTTTTATCGTACAAAAAATTAGTCCCAAAAAATCACGAAAAAAATTGCCGGAAACAATTGCAGTAATGAAAACTTGGGAAACAAAATTTCAGTATTGTGGGTCTGGATCCGATCCGGAATGGTTTTAATTTGCTCACGGATTTGGCCTGATTTCAAAAATCGTATGATATGTTGGGCTACGGTCTCTAGGAGTAAAGTTGAAAAAGTGTGACACGGTGACACACTGGTATTCGCATTATATATATATATATATATATATATATATATATATATATATATAAGTGAACATAGAAGTCAACACTTAGTTGTTTTTATGCTAGATGCATTCCTCAGTGGCCTGAGGATTGCATCTAGCATGAAACAGACTGTCGCCTCTAAGTGTTGACTTCTATGTTCACTTTATATTTACACACGGTATATCTCTGATATTGAGCACTTTATCCCATAAATATAGCACATCTTAAGACTATATTTCTTCATATATATATATATATATATATATATATATATACGCGTATGTGTGTCTGTATGTGCAAAGAGAAAGAGAGAGAAAGAGAGGTATATATACCAGAAAATACGACTATTAACACATTTTAAAGAATGACATATGCCTTTCAAAAAGCGACCATTTAAATGGAGAAAAACCCAAGGGTAGACTAATACCCGAGGTAGATGATAACTCATTTATTGACCCCCAATTCAAAGAGCTATATATGAGATATATTTGGAAATACGCTTTGATGGACAATAACTTGAAGACTACCTAACATAATATTACGCGGCATGCTGTAAATTTAAGTCTAAATTACTCATTTCTTTTTCATCTATCGACAGCATCATTAAAATGGCAACTTTCAAGCCAAAACAGGAAATAAAAAGGCTATGTTCGGGCAACAGCTGCACCGAAAAACCCCCAAAGTATAAAAATGACTCAGAGATTCAAAAAAATATAAAAAAACTCAAAGATTCAGAAAATGCCTAACTCCTTTGTGATTAAGGTCAAGATAGAGCTGGATGTCAATGGAAAGAACATGTCATACCTAAGAAAAAGAATCAAACATTTCAAACAAGTAAATTCATACTAAGTGTTACCAATATCGACAGTTGTTCATCTTCCTCAAGACTTCACCCTTTGGATGCCTCTTACTGCAATGGAATAAGCGCTACCTGGTGGCATGGGCTCCTGGTGTTTAGCATAACAAAATCGCATATAAAAGCATGTATCATAAAGTTTGACCATCTTAACAGATGATCACGTTGAAGCACCGGTTCTCGTACGAACACCGAAGTTAAGCAACGTTGAGCCTTTCAGTACATAAATGGGTGACCGCTTACTAGGTACTGTAGGTTGCAATATGCGGATGGTGCAATAGATAGAATTCCAATTTCAGTCGGGTTCCTTATATTCATTTACGCGCAAATACACCTGACAAAGGTATGACTTTACCTCTTCTCTCCCACCTATGGGTTAATTAGTAGAACTTGTATCAATAAATCATTATTATCACAAAATTGTTAGTATCTAAAAGTATTTTTACAACTTAAATTAACTGCAAAAAGTTGACAAGGCATAAAAAGCAAGTCAATAGGATGGTATTTGTGTTTATACAGGATGGTATTTGTGTTTATACAGGATGGTATTTGTGTTTATACAGGATGGTATTTGAGTTTGTATAGGATAGCATTTGAGCTTATAGGAAGATATTTGAGTTTGTATAGAATGGTATTTGATTTTATTAAGGGTTGTATTTGAGGATATACAGAATGATTGTTGAATTTATATAGAATAGTACTTAAGTTTAGATAGGATGGTATTTGAGTTTATATAGGATGGTATTTGAGTTGATGCAGGACGATATTTAAGTTTGTATATGATGGTATTTCAGTTTATATAGGATGGTATTTGAATTTATATAGAATGGTATTTGAGTTGATATAGGATGGTATTTGAATTTGTATACGATTGCATTTGAAATTATAAGATGGTATTTGACGGTATAGAATGCGATTTGAATTTATATAGAATGTTACTTGAGTTTGTATAGGATGGTATTTGAGTTGATATAGGATGGTATTTGATTTGTGTCGGATGTTATTTGGTATCTGAGGTGAAGCTACTTACAGAATCAGTAAAAAAACTTCTGGAAACTTCTATCCTCCACAAGAATTTATTTGTGTGAGATTAGAATAATTCTTGGCTAGAGCCATTTTGATTTCGTAAACATTTTTCGGGTGAATCGCCACAGAGATTCAACATTTTATTGCCGATGTACATTTGCATCAGGTGGATCGACTTTTACTATTTTATATAAAACTCAAGGCAAGACTTTTAAAAGAAATATGCGATCGGAATACTACAGGAAGTAAATAAATCTAAGGGAGATAATTCAGTATTTGGAATGTGACATCCAGTTGTTAAAAGCAATGATAACTTTTTTCAGAGTGCCTCGTCCAAAGACGGAAACAATTTAAATTTCGCTTAGCAGCCACCAATTTAAAAGAATATCCATGGAGGGAAATTTAACGGTTGTCAGCCTGCGATTAAAATTCACGAGGAAAAAGAACAAACGAACATGTAGCTATTTACTTGACCCCCCCCCCCCCACTGAGTCAGGATGTGACACACGGTCAGTTTTTAAAGTGGGGAACCCGAATGTTTCCACTCGGGTCACTGGTCTAAACCTGGTCTTAGCTGGTCATAGCTTGCCTAAGCTGGTCGAAGCTAGTCATAGCAGTGATACTTACCAGCCCAGGGACGAGCCCTGTGCCAGGTAAGTATATGTATATTACATGAAGATGCATTTTCTAGAAGATTACATGGATAACGATAATTGCTTTGCTTTTAAAGAGAAAGTGTTTTCAGGCAAACATCGGGAATTCATTTGCCTGATCTTTTGAATATATTACGAGACCAGCACATGTCATTTGATATCTGTGTTTCACCCAGGGAAGAAAACGATCATTTTCTGTGATATTATTGCTCATTATTACTTTCTCTCTCTTTCTATGACTTACTTTTTATTCCCATCTAGCATGGTTACTCGGCATTGACTGGGCCAAGTTATTTTCTTTCGCTATGTGATGCCATGCAGACGCTTCTTTGTTCCACAGCTCTGCATATACCGTAAAATCGTTTAAGCGTAATTGCCATAATTATATGAGCTCAATAATTTATAAAAGTTTTCATTTCTTTTGTATCCGGCATATTTTCATAATATAATTTATAACATTTCTTAGATTTTTCGAAACTATGCTATATTTTTTTAAAATAATCATTTAATCACAAGCAAGGCGATAATGCCACTAAGACACGAGATAATAAGAAAGAATTTAGAGCAGAGAAAGGATAACAAAAGATTATGAATCGAGCAGATGAGAGAGAGTGATGGATGTTGTGTTTAAATTTTTGAAGAATATGTCTTTTAAATTAAAGACCCTCTTTGACCGCAGTCATCATCATCGCCACGACCTAAAGAGAGAAAAGAACAAAGTTAAAATTTTGACGAATGTATGTGACAGGGAAGCAAGAAACCGGAAGTGAGTTCCACAGGTGAGAAGTGTGAGAAAAAAACTTTTAGAATAGAACTTACGGTTGCATCTCGCTAGTTCAACAGTAAAACGATGAGACCTAGTTGCCAATCTAGTACTGCGCTGACATTCCTGAGGTTGAGATAGCGAGGATTGATTGACTGTTTTTATTTTTTACAGCTTATCAACCCTTTGCAGGTTATTTAAAGTCGGGAGATATTTTTAGATTGTAAAATTTGGGTGTGTGGTTAATAATGGTTAGTGATATAAGTCTAACGAATTAACTCATAGCTGGAGGGAAATGATGTGGATTCATACCTTTCCTAAAAAGTATTTTCCCGCACGTGAATATAACGGACCCAAAGGGAGTTAGAACTCGACTCTCCGATTAACAATTCTGGACTATTATCCATTACACCAACCGCATATCCAAGCTACTGCACCTGGTATTCACAAGTGGTCACTCATCCAGGTGTTGACTAGGCTCGTCGTTGCTTAACTTCGGTGATCAGATAGATAGATAGATAGATAGATAGATCCATCAATCGATATTCATCGAACAGAAAGCTACAGCAGGGGACACCTGGTGTGGCTATATAGCTCACGTGACGTGCCTCAATATAACTATGTATATAAGCACTAATGATTTCTCTCATTAGCACACATACAAACACCCACGACTCTGTACACCTGTACATGTGCCAATAATTGTATTTACTGTACATCGGCAACGCACATCATTAATGCAACCACGGGGCCAGGTTCAATTTAATTTCTCTGGTGGAGATGCTGAAAAACACTCTGCCCAACCAAGAAACCCTTTCAGAAAAAAAAATGTCTGATATTTGGTCATTTCGTCAGACAATGCGGAGTGTATCGGGACGAGAACTTTTCAGCACTTTTCCTCATAGTGTATCAATTTTCATTCCCCCCGATCGAACGATCGAACCTAGATATTAGAGATGACACTGAATCACCTCCTGATGTGTGGGTGGGAGCCAATCTTATGTTTATTGTAGGCGCAGGCGCCATCTTATAGAGCGTAATTGTTTCAATGAGGATAGAAAGAGTCGACGCGTGGGGAAGAGAATCCGCACAAAAGATAATCGATTGTAATGAAGTCTTTGGCAAGATTGGCCTGCCCATTGCGCCTGCGCGTCCATTAAGAGTCACGCATCTGTCAGAGATCCACCAATTGGCGCATTTTTCTCCCGTGTCTTTACTATCAACACGCGATAATTGTATTATTGGTCTCGAAGCTGAGAAGAAAAGATTTATCTATCTATCTCATTCAGTATCTATCTATCTATCTATCTATCTATCTATCTATCTATCTATCTAAGACTTCACATCTATCTATCTATCTATCTATCTATCTATCTATCTATCTATCTATCTATCTATCTCATTCTGTTCCTTCATCTATCTATCTATCTATTTATCTAAGACTTCACATCTATCTATCTATCTATCTATCTATCTATCTATCTATCTATCTATCTATCTATCTATCTATCTATCTATCTCATTCTGTTCCTTCATCTATCTATCTATCTATTTATCTAAGACTTCACATCTATCTATCTATCTATCTATCTATCTATATATCTCATTCTGTTCCTTCATCTATCTATCTATCTATTTATCTAAGACTTCACATCTATCTATCTATCTATCTATCTATCTATCTATCTATCTATCTATCTATCTATCTATCTATCTCATTCTGTTCCTTCATCTATCTATCTATCTATTTATCTAAGACTTCACATCTATCTATCTATCTATCTATCTATCTATCTATCTATCTATCTATCTATCTCATTCTGTTCCTTCATCTATCTATCTATCTATTTATCTAAGACTTCACATCTATCTATCTATCTATCTATCTATCTATCTATCTATCTATCTATCTCATTCTGTTCCTTCATCTATCTATCTATCTATTTATCTAAGACTTCACATCTATCTATCTATCTATCTATCTATCTATCTATCTATCTATCTATCTATCTATCTATCTCATTCTGTTCCTTCATCTATCTATCTATCTATTTATCTAAGACTTCACATCTATCTATCTATCTATCTATCTATCTATCTATCTCATTCTGTTCCTTCATCTATCTATCTATCTATTTATCTAAGACTTCACATCTATCTATCTATCTATCTATCTATCTATCTATCTATTCATCTATCTATCTATCTATCTATCTATCTATCTATTTATCTCATTCTGTTCCTTCATCTATCTATCTATCTATTTATATCTAAGACTCTATGTATCTATCTATCTCTATCTATCTATCTATCTCATTCTGTTCCTTCATCTATCTATCTATCTATTTATCTAAGACTTCACATCTATCTATCTATCTATCTATCTATCTATCTATCTATCTATCTATCTATCTATCTATCTATCTATCTATCTCATTCTGTTCCTTCATCTATCTATCTATCTTGGTATCATCACATCTCTGTCTCCTCGAATCCTGTTCTTTTATCTTCTCTGTTTCATTCACTCTTAGTAACTCTTTGCGTCTTAATGGATATTTTTTTTATTAATATTCGCCTTATATAAGACCCAAGAGCCACTCAATGCAGAGGGTTACTGAAAGCATTTGTTGCATGAGCGTTAAGTGTAAGATGCACAGTTCATGAGTATATGTGTGTGTGGGGGTAACGGTTAACTCTAGACTTGAACAGATTCAGATTGTAGCAGTCGGGAATGGGGGGGGGGGAGGGGCTCGTTCGCCGCACTGTTCGTGGCATGACGAGTCCTACCTCTGAAGGTTAGAACTGGTTGAATGAAGCAAAGAAATGTAGCTCGTCTGAACATTTTGCAAGGAAATAGCGACAGAGTAGCGATAGACTTGCAACGTTTCCGGCTATTGGAAAGGGGTTGTAGACTGGAAAATAATTCATCACCCATAAGGCTGCATAGACCCTTTCAAGACTGGAAATTGAGGACTGGGCATCTTCAGCCCTGATATGGTAGCAGGACTGTATAGATAGAGAATAGCAGAAGGAGCTATGTGTGTGTGTGTGTGTGCGGGGGGGGGTGGTTAACTGGAGCGGTACAGAGAACTGACTATTTTACCAGTTTATTTAGCGATAAATTGTCTATACTGGTTCCACTTGATATCTGGGGTAAGTCCCATTAGGCGTAAAAAGTAATTAGGGCCTCCTTGAGAGAACAACCGTTCATTGCCACAGACGAAAATTCACGGGCTGCTTGGTGATGTTATAATGTTACTTGTTTGGTTTTGGAGGTATTGAATCTGACCAGTCATTTTTTTCTACTCGTTTAGTTGTAAGAGTTAAGTAATAGGTGTTAATTATAAGCAGAAGATTTGATAAAATAATATAAATTTTTGTTTTAACCACATTTTTTTTCAGCTAACTACAATTGGTTTCTGAACCAAGGATTGAGTGATTCTGATATAAAGATTAAAATAAATTAAATTTGGAATGAATATCACAATGAAATTAAGAAGATGCAGAAATTTAACTGGAGTAACTGATAATGGGAAGTGCAACACAAAAATCCAAAGGTGTAGAGGAAAAGATGCCTTTCAGCAACTAAGAAAATAAGAGATGGAAAAATATTAGAAACAAAGAAAAGAATGCCAAACTATTATGTAATGCCTAATTTCCTATATATCAGTGAATGCTAGACACTCTCTACATGCCTTTCAGAAAGTAAGCAAAATATTAAGAAACAGGAAAATGTCCTTAGAAACAAAGAAAAGAGTTCTGAACTGCTACATAATATCTAATCTCCTATATGCTGGACAAACTACTCATGCCTTTCAGAAAGTAAGCAAAGTATTAAGAGATAGGAAAATGTCCTTAGAAACAAAGAAAAGAGTGCTGAACTGGTATGTTATATCTAATCTCTTATATGGCAATGAATGCTAGACAATCTCCTCATGCCTTTCAGAAACTAAGCATAGTATTAAGAGATAGAAAAATGTCGTTAGTAACAAAGAATGCAAAAGAAGAAAGAATCTCTGAAGCGTATCTAAAGGAGATTACCTGTATAGTTATAGTTAGACGAAGGTAACATAAAAATATCGGCCTACCAAGTATGTTACGGTCATTGAAAATACATGAATTTTTAACCTTTTTAAAAAATTACCTATGTCTCGTACGGCCTCTTATTTTTTGCGTAAAAAATCTGACCATAAAAACTCGCCCTATACTCGAGTGTATGCGATAAATAAAATTTAGACATGAAAAGATATTGATAAAACCTAAGCCACACTGGCGCTATTTTGTATAACTTCAAATAAATATGTAAAAATCATATTGTCTGTTGTCATCTTGAGTACATTGGCGATTATGGCTCTCCCTGTCCTTTTTAGCTCTTGGCACTGTTAATCTTTTTGTTATCTCCCCTTAATCCCTGTGCTGCCAACCATTTACATAAACATGTTCGGTAGATTATTCGCTGCTTTCCTCTCTCCTTCTTATATTGAATATAACCTGTGAATGTCGAATTTTCCAAGCCTCTTTTCAACTACTTTTTATTAATTCTAAGTGTCTTTTATTGTTTCCATTTTCCCTAAAACCTCGTTGTTGATCATATGTTTAGTCAATGGTAGTCTTAGCATCCTTCTGTAGAACCACATTTCTTTTGTTTCAAGTCTCGTCTTCATTTTTGATGAGATTGTCCAGTATTCACTGTAGTATCAGTCCTCTTCTAAGAGGACTGATACTACATAACAATCCACTTTGTAACGTAATTTTCCTGTTTCTTAATATTTTATTTAGCTTTTTGAAGGCGTGTTCCGTTATCGCAATGCGCTTTCGGATATTTTTTGTTCTTGCCTCATTTGACCATTTCGTGGTCCGCATCCTGAGCTTTTCCTTTTGTTGACAGCCATATATTCTGTCTTCTTACGATTGATAATTAGTCCTTTATTCTCGCTTTCCTTTACTACCTTTTTTAGGAGTTCCTGTAGCTTCCTTATCGTACCTGATATCAACCCTGTATCGTCAACGTATATTGCTAAGCTTGTGGCACCCAATAAGGAATTTTCTTAGGTGAAAGGACGCAGCCTTGTCTTAAGCCCGGTTCTATTTTTGTCTATTTACTGAATTCACTTTCTACAGCAAGGTAATAAAGCCACTAAGACTGAATGTGAAAGAATATGAAAAACTATGAAGGATCGCGATCGATCGCGAATCTCGTGACCCATCAGTCTCGTAGGGGCACTCACGTACTACAGCCGCAGTATAAGTGGTATTTCTTGGGCAAGATAGCCTGACGATGTCCAACACCCTCCCGGCCGGTTTTGAATTCAGAGTTTCCTTCTCCTGGACCAGTTGCCACCCAAGGCTATAGAACTGCTATTTACCCATAGCTGGGGGGGGGAGAAAAAGAGAATTCATACCTTTCCCAAGGGTATTAGCACCGAAGTGAATGTAATAGATCTGACTGGTATTCCTGAATTTACTCGGTTCTCTGATTCTTCAATCGGCTCGGCTCTTCGTTTTATCAATCCGCTATCCATTACTCCACGCCTATGAAGGCCAATAAAAGAACATGAATTAAGCAGACAAATAATAACGATTGACATTCATTTAAATTATTTGAAAGTTGACTTTTGCAGTCAAAGTTCACTGGGATGCAAATAGCCGGAAAAGAGTTCCATAAGACGAAGTGCGAGAGAAGAAACTACTTATCATAGAACTTAACAGTTACATCTAGCCGTTTCAAATGTAAGTACTACGCTTAAATTCATAATGCCTACGTACAAAGGAGGAAAGTTTATCAGTGCATTTACTATAAAAATATTTATAGAAAAACCACAGAGACGCAAGGTTTCAGCAGTAGTAAAGTGACTGAAGTCGAGATGCCAGGTCAGGACAAATAACATTGCAGATTATTCTTCAAGATGATAGTATGAATATGTTAAATTTTTAACGTCTGCTGAAATCCATTCTTGTTTTACTCATGATGCTTTTAAAAGTAAAGTACAGTTATTTTATGTTTTTCTTTCATCTTCTTTTTTGTTTTGGTTTTATGTAGAGAAAAATTTCCTTTTAATCCAACCTGTTTTTTTTTTTTAAATGTTTATCACGTGCATTACACATTCTGTTCTTGTTCGACACGAAGAAAATCGATAAAATGTCGATGTTACGTTTTAGGTACAGAGTAAAAAAATTTTTGTAGTCGGTGTACGTGCGCACGAATACAACGCTGACATTATTCACTTATAATTTTTGAAAGAATAGTTTTCTCATGAATAATTAAAATTCACTTATTTCCCGACATCCTCCCTTCAAAACGTTCCCTAATTTTTAAGTTTATATTTTACAGAGACAAAAAACGATAAACGTAAACCCAAAAACTCAGATAGATATTACTTGGGATTCTCAATATATATATATATATATATATATATATATATAAAATTACGCAATAAAACTATAATGTATTAGAAAGATGTAAAATGAAAACCAATATGCAGAGCCCAGAATTGTATATTATAAAATTTACTTCCCATGTACCGTTTCGCTACTGACAGTTTCAAGAAGAGTATTGGGGAAAATATATGACAAGGTTTACTTGTATCGTGTTTCGTCCTTCAGGACATCTTCGGACTAAATTGGTTATGTTGGTGCCACTGCACATGCGCACGAACAAGGGGTGCTGAGAATTTTAGAATTTGTTTCTTTTATGTCTCCGAATTCATTTATAGTCTTTTTCTTTCCATTCCTTTTGTCAATAGGTATCCCACACTGTTATATATATATAAGAAATGGACAAAGTCCGACAATTTATTTATTAAAGACATTTTATGTTTAACGTTCTTTTTTATAGATACAAGTATTTAAGTAAATGCTCTGTTTATAAACAGAGCATTTACTTAAATACTTGTATCTATCATGTGTGTACAATCGTGAGCCACTAATATTTATGAACTTTCCATATCTATTAGTACTTGCCGATTGTACACACATTGAAACTCTGAGTCGTACAAATGACGTAGGTAATATATATATATATATATATATATATATATATATATATATATATATATATATATATATATACACAACAAGAAGAATCCAGAACTATTTGCAGAACTAACAGACCTACTTAACAAGAATGATAAAATGATAAATATACTAAAAGCAACCAAAATAATTGTTATAGTGGAACACACCTATTCTATAGTTAATAGACTCTCCCACCTATAATAAGTAGGAGTAGTAAGAGTAACGAGGGAGTCGCTCAGGGGTTCGGTCAGTCAGTCGATGCCGGACGACCGTTGGTCGGATACTAAAGTATCAGCGACCACAACTAGATTTACTCTGCGTCATTACCTATTATATCAAATTCGTAGCGTTTTGTACGTCGAACCTATTTTAGGACCGACTTAGTGCAAATACAAGCCTCCACTGGGAAACCACTCCATAACAATAATTAAAAGCTAACGGCAATCAAAAAAAAACTAAAACACATATTAACCCCATCCAAATTTAACCAACACACAATACAGGAGATCACAGAATGCAAGAAAAAAGATGTAGGGTTTGGGATATCATTATAGAAGGAAACTTCTACGATTTTGAAAACCTCACCACGACCTTCACGATAAATAAAAATTTAAACTGCAAATCCAAAAATGTCATTTTTGCACTCAAGTGCACAAAATGCATCAAGTCCTATATAGGTATCAGTCAAGCGCTAAACAACAGACTTTCCCTTAACAAAAACAACATCAAATTAACAGACAGGAGAAAACTCTTTGTACCACAACAACACATCTACAAATTTAATCAATGTAAATGTAAAATTATGCCAATATATCAAACAGACAATTATTCTTACCTACAAATACAAGAAAAAAAAAACATCATAAACAAATTTAAACCAGCACTAAACAGATCATAACGCCACACACATAAATACACAGCATAATAAATACATAATGACCAAATCCACTAGTCGGACCACACACACACACATACACATATATATATATAAGTATATACGGAGAACGAACATATATATACACATACTGGCAAAAACAAACACAATAGACTACGCACAAGCACACAGGCGTACCCTATACGACATAGGAAGTGTATATTGCCAAAGACTTAAGTTGTTAAATATGAAGAAAAAAAGAAATAAATCATTAGACGCTTAAAATTAATTTACATTTAAAATCGGTCCAAGTTATTTGAAGACTCTTTATATATATATATATATATATAGCATCCTAATGACCTTCCGACCTTGATGCAGGACCGTGTGGTTGGAATCATAGATTCTTTGGTATCATGAATGTCCGAGCTAGCTCGACCATATATATATATATATATATATATATATATATATATATATATATATATATATATATATATATATACTAGACTCGTTTCGAAAAACCCTCGAATTTTTGATTTGCTAATCAAATCAATCTCGAGGAAAAAAAAAAGTTTTAAAAAAAGAAAGAGCCACAAACATGAACTTCTGCCGATAAAAAAAATCGCACAGATACAGGTCTGAAGCCCAAAGAAAAAACCCCGATACGAGTAACAACTAACTAACAAAAGAGCTCAATACAACCGTAGAGCAGACCTAGATACACCTAGTGAGCCAGACAAACCTACCTAGGTTTCACCTAAACGGATCGTCAGGGAAAGTTTGGCCAAATTTAGGTGAAACCTAGGTAGGTTTGTCTGGCTCACTAGGTGTATCTATATATATATATGTGTGTGTGTGTGTGGTATATATATAAAATAAGCTGGCGGTTTAAAAATATAATTACTTTTTAAATGCAAATGGTACAAACACCCGTATGCGTGGATTCCGTTGTACGAGAGAGGCAAGCTAATCCCTGTTGCAGAAATATGCCCAGGTACATTTGTATTTGTTCAAAACCTACAGATCCCACCTGTGGTTTAAACTGCAACTATACTGCGCGTTTCTTACAGCTTCTGCGGAACCGCGTGTTATCTAGTGTGATCAACAGTTTGAACAAGGTCAGTACACTCAAGCCCTCGGTCACGATGACTTATGACTTCGTTCTAGCACAATCATCGACGGCTCTCCCCCAAGCGTTCCGTCTACCTAACTTTCACACACAACCCGTGGCATCGTTTTCAGGTATTTCCAAGGGTGCCGCACGCTGGGATCGCCCCACCCCCCAGACCAATAACATCAAGAAGTTGCCTTCCTGAAAAATCGATCATGGTGAGATTCGAACCCGGGTCTCTTGCTCAGAAACTCAAACCCAGCACAACAGTCGGCTACGTGCTCAAATTACGTTTTAAATTATTAAAAAACTGGATGGAAGCGAAAACAAGTACAACATCATCATCATCATCATCATCGTCCTTTGTCTCGATACCCTCACACAGGCATCATTTGTTGGGTTCGCTGCAAATCACCGGCAGGACTTTAATGTCATGTCAGGCATAAACACTTGAACGAACTTTGTGGTTGGATAATCATACGTCACTATCGACGGTGGGAGAGCATCAGATCGTGGCCGTATAAATCGTAATTGTGACTACATGAATAGAATTCGACAAGGACAAAGCGCAAAGCATTACCATGTCGCCAGGAACACCAACTTGCCAACCATTAAGAAAGAAAGAAAATAAGAAAGAAAGAAAGATATGACCTACAACAAATGCCAAACTGCTGTTGCTAAGTTTTAATCATAAGAGAAAGAAAGATCTCTTTATGATTTTACAGAAAATGTTTTTGCGACACTTATTGAAAATAGTGACGTTGTCATTTCAAATATTGATTCTTCGGGCATCCATATTTGAAATGAGTCACTATTCATCCGAGTGATCACCAGAAAATATTCACGTTTCAACACAGCACAAAACATTAATCAACTCTTAAAATGAAACTATAGATATAGATATACAGTGTATTCGGGCAGCAGATCATTGTTCAAACATATATTGTTAAATATAACAGACAATGAATGTCTATTTGATCATGAGCCGTTCTAAGCTTCGTATAGTTTAAGCTTTAATTTGTGGAGAAAATAAAGACAAAAATTGTCCAACATTTGGATATAATTTTTATTATTCTGTCCCTTGATCTAATCTTGCGGTTAACATTAGCTATCATCAGAGGTGTTATATGGAGACATCTAAATAAAGATATTCACCATGAAAGAGAATTTTCTGTTATGTTGACATGGAAGGTTGCTAAGCTACGATAAAGGTCTCGTAATATCAGAAGCAGGTCGTAAATTCATCATGTGGTTCTATGACCTCGTAGCACGTGAAAAAACGAAATATTAATAACATAACCATGACTAGTTTGAAATGTAATTTTGCAGAGTGTGAAGGTTCTTTTTACTGTGTATATGTGAGAGTATTGCTGTTTATCAATTTTTCTGTTTTCTATGCATATTTAGGTATATTATGCATCTGTGTACAGTTAATCATATGAAAAGTATGTTTATTCATTAGTTGGAAATACAATAAATTAAAAATGTGTATGTGTACGAATATTTGTTTCTCCCCACTGTTTGTGTGTATATATATATATATATATATATATATATATATATATATATATATATATATATATATATATATAATGGATTTATGTCGATTATATGGATTGTTTTTCGTGTTGCCAGATTAGTGTTGCCAGATTAGTGTTCACAGAGAAAGAAAGGAATTAAACGAAATTAAAAGTTCATATGATTTATTGGTTTTATATATATATATATATATATATATATATATATATATATATATATATAGATATATATTTGTGTGTGTTTCTCTCTCAATCTATACATATGTATATATATATAAATATATAAGGGGAATTATACTCAGACATGCATATATGTGTGTGTGTTTTTGTGTACAGTTGAAAAATAGTAGAATACATTATTGCATTCATAAGTTGTCTTTGAAATTTTTGAAATTTAATTTCAAATCCAATTTCTTTCTTGTGTAATTTATGCTATAACACAATCCTAAATGGCATATCTCTGATAATATTCGTTGGGTGGCATTTAGCATTGAAAACACAAATATGTCCGATTTGGACAACGACATTTAATTTGTCGATGCATTTTTTAAAAAATATACAAATTTTTATGTGTATACATATATATATATATATATATATATATATATGAATGTGTGTGTGTGTGTGCATGTGTGTGTGTGTATGCAAATTGAGATCAACACTCAGTGATGGGTGTTAGATAGATAGATAAACCTACCCAGGTTTTCACCTAAGCGGATCCCTGACGATCCGCTTAGGTGAAACCTGGGTAGGTTTGTCTGGCTCATTAGGTTTATCTAGGTCTGCTCTACGGTTGTATTGAGGTCTTTTAGTTAGTTGTTTACACGTGTCGGGGTTTTTTCTTTGGGCTTTAAACCAGTGTCTGTGCGATTTTTTCGACAGACTTTCATATTTCTAGCTCTTTCTTTTTTTAAAACCTTTTTTTCCTTCGAGATTGTTTTGATTATTGGCAAATCAAAAATTCGAAGGTTTTTCGAAACGAATATATATATAATTATAACGTCATCCACAGACAGACAGTTTCGCAGCTCATCAGTGTGGCTAGACATCCGGTTGCCTCTAGCCAGGATCGAAACCCGACTGAATTGGTGTCAGTCGGAGATTCTAAACATTAAGCCGTCGACGCACGGCAGGGATGAAAGTGAATTTTTAGCGTATTTATTTTTAGAAACACGCCCAGTAACCGACAGTGACTCAATTCGCATCTGCGAGTCTCGCTAATATATATATATATATATATATATATATATATATATATATATATATATATATATATATATATATATATATATATATATATATATATATATATATATATATATATATATTAGAGGTTGGGCACCAGGCGGTGTAATGCTTAGCGAACTTTCCTCGCTAGACTAACTAAAAAGCAAATAAAGAAAGGAAACAAAAAATAAATAGAAAGAAAGAAAGAAAGAAACGAAGAAAGAAAGAAACGAAAAAAGGAGATATAACAAAGAAAACAGAGAGAGAGAGAGAGAGAGAGAGAAAGAAAGAAGGAATAGAAAGAAAAAAGAAGAAAAGAAGAAGGATACAAATACATTAAGAAATACAAAAAGAAAGAAATATAGAAAGGAAAGTAATCTACCCCACTTTATTTAATCAACCCGGGTAGATTCAAGAGAGGTTTTATTTCGAAATTCACGGAAGATTACACAGGTCGATAAACACCTGATAAATATTGAGGACTGGCGCTACATAATCACAAAGAACTGTACTAAATAACATAAACATCATCACTTGAAGACAAGCATTAGCAGCAACAACTAAAATGGATAACACCTGTTACTGAAACAAAAGGTTAGGAATGAAAGCCCCCACAAATACTGGAGAGAGCGATAACAGCTACTGGACTTGAAAAATGTATTTTAATAGAAAGATTTTATAAAATCGTTATTTGTCAGAATCGAAAAACATTGATTTGTTACTATTTTAGAAGAGGTGTTCTTGTCATAATAGCAAGAGAGTCTTTTACAGAGTTATCGGATAGTAGCTGTTTTTTTAAATGTTAGGTTTGAAACTATGCTTACGTCATTTATATCTGCGTGCGAAAATATAAATTTTTGCTGCAAACAGGTTTATTTCAAATAAAGAACAATCAGATATATGTATTTTTTATTTTAAGAGGATATTCTAAACAAGAAATATTTGACGAAATAGATTCATACCTTGGGAAAGGTATGAATCCAGCAACTCACGCCCTGCTATGGATTAAGTAGTAAGAATTATATCAGTAAATCATTATTATCTCTAAAGGTTTCTTACAATCTAAAATTATTATCTCAAAAAGATTCTCGAAATCTAAAAGTATTTTCTGGCTTTAAATAACCCGCAAAGGGTTGATAAACCATCGTAAATGGATCAGTCAATCAAGCAAGCATCTTAACATTTTTAAGCCAAAAGACACTGGGCATTATTTTCCAAACAACCTAATATTATATTTATAATGTAGATGCACTGCTCATTACAATAGAAGAAACACCAAAAACCAAGAAGAAAGGAGCCGTAAACAGCAAAGAAGTAATGCAGGCATAGCTGACAGAATAGAATCATTATGTATATAATGTAAATGTATTGCTAATGGCAGCCAAGCAATTTCCAAAAATGAAATTGCACAAACAGAAGATTATGGTGACTGTCTGTTATTCATTAAAGCTTCCGGGAATCTAACCAGAGCATCACTGCTGAAGTTTACTGCCAGCAACTGGGTGAAATGCACATTCAATTAAGTAAAAAGTACTGCTTAATCAATGAGGTTCAATTCTGCTTCCTGACAATGTTCGGCCACATGTTGCTAGAAATACACTACAGAAGCACACCAACATGAGATATGAGATTCTGCCACATATAATCCTGATCTCTATCTCACTGACTTCCACTTTTTCAAGCATCTTGACAATTTTTTAAGCCAAAAGACATTCCATTGCAAAGAACATGTAGAAACTGTATTCAAAGATTTCTTGGCATTAAAGCATTTAAAGGTTTATCGTAAAGGCATAAATAACATTGGAACTCGATGGCAGAAATGTATGGATGTATAGAGTTTTTATTTTGACTGATTTAAATACAGTTTAGATACATTCATTCAGGAATAAAAGTTGAGTCTAAAATCGGACATAATGTTTTTCCGAATAACCGTCTTTTAAAAGTCAGGCAACTAAAATAAAAAGTAAAAGAAATCGGAATAAAATTTTATAATGATAATGCTTCTTCTATGTGCCGTACTCATTCAGGACGTTGGTGATCGTGGCTCTCCACAATTACCTATTCTTTGTATCTCTTACTAAACTTTGTATTTTTGTTAACACTCCTAATCCTTGCTCCGCCATCCATTTATTCAATCTCGCTATGTAGGCTATGGATTGTTTTCCTATATGTCTCATGCCTTCAATTTGTCCTGTGCGTATCAAATTTTCAAAGCCCCCTTTCCTCATTATGTGCCCTGAATATTTCAACTGTTTCTTCCTGATGTTAAGTATAAGCGTCTTCTTTCCTTTCATTTTCCCCAAAACTTCGTCATGTTCGGTTTATGGTATTCTCAGCATCCTTCAGCAGAACTACATTTCGGCTGCTACCAGTTGTGGCGTAATTTAAGTGTATTAAATTACAGGAGGTGGGAGGAGAAGATGAAGTCTTTGACTGTTTTCACGTCTAAACTAGTTAATACGTAAAATTTAAATTGTATCCCTTCTAACTGATGCTCCCTTTTTATAGCAAAAGGCAGATACCATTTCTTGACAAGGGAGGTAACCGTGTATACCTTCACACGAGTCTCTTCTTCATCTATGAGAAGACTTTCCAGCATTCACTGCCATATAGGACTGAAATTGCATGACATTTCAGTACTCTTTTCTTTGTTTCTAACGAAATTTTTTTGTTAATACTTTGCTTAGCTTTTGAAAGGCAACTTTAGCTATGCCAATGTGATTTGTACTTTAGTGTTTTATTTTTTCAAAAATCATATTTTAAATGAATCTCCACATATCTTAAGCTCTTGTTTTTGGGCATTTCATCCTCCTGTCTACCGTTCCTGAATTACTACACAACTGCATATTATATGCCTTTGAACTGCAAATGCCAATGAACTGATCGATAGCAGAGTTCATATTAACACACAGACGTTCTTTGGGTATTTGATGTCGGGCTGGCGACATTAGTAATAGCAGACAAACAATCAATGTCTATCTCTGTATCCTTTTCTTCCGTTGCTAAATTTACAGAACATTGATAACACGAAGTACTGCGCACGCGCATATTTTCATCTTACTTCCGTTGTCGTATCTCTAACTGATCAGCCGATAGCGATATTTCGATTTATTCAGGATTAGAAGACAAAAAAAAAAAAAATACTGTAAAATAGAAGATGCATTATGCTGTTAATCTTCCTGGATATTTGTCTGCCCAGCTAGATTATCGTATCAGAATAGATCCGAGATATATAAAGATGCCGAAGCCAGTATTTAAGTAGGAGAATATGTCTTACATATTTAGTTGCTAAAATACGAAAGAAAAGATTACAAGTAATACAAGATGGTTGGAAAGGAATCCGTACTTTGAACAATATTGTATCATATATATTATAATGTCTAAAATAAATTTTAAAAAAAAAACAACTTCGACTTATTCTTTTAAAATGAAAAATTGTTTTAAGAGAAAGTTTTTATAAATTTCAACCCATAACAGTACTGGCTGCTCGGTCAATCAATTCCGAATGTTTTCTTGTAGAAAGATTTCCTTGTGGAAACGGTTAATATTACCTTTATCAGTACCAATTTTTATTTAGTTACGTTATTTATAAACGGACTACATTGTGGATTGGCGCTACAGAATCACGAAGAACTGTGCAGAAAACAAAAACTACATCATTTGAAGACTTTCAAAAGCAGCAACAACTAAATTTGATAGCACATATAACTCAAAGAGAACAATCCTCTCCTGGAAGTTAGTATGTTATATTGTCACGGTCATAGTGTAATGTTCAAACTAAATGTCACGTGTATTTTCTTTTATGTGTCTCTTCTGGGCGTGGGCGATCATGGCTCTCCACAACTTCTTATCCTTTGTAAGTGTAAATAAGTTTTGCTTGCTTACTACTCTTCACAGCACCATATCTGTCATCCATTTTCACAAATGGTAGATTACTTGCCACCATTTTGGGGGTCGTGTTATCTTTGAACATTTTTTTACTTTTAATGATTTAAAAAGTGGAATTACTTTTTGCCTGAAACAAGAGCGATTATTGGTTTTGATAATAACCCTTGATTACTTTTGCAAAATTATTTTAATTTGGCCATCAATTTTCGGCAATAAGTTTATGTTATATAGGAATAAAGTGTCGCTGCCGACACTTGAGTTTGAACATAGGTCGCCAGTGAGCAAACACAGGCGACCAGTTATTTAATTAAGTGGACACGTGACCATAGAGGAAACGCATATATAGGAAGTCGCGTGACGTCTAGATTGATCGCCATTCTAGTCTATCCTCTATTTCTACACGGACCGGGATACTCTACTCTGTTCACTATACTATTTCTCAAAAGAAGAATTCAAAATGAGGTGTGACATCATCATCGTCATTATCATCGTCATCATCATCCCCTTCACTTTGTAATCATAGGGCGGATCCGAATGCAGAAGACACACTAACTCTTTTCCACAACGGTCTATCAACGGTACCCATCAGCAATTCTGGTATAGTCATACTTGTCCCTTGTTTGACATTGTCCAAATAATTTTTGTGTTGGCATCCTCTCCTACGACCACCTTCAGTGGTGCATGATGGTCTTGCACAGGCTGTCGTGCCTTGTAATGTGTTCAAACCACGCCATTTTTCTCCGTTTGACAGTGGCGAGAAAAAGTGTATACCAATTCATCAATAAACATTAAAGAACACACTATGGGTGATGGTAATAGTAATATTAGCCGTTTCCCTATAAGGAAACATTTGGCATTCATTCGACGAGCAGCAAATACTGCTTTCGGTTAAAACTTACGAAATTTTTCTATTAAAACATTTCTTCAAGAAAATAGGTTTTACAAGTTCAGTATCGTTGGGAGTTTCCTTCCTAACCTTTTGTTTGAAGTACTGTGGAACTTCAACATTTTGGTTATGTCATTATTTTCTCTTCGAGTAACGAGTGATATTCATTTTAGTTGTTGCTGCTGATACTTTTCCTCAAGTAATGATGTTTATGTTATTTAGTACAGTTCCTTATGATTATGTAGCGCCAGTCCTCAATATTCTCAGAAGGATGATCTTTGCCAAGACGCCCCAGGCTACACTTGCTCAAACCATTTTAGCCATTGATCTTAGGAAGCTGTTGTATAGAGTTGGCAGTTCAGATATGAACGTTTTTTTTTTATTGGTTGATTTATTTCCTACGGCTTGTCAATCCTTTACAAGTTATTTAAAGCCAGAAATTATTTTTAGATTGTAAGATTTTATTTTAGAGATAATGATTTAGTGATACAAGTCTTGCTAATTAAGCCATAGCTGGGAGGAAAAGAGGTGGGGACCTTTCATACCTTTCTCAAGAGTGTTTGTGCGTAAGTGAATATAACAAACCCAACAGGAATTGAAACTCTTCATTTCGATTAACAATTCCGAGTCATTATCCATTACACTACCTGCACATCCAAGTTACAGTACCTGGTATTACCAAGCGATCACCCATCTAGGTATTGATCAGTCTCGATGTTGCTTAACTTCGATGATCGATCGGATTTGGTGCCAAACATGGCATCCATATGAAAGTCTCGATGAGATGAGTCTGTTTAATAACATTTCGAGTTTTCAGGTTGATGTTTTGGTTTTGGAGCTATTTGTGGTGTTGGGCAACAGTACGTCTCGTTTAGCCATAAGTTTCGTCAAATTCAGAGAAATGGATCGGTTTGAAAACTTTTTAGCAACTTCTTGTAAAATATATTGAATAGATTAATCGAAGATATTCTGTGTGTGTTTTGTTTTTCCAAATACAATTTAGAGGAAAGTTTGAAGTAAAGCAAGAAGAAAGGACTAACTATTAATCGTAAAAAACCTACTGCATGGTCGTGAGCAAAAGAGACAACTCAAGATGTGAGCTACATAGTTGGGACGTCAAAATCAAGCAGCCACGGAAATTAAAATTCCTATAGTTAAAGTATACAACGGAAAATATGACCTAATTCAGAGGCGCGTGCGAATTGCAGAACTAATATGTATAGTATAGTTGGCCATTCGTATTTAAGGATACCCGTCTAATAGGGTGGCTAGTAAATCCTTATTGCAGATGTTTGCTCAGACGCATTTGTGTTTATTCAACACCCACAGAACACATCTGTGGTTTATACTGCAACTGTGCTGAGCAGACCTTAGTTACAATTTCTGGGAAAGAGCGTGTTATCTAGCGTGATCAACAATTTGAACAAGGTCAGCACGCTCAAGCCCTCGGCCACGATGACTTGTGACTTCGTGCTAGCACAACTATCGACGGCTCCCCAAGTGTTCTGTCTACTCAATTTCACTCACAATGCTTGGGTCAACCGGTGCTATAATCTTCAGGAATTTTCCAAAGGTGCCGTACACTGGGATCAACACATCCAATCTGATAACATCAGGAAGTCTTCTTCCTGACAAATCGACTATGTTTGGATTCGAACCCGGTTCTCATGGTCAGAATGCGAACATTCTAATTCCTTGGCCAACGGAAAATGTGACATATATTTAGAGGCGCATGTGAATTACTGAACTACTACGTAATATCTAATCTTTTATACGGCAATCAACAATTATACAATTTCCTCATGCTTTTCAGAAAGTAAGCGACGTCATAAAAGATAGGAAAATGTAATTAGAAGCAAAAGTGCTGAACGGCAGTATAATGTTTAATGTTTTATATGGCAGTGAATACTGGACAATTTCCTCACAGATGTTGAAGAGTCTTGAAGTGACAGACAGGTTTGATGAATACATTGAAAACTACGTGCATAACATGTGAGTAACGAGGACGTCTAATATAATAGGAACTATAAGAAAATTTTATATTGCAATCAAAAAGAGTAGAAATTTCTGGGACATATAATGAGGAAAAAGGTTTAGAGAATTTGACACTCACAAGATACATTGAAAGCAAGAGAATCAAAGTAAAACAGCCAGTATACTACTTTTATAATTTTATTTGAATGGCTCGCAAAAGCGGGACAAAGGGGAATATTAAAAAGCTAAAAATTAATTAAAGCTACGAAAGAAAGTGATGGAGAGCCGTAATCGTATAGAGAAATTAATACTCACATGCGATATTTAAGTCAAGAGAATCAGGAAAAAATAGCGAGTAACCGAATTATGGAATTTCTGTGAATAGTGTATACAACAGGAAGAAATAGGTATAGTAAATGTCTAAAAGTTACATACAGCATCAAAATATAGGAATTTTTGGAGAGCCATGCTCGACAGCGTTTTGAAGAGACGATATACATATATAAAACGGCTTCGGCAAGACTAAATTCTCTAACATGGACAAGAGACTGCTTGTTTAAGACGAGCGATGTCAAGCGATGAAAAGAACAGTGTATCATTTTACAAATCAATGGACAAAGATGACAATGGCTTCCATTTAGGCGGGAAAAACAAGAAAACATAAAATGGAAGAACAGGAAGAAAATATGGCATGTGTTTCAAGGAGAAATAATAACGGCAGAGAAATTTGATTGATGGCGAACGACATTTAAAACAAATGAATACGTAATTATTTGTACAACGGAAGCAAAATGTCGCAAAAGTGTTCAGAACTCTGCATATGAATTTTATACACATACAAACACGTATCTCTTAACAACACAGTCGCCAATATATTTTTTACATATAAAACAATGAGGAAAATATATACGCACGCACATATATCTATCTATCTACCTATCTATCTATCTATCTATCTATCTATCTATCTATCTATGCGCAAACATATATCCGTACACACTCAGACGCCAATACAATTTTAAAACATGAACCAATTAGGCAAATATATACACATATCTATCTATCTATCTATCTATCTATCTATCTATCTATCTATCTATCTATCTATCTATCTATCATTCAGTTTATATCTATCTCAGACAGTTTATATCTTTCTTTCTTTCTGTGCCGTGTCCTTTCAGGACGTAGGCGTTCATGGCTCTCAACCTCCCTCTATCCCTTGCAGCTGTCAACAAGTTCCTTCCCTCTGCTACCTCCCCCAGACCACATTCTGTCATCCACTTGCTTAAGGCCCGCTAGGTATGTAATACGTTGTTTTTCCTTGTCGCTCTTTCCCTCTATTCGACCCGTGAGTATCAGATTTTCCAGGTCTTCTTTCCTCATTATGTGGCACAGGAGCTTCAGCTGCCTCTTCCTGATGTTAAATATAAGCCTCTTCCTTTATTACATCCTCTCTAAGACCTCATTGTTGCTCACACACTCAGTCCATGATATCCTTAGCATCCTTCTGTAGAACCCTCGCCTCGAATCTCTTCATCAACTTTGAGGAAATCGTCCAACATTCGCTGTCGTAAAGAAGGACAGATATCACGTAATAGTTCAATATTCTTTTCTTTGTTACTAAAGATATCTTCCTGTCTCGCAATAATTTCCCCAGATTTTTGGAATGTGTCCTTGGCCATCCAAATACGTCTACGGAGCTCAGTGTCGCATGTACCGTCCTCTGTCAGAACGCTTTCCAGATATTTAAACTTCCGCGTCTGCTTGATTCTAGTGTTCCCAACTCTATCTATCGAAAAAAGAACGGTTGAAAAATCAGTATCCTCACTGGGTGCCCCATGCGTTCGGCCATGTGTCACATCTAAGCTACGCTTAGAAAATGAATATATATCTGCTGTTGATTTAATTCAACTTCCTTACGGAGGTTTTTAAAATTAAACCGAGTGATCAGCCACACATGATTTTCCACTTCATGTAGGATCTGATATCTTGTCACTTCATCGCTGACACAAGGCCTAATTTCAGAGCTTGACAAATATGAATTTGTTATCGCCGTTCTCTTGAGATGTACAAAGTTAAAACCATCACTATACATTTTTCGGCACCGCGTCAGTTGTCCGGGTTCTTCAGAGAACTTCTTCACAATTCGGTGCTATCCACCGACCATTATTGCAATTTCCAGTGTTCATTTTTATTCTTCAAACTCTGTAGCTATTGCTGCTTCAATTCTTTTGACCTTCAACATTAAATCATAGACAGCATCAACGATCGACAGTTTCATTTTCTAATCTCGATTTATTATTTGAGAGGCAGCTTTTTTTTTTTAGCATTGTCTCTAAGAAAAAGTGATGAGATAATCACTAGAACGCATCGTGGTCTTTGGTTAGGATTTTATTTTTTTTCGTGCTGCCTTGCATCACTGAGGAATCTGGGTGCGGAAGGCGTACTGATTTCTAAATTTCTAGTAGCTGTTTTGGTTTCTTTGCGCCGTTTTGGTCTAACATCCCAAACTTAAACAAGGCAATCCATAACTGTCAAAATTCCAGACTCATCGGGTTTTCTGGCCAGTAGTTTGCTATTCTGGACCAACTTACGCATTCAGTAAAATTATGAAAACATTTTTTATCCATCATATCAGTCTTACAACACGTCTTTAAATTTGAAATTCGCAACATGGCTATTAATTCGAGACATCCAATTGTGGGATTATTCATATGGCAACGGGAGCCCTTGGAAGAATGATTTATTCTCCTATTTACGTTTCTCTCGTTATTGGCATTATTATTATATTCTTGTCATAATAACACCGTAATTCACAGACAGAACGGAATGGCTGAAAGGGAAAAGGAATGAAAAACATGCTTTTTTTTTCTCTGATGTCTTTTATATTACTAAGACAGTTACAAGACCATATATACACATGTCCCATGCGGAGAATAATATATCACACATATCTACAAAGCAAAGCAGAGTGTAAGGAGAAACAAAAAGGAAGGGCCCTACATATAACATGGAGATACTCCTGTACCCGGAGAAGCCCTTTTTAGGTCTCCAGATTCAAACGTGCCGGATTCATGTATCTCCAAGACGAGGACATATTCCACGAACAGGAAACAGGCTTTCCAAAACTGAGAGCTACGCGCTGGAGTTTTATTCTATATCCTGGAAAGATGTATTTCCAAAGGGAAACGGTACAGTGGACTTGTAAGCTGCAGGGGAGGCAGATTTAATCTCAGCCTCGACCCTTTTGCCCAGGCTAAAAGAAGTCAATCTCATATGGTGGCTACTGAAAATTAACTGAAAAATGACCGGCGCTTTCGCCGCTGTATAGAGTAACGTCATTATGTGACCTTCATGTGACCCACGTGACTTATCTTCACCAAAGGGATATAAGCGCCTTCTGTATCCTTACAATATAGTCCGTTTGATTAAATTTGAGTAGAATTGCGCAGATAGATGTTAATGTTCTGTAAATAGGCCTTCAAATTCCAGTAAACCTTTTTATATCTTATATCCTGATAAAAAAAAAACATACAGAGACTAACACAAGAGTGAATCCTCCTCATTCCATTTGTATTCCATTAGTAAAGAGGAAGTTCCATTCGGACAGCGTCTTCCCAAGAACTACCGGCAGGATGCTTTCCCAATCACTCCAATATTGACCTCTTCTAGTTGAGATTTAAGCGTTATCTTTCCTGTATAGCGCCATGAACCTCACTTCTTGTCTATTCTTACGCTCACACAGTAACTCTCGACATTGAGTGACTCTTGGGCTTTGTACTCGGTGAACATTAGTATAAAGAACAATGTTTGACTTGATTTTGTAATTGTCCCTTGCACTAAGTACACAGGATTAGCTAAAACTGAACATTTCATATGTTGATTTTAACTGCCAAAAAAAAAAGAAAGAAAGTCATATCCACTTGAAAGATCGACGCAGTTATATCTTCCCACCCTCTCATCCCTATATTTTATACAATCTACGCTGATGCTTATCTGTTCAGATCATTTCTCAAAACGACCATAACACTTTTTTGCTTTTAAATCTAGACTTTATTATCAAAAGTTCAAAGACATATACTATGTCATATGCTATACATGGTACTTTGGGAAGTTCAACATGATATAATTGTTAGCAAGCTTTTATCGCTAAATTATTTACGATTGAATAGTGAGTTCGATCCTAATTGTGTGCTCCACACTTTCGGCCTTGTGCCACATCTAAGCAACGCCTAATAAATCGCTATATATGGTGCTTTGGGCACTTCGATGTGGTGTAATTGTTAGCAAGCTTTATTCGCAAAATGATTTATGATTGAATGGTGAGTTCGATCCTAATTGGGTGCTCCAAACTTTCATCCTTGTGCCAAACCTTAGAAACGCTTAGTAAATCGCTCTATATGGCGTTCTGGGCATTTCAACTTCGTGTAATGTTTCGCAAGCTTGTTTCGCTAGATCAATTACGGCTGAGTAGTGAGTTCGATCCACACTGGTTGCACCATACTTTCAGCGTGGTACCACTCCTATCTACGCTTAGTAAATCACTATATCTTTGATACTTTACTAAGCGTAGGTTACATGTGGCACAAGGCCGACAGTATGGAGTACCTAGTGAGGGGGGAGCTGAATATTCACTCGAAGTTGAGGCAAGCTGGCTAACCATTACACCACGACGAAGTCCCATAGGCATAAATCTCTATGAATCCGACGCAAGTGGTTTCGTCGCTTTAGTATTGCCTATCCAGAACTAATCAGAAGTACATGTACGCTTCACAAAAATAAAGGAAGTTTATCTAATTGCTGGAATTTTTTGTTACAGTTATTTAAAAGAAAAGGAAAGGATAGAAATTTAGTCACTTAAAACGGAACAAAAACAAATGTTAGATATGGTAAAGAACTTTGGCCAAATTTCTTGGCATTTTCTTTCAGTCGCCCAAGTTGGATGTTATTTCTTAAAGAGAACAATTACCACACTTTAAAATTTAATAACTGCGGCATCCAGGAACAACAAATGGTTAAGTTAGTTCATTTTTTAGTTCATTTTTATAGTAAATTTGTTTGGATAGATATATTTCTAAATAAATTCCCGGTGAACAGTGACCGACCACGACTAAAAGTTACATGCGTTTTTATGCAATCATCAAGTAGTCGGCCGAGTACCTGATTATTGCAAGAATAATTTTATATTTACAACATTCTAAACACTAATCCGATTGTATTGAAACTACAGGTCCCCCTCCCCCAACACAAAAACAGAAATTTGGTATAGTTTATTTCACTTTTGGAATTTTTCTTACAGTTATTTGAAACAAAAGCAAGGGATAGAAATTTAATAGCTTAAAACAGAACAATAACACAAATGTTAGATGTGGAGTTCAAGCTAAAGAACTCTGGCAAAATTTCTTGGCATTTTTTCAGTCCCCAACTTGGATTTTCTTTCTTAAATAGAACAATAACTTTGCGTTGAAAATTTGATAACCGCGGCATCCTAGAACAACAAATGATTAAAAAAATGATATGTTAGTTAATTCTTACGAGTCAGTTATGTGTCATGCGTGATACACACTTAGGTGATCATGTATCTTTCGACACATGACCGACGAAGTAGAGTTTTTTCCCCGCAGTCGGTTGCCATTTCTTCCTGCGTTAGACCAGCTGCCATCCAAAGCTATAGAACCCGGTCTGTCCGGATATTCACGCATAGTTAGAAGAAGAGGATTCATACCTTTCCCAATAGTATTAGCACGTATATGAATGTAATGGATTTGACAGGAATTCGAACTCGGCTCTCCGATTCCTCAATCCGAGCCTCTCTCCATTACTCCACTGTGCTTCCTGCTTCCGCGTTCATATAACAAAATATATCGTTAATTTTTTTTATGCTAGTTAATTTTTTTTATCATATAGCAAATCTAAAATTTCCTGTTTATTTATATTTTTATTTTTTTAATTTTTTTTTTTTTTTTTTTGTGAGGCATCCTATACATGCATGTCTCACATTTTCTCTATTCTATTTTAATCTGGTAAATTTTCATATCGGTAAACAAACGCGTGCAAGGTTGATAAAAGAAGACAAGCTGGTTGATTTTCTTCAACCTCGGATTATTAACATTTTTTTCTTTGTCTTCAGTTGCTCGATACAAGTGGTTGGACGCTAATTCATTTTTTTTTCTTCATTTATTTGTTTTTCGCTGTTTTTTATTTATTTATTTTTTTCTCATATTCTATTTATTTTAATGCATTCATTCATTTGTACTTTTTATTTGTATAAAGCAGACACCAGATGGAGCTGTTTCGCAAACAGAAAACTGTAGTTGATTGAGCGCGGTCCGCCATATCAGTGTCTCACCGAACCGCACCTAAATCCTATCTCGGTTGGCCCTCTCACAAATTGTGGCATGTGTTGTCGCAGCTGGCGCATGTGCTGATGTCGCCGGAACAACGGTACAGCTTGCCTTACGACACTTCGACGAGCCCTCCACTCCCCAGTCAATACTCTCCTCCAATTCTTTGCCTTCTATCAAATTGTTTCCCCCACATCCTTACCCACCTTTTCTATTTCCTCTCAACGGTGTCAGTGAATCTCACGGTTCAAAAAAAAAAAAAAAAAAAAAAAAAAAAAAAAAAGGGAAAAAAATCCGGACTTCTTTTTCGGTGATATTATTTTTGCATCATTTTCTTTCTTGTTTGAGATTCTGTCTTTTCGTCGACCTTTTCTCTTGGTTATCCCTCATCTCTCTTTCTCTCTCCTCTCTCTCTCTCTCTCTCTCTCTCTCTCGATATTTTATTCCTCTTGCTTCACCAATGACATATTCCACTCGTTTTGTTCATCTAGTTGTAATCTTTGTAACATTTTGACGACGTCACTTGCTATCTTTCACCATTTTCATTTCTTTTTCACAACCCTCTCTTTTATATTTTTTCTTCCTTTTGCAAATCAACTTGCCCCTCTTTCTTTCTTTCTTTCTTTCTTTTTTCCTTCCTACTTTTCATTCATTCATTCTTTCTTTCTCGTGTATGTTTGGTTGTTTTGTTTGTTTCTTTTTGTTTGTTTCTTTTTGTTTGTTTCTTTTATTTCATTTTCCTATCTCTATCATATTCCTTTATCTTTTTGTGTTTCTAATTCTTTCTTTCTTTCTTTCTTTCTTTCTTTCTTTCTTTCTTTCTTTCATCCATTCTTTTGTATGTTTGGTTGTTTTTGTTTCTTTTTCGTTGTGTCTTTGATTTCATTTTCCCATCTCTATCATATTCTTTAATCTTTTTTGTGTTTTTCACTCTTTGTTTGCTTGTTTTTTTCTCTCTTTGTTCCTTTCTCTCTTTCTTTCATTCTCTCTGTCTTTCTTTCTTTCTTTCTTTCTTTCTTTCTTTCTTTCTTTCTTTCACTCTCTCTCTTTCTTTCTTTCTTTCACTCTCTCTCTTTCTTTCATTCGTTCTTTTGTATGTTTGGTTGTTTTTGTTTGTTTCTTTGTCGTTTTTTTCTTTGATTTCATTTTCCCATCCCTATCATATCCCTTTATCTTTTTATGTTTTTCATTCTTTCTTTCTTTCTTTCTTTCTTTCTTTCTTTCTTTTTAAATCTTTTTGTTTTTCTTTCATTCTTTATTTCTTTTTTTGTTTTTATCTTTCTTTATCCGTTCTTTGATTTCTTCTTTCTGTTTGGCTTTGTTTATTTCCTTCCTTCTTTTCCTTCCTTTCTTTTCCTTCCTTTCTTTTCCTTCCTTTCTTTTTTCTTGTACCCTTTCTTTTCCACTTCTTACTTGTTTTGCAAATTGTCTTCATATTCTTCGCTCACTATCACGCCTGACTCTTCATCTATCTATCTCCCTTTGTCAGTATTCACCATCCCTAACCGAACTCCATTCCGTCTCTCCTTCTTTTGCGCTTTCCATCAGCCGCCCTATCTGCTTCAATGCCTCGTGCTTCCCGTATTTCTAGCCCCAGGCGCAAGTGTCACGTGTCAAGTGGAGAATGCAGAATGACAAAACAAAAGACACAAGAACATGCGCTCCCCACAAAGCATCCTTGCAGTTTTCGTCGCGCCCACCCACCGACAACGAACGTGTTTCATCTTACCTTGCTTCGTCCCTCAAGTAATTGCGTTGAAGTGAAAGAGAGTGAAAGGAGGGTGATGCAAACGCACGCACAAATACACACACACACACACACACAAAATATACACACACACAAAACACACACACAAGGCCCTTTCCTCTATTAGAAAGACAAAAAGAAATCTACAAGCGAATGTTGCCAGTGATTAGAGCAATGAATTTTCTCGTTTAAAAGACTGAGGTTCCATTTTCAATCAAAACATTTCCTATCGTAGTCGAGACGTTATATTATTTTAGATAAGGCGATTCCATTTCGAATCAAACCACTTTCAATCATAACCGAGATGTAATATATGATATCAGAATGTGGGTTGCATTTCGAATCAAACCAATTTCAGTCGAAGCCAAGACGTTATATTATATAATTTCATATGGTGTTCCATTTCGAATCGAACCATATTCAAATATAACTGAGACGTTATATGATACGATTTCAGATTATGGGTTTCCATTTCGAACCGAATCACATTGAATCGTAGCAGGGACGATTTCAGATTGCAGGATTCCATTTCGAAACAGACCACATTTAAATGTAACAGAGTCATTATATAATACGATTTCAGGGTTCCATTTCGAATCAGTCCACATTCAAATGCAACAGAATTGTTATATAATACGATTTCAGAGTTCCATTTCGAATCAGACCACATTCTGTCGTAGCACAGACATTATATGATACGATGCTGGTATAGCTGTACCGTTATACTATAAGACTAGAGATTATGAGGCATGATCAGGTTTCAAAAATCGTTGTAAATATAACAAAAGTAATTGTATTAAACATATTACACAATTTCGATCGAATGGTCGGTTTTCCTTTTGCATATTTATGTTTCATTTTCTTCTACCGGTGTTAATATATCGGGCAGACCACCGTTCGATGTTTAGGGAATTTTGATTGATGAATCGTGAATGATTTCTGTCAAAGTTAAGTAAAATTAAGGAACGAAAAAGGCGCCTGATGTTACCCGGTTTTTGAAAGCTCTGAGTGGAGTTTACGACTGTTATTAAAAATAGGTCGAATATCGACTCAGCCACTTTGTCTTAAAGATAAAATCGAACAAAAAGTTGCAGTTCGTTGAAGACAAATAGAAGTTGTGGTTAATGAGCTAATCACATAATCCAATGAAGAAGTTGAGATCGATTCTGTTCAAGTTTTCAGGAAATATGACCTTGCACCAAAGCTGACCTCATCTGAAACGTGTCAATAAATCAAGACTTAATTCTAGGTTGTGGGATTAATACAGAACCCCTTTTTCTTGGTGTTTTTACAAACTAGAATTTGGGGGCAATTGTTTTGATATTCACACAGTATTTATTATTGTTAAATTTATCAGTAACATTTTTTGCCTTGATTTAAAATCACTACATTTCGTTCAATTTTGCAAACCAGTCGATGAAATTTGAATAAGTTGATTTGTTTGGAAAAATACTTTCACAAAAGCTTACTTCGCGGTTTAATAATTTCTTCAATTGAGTCTAATTTTATATGACTTCATGGTAAACAATATTTTTTAAGAAAATTTCTTTTTTTCTTTTTTTAACAGCAAAGAATAAATTCTTATAATTTCTTACTCTTGAGCATGCAACATACAACTGGCCATACGTAAATATTTCTTTCTGGAGCCAATTTCCAAATTTTTGAAACGTTTTGCCTTGTGATTTGTTTCTAGTTCTCGCAAACGCAAGGTGAACTGGAAACTGGATTCTTGTATATATAAAAACTTAGATATGCAAAAAACAATATTACATTTTTATTAAATAAGTATTTGTTATGTTAATCTTCGAATTGTTTTTAAAATATTGGGGGTAATTTTTATGTTAAATAAGAAAACTTTTAACTTTTCCAAAATAATTAATGAAAATTTATTGTACTAACCTACGTACCCCAGTAAAACCAACTGTACCTTGTAACTCTTACCTGTTTGCACTTCTCCCCAAAATTCGGTTTCGATCGGTAAATGTATGTCTGTTTTAGAAGGTGTGACGAACGGACTAACGGAACTCACAGAATTTTATATAGATTTCATTCCTTCAAATTTAAGTGATATTCTGAATTTTCTTTATTAAATTGAATAAGAGAAATGAAAACCAAAGGCATCATGGGTTCTCTGTGAAACGTTAAATGGATACAATGGCGATTCTCGTGAATAATGGAGATTCTGTAAGAGGCTACTAATTAAGGGTGAGTCATAAATTGCTCCTCTTTTCAGTCAATTTGCAGTGTTATCATTTGCTTGTAAAATATTTTTAAATTCCGCTCTCAACTTATCAGGAGTACCGTTGCCTGACTTTCCACTAAGTCGCGACTGCGTGATATGCATATAACACTGTCCATGGTTTCCGCGATCATCTTCAAATTTGAACCCAAGAAATCAGGTGGACTCTATGGTATTCTCACAATTATCCTTAAGAACCCCCCACCCCCGATCTGGTTCCTGCTCTCTCCAAGATTTTAGGATTTACTTTATGTATATTTTTAAATGCAATGTTAATCATTATCTTCCGTCTTCTTAATTCTTGTTCTTCTATTGTCCTTAATATTATTTTTCTCAAATTCACTAACACTCAGTAAGATAAATGTCATGCTGCTTCTTGCTTTCCGGATTGTTAGTAATCCTCTTCCGTCGTTCTTGGTTTTAAGAAATCTGGAGAAACATTTGATCATTCGATCTATCAACTTAGTGTTTTATCTCTCGTTTGCAAAGTACGTGAGGCTCTAATCAATTCTGAACTGGTTAAGAATTTCACTTCGCAGGTTCTTCTATTAGACAAACAATATGGCTTTCGCTTCTCTAGGTCAACAACCGATGTCTTGATGGTTGCTGATAAAAGTGCCAATCAAGCTTTAGATAAATTTTATTGATTTTCTTTAATAGCATATCAACCGCTATGGGTTATTTAATTCCGAAAAGCTTTAGATAAGATTCGCGAAGCTCGGTCTGTTGCCTTGCAGATCTCGAAGGCTTTTGTTAGGGTTTGGCATGCTGGTCTTTACAATTTGAAAGGTTAGGGTTTTACTGGTTCTTTTTTTTTTGATTCAATCTTTCTCATTAAACCGCCTAATGAAATAATCTTCTATATCTTTTTTAGGGTTAATGCGGGTCATCCCTAGGGCTCTATTCTTAGACTTACTTTGTTTCTAATGTTCATCAACGAACTCACCGATTTCATCGATTCCCGAGTCGGCATCTAGCTGATGGCACAACTATTCACCAGTTTTAATTGTAAATTTGGCAGGTGATCTTGAAAATAATTTTCAATCTGTTTGTTAAATCGGCCAAGAAACATCCCCGAAACGTAACTGCTCTATATGAATTATTTTAAAGAACCTCTTTTTGCCTTCCAACCATTCTCCGGGAGAACAGCTCGTTGCGCCATCTTGTCCTAATGTTTTCCTCAAACATGAAGTGGTATGATTATAATGAATCAATTGCTAGGTCTGCTGCTAGGAAAGTTGATTCGCTGTGTCGTGTCAGACAATTTTTTTCACCTGAATCCATCTTGCACGTTTATAAATCTACCATTTATCCGAGCATTGGATATTGCTATCGCAACTGACCTGGTGCTTTTGCTATATATTGAGAAATTCTTTACAAAACTCAAAGAAGAATTTGCAACGCTACCGACCTGGCATCTTGGCTTCAGTCGCTTTTCCCTACCACCGTAAAGTAGTTTCCCTTTGTCTTTTTCTATAAATATTCTCACGAACATTGTTCTGATGAACTTTCTACTTTGATAACTACATTCCACGTATTTCAACGCAGACTATATTGGAAAGTAATTGCAACCGCCAGTTCTATGATAATATCGCACGTCTCGATTCTGGAACATTCTCTTCTGGCTTCTTGCTTTCCTGTCAAATCTGATCTTCAAAACTTTAAACGTAATATCATTCGTCGTCTTCTGTCTCCTTGAATCCTATTCTTTTCTTGTACTTTTTATGTTTCTTTGACTCACTTGCATCTTAGTGGGGTTTTTTATCGCCTTGCTTGGGAGTGAAATGATTAAAAACTTGCTTCAAGCGCCATTGTCCTTCAAACAAGAATTAAAATCATGGATCATACTCGTCATTCATGGTCATACTCGATAAATGAATCGACAGCCCCTTGCATGTATGTATTTCGGTATTATTCTTACAAGTTTATTGAATAGTCGCAGTTTCAGACTATGGTCTGTATATTTGATTATAAAAAAAACTGTGGCGTATTTCACTTTACTGGCATCGCGAAAAAAAAATTCACAATATTATTTTAATCAGTTAGTTTTGTTTGGCAGTATATCAACATTTATGGGTTATTTAATGCCAAAATCTAAATATTTTGTCCGTAATTTTATGATTTCCCCGACAGCTATTGTGTACATCATTTTGTATTTTTATGGTAAAGGCATTTTTTTAGATATGCTGACAACGTTACCTTCAACGAAAAGTTACAAAATTCAAGAAACATTGTCTTTAATCATTGTTTATGTTATGTGGCTATGCATGAGAGAATGTGTGAGCGAACAAGTGAGGATAAAACGAAATAAACAACATTTTATTAAACGTTATTTTCCTCATGAAATTAGGCGTGGTATTCAGAAAGCCATTCGGGCCGGATATAGCCCGCAGGCAGCAATTTCCCGATGACTATGTTAGATGGTTATTGACCCTACAAGAAGATCCATCCGCCTTTTTACAGGTCTTGTTTTAAATCCTGCTGTATCTCTAGCCACCGTTCGCGCCAGAAAAGCCCGGAAGTAGGATCCTGTCTAGTCAGTAAGTTGGAGAACATCGGCTGTGATTTGGCCTGGAGGTGGGGTAGGCTCTATCACGTCTACCGAGTATACTCGAGTATAGGGCGAGTTTCTATGACCATTTTTGGGCGCAAGTAGGGAGTCGCACTATACATAGTTTTTTTTTTTTTTTTTTAAAATGACAATTTACAGCATACATAGGCAATTTTTTCTGGAGGATTAAAATTCATGCATTTTCGGTAAGCGTAACCAACGGTAGAAGCAAGCTCCTTTACCTTACCTTCTGTAGTCTAGATTCTTTCTGTTGCTACATCAACAGCAGAACATCATTCCCTGTGTGCCGCTTAAAATCTACAAATATATTAGATAAAATCTACAAATATATTATATAAAATCTATAAATATATTATATCAATGAAAAATAATGTTTTTTCCCCTCTTTTTCCTATTTGCGTTAATATTCGTTCGCACGTATTTACATCGCTGAGGTATTGCTTTTCCAACGGCACCCCTTTTGCCATCTAAGAGTCAATGGATAGCGGCTCGGACTGAGGAATCGGAGAACCGAGTTCGAATTCCAGTCGAATCCATTTGTCTCACTTACGTACTAATACCCTTGGGAATCCTCTTTTTCTCCCTCCAGCTATGGAAAAATAGCAGGAATGATCGGATTGGATAGCAACTGGTCTACCGCAGAAAGAAATGGCAAACCTACTCTGGTAAAAATCTGCCTCGTCAGTCTTGTATCGAAAGATGCATAATCACCTAAGCGTGTATAACGCATGGCACATAACTGACCCATTTTGCCATATATATATATATATATATATATATATATATATATATATATATATATATATATATTTAAAGAAAAACAGACCACTTTAAGGTTCCATTATAATAATTTATTTCACCAGATAGTATATGTTTCATTTGTTTTCCTTATTCTATCTTCCTCTGTTTATTTATATCCATTTTTATTTTTAGATTCTTTACATTTACTGGTATCATTTTATCTTATAATTCTTTGTTGGATATTCTTAAAATATTTTGACACGATGCACCGTAATATATGATAAATGTTGATTGCACAGTGTGATATAACAAGTGAATTTTAATTCTAGTACCTTTATTTATGGCATACTGTGATACAGGTTAAGAATCCTTTATCCGAAAAGGTGGTGACATGGCTTGCCACAAATGAAAAATTTCAGGAAGCACTGGGAAAGTTCCTAGGTGGTGTGCAGCTGTTTTAAGTGACCCTCATCTGCACTGAGTGAGGTTTCCCTGCCCAACTACGTCGTATACGTTGGCGCCAGTTTTTTTTTTTTCGTTAGTGATAGTCACAGCAGCACCTTCGTTTGTGGATTACTTACCTGGTGTTTCGTGGTCAGTAAAGATATTATTCAAAATGTCAAAAGGTCCTGCAGATACGCAAATGAGTAGTGAAAAGAAAAAAGAAAGCATTTATGTTTATCACAGAAAGTCAAACTGTTGCTAAAACTGAACAGAGATGTAATTGTGAAGCATCTGACTATGCAGTTTGGCGTTGGGCCAACCACCATATACGACCAAAGAAAACAGGAGGAGGCATTATTAAAGTTTCATGCTGAAAGTGGTGAACAGAAATTAATGAATAATAGAAAAACACTGCACAGAGCAAAAAAAAAAAAAAAAAATGATGATCTCGATCGTTTTGTAGATGCTATATACAAATTAAATAGACCGTACTCCAAAATCTGAAAAAAAAAAACTGTTATAGAGGAACAAAGTATCACTGCCGACACTTGAGTTTGAATATAGATCACCAGTGAGCAAACACAGGCGATCCCATGATTGAATTAAGTAGACCACGTGACCATAGCAGAAACGCATATATGGGAGGTAGTGTGTGTCTAATGGATCGTCATTTCTAGTCTATCCTCTATTTCTATTCGGATCACCATTCCTTTCTATCCTCTATTGCTATACGGACCGCTATTCTTTATACTATTTCACTATACGGATTACTATTCGAGCGAGTATTATCGAACAAGTACCATTAGTGCGCGTGCTATTCGAAGGCCTCTGACACCAGTGTTGTTCAACGGCGTTACTATGTTAAGTTGTATCTGCGATTACAAAGTCTCTACTACAACGAGCATTACGAAAGTGACAACGAGTATTCGTTGATATTACAAAAGTGGCAACGAGTTCATTGACCGCATAAAAAACGAAGCATTTCCGATCCCAAGAATTTCGGATAAAGGATTATCGACCTGTATTATGAATAGGAATCAACAAAATTGAAGATTATGTAGAAAGAAATTCTTTACGATACGCTGAAGAAAATAGTTTTTTTTTTAATTGAACATTTATTAACTAAAAACCATGAAGGCCATTTATTTGCTATGAAATGTGTCCAGGACGATGCCTATCCTTTAATAGTTGACTATGGTAGCCTACTAGAATTGGTCAGAAGCTGGGGTGGTATTATACACAAATCAGATTTAAAAAAAAAAAAAATCCAGAGATCGAACTATACACATAGCAGGCTTATCCAGGAATATGTAGTATGCGCTACTTATAAATGAATACCTG
>CAHIKZ030004727.1:737500-740000 GCA_903632075.3 Acanthosepion pharaonis | reverse complement strand
GCTTAGTCATCTCTTCAGAAAATTGCTTAATGTTCTTTTTTTGGTAACGGTAGAACTGTTATGTTCTTTTAGTGGTTTTGGAAGTAATAATTGAATTCCAGTGTCAGTAATGGTAGGTGTAATATTGTTTTAGATTCTGAAGAGCCTTTGGGAGCAGTTTTTAATATAGATGGTGTTTTCTTTTCATCTGTAGAATCTGAAGAACAGCTACTTTCTGAAGAGCTGCTACTGCTAGTAACTTTTTTTTTCTGAACAGCCATATTAGGCTTTTTGCTGCAGATTCTGTAGTAACTTTATTTAAATTGTTAGAAAAAGGGAAGTTGTCAGAAACTGTTTTGATGGAACCTGGGCAGAATTTTTCTTTTTTAAGGAGGCAGCTGTCAGTATTGTGGCAAAGCAAATATTCACAATTCTTTTAAAACACTTGTGGCAACGAAAATGTTCACATGTTTTTGTAAACACACCTGGTAAGCCAAATATTCACATTTTTAAAACGCACGTGGCAAGACAAATATTCACATTTTTTTAACGAACGTGTTGAAAAATTTTTTTTTGTAGACTTAGAAACAATCTTGTCCAGATAGTATGTCGTGTAGAGTTTTGAAATTTTCGATTTTTCTCTTTACATCCGGTTTAATTTCAAATTTTTCAGATTAAATTTTTATTTATGTTGAAAAATTGTTGTGTCCATGTGTTTGGCGTGGTTGGGTAGAGAAGTTGTTTGATTTACTTTTTCCCTGGCTCTCGGCTTTAAGTGTCTATAGTTAAGTTTTAGTTATGCGTGTTCACATCGTGTCGGGGTCATTAATTGTAGAGGCTAGTATTTGACTTTGTGCCGCTAACAGAGGTTGAATGTCGGTCGACCGCAATAAACAAAACAAAGACTTGATTGAAAAATGAACGGCCAGTGTTAATTTATGTACGTAGATACAAAGATACGGAGGTATAGAGAATGGTGGACCTCAAGTCAGCATGATGTTGAGTGAATGAGACTGAATCTCCTTTTCGTTGAGACGGCTACTAGACACTTCCGAACTCAATGGTTGGGAAGTAAGAAGATAATGACCATCTCCTTTCCAGAAGTGGGGTCATAAAATTTATACGTAACCGAAAAGCCTTTTTGGTTTCCTTTTTCATTATGAGAAATGAAATTCTTTATTTTTTTATTATTATTTTATTTATTAGTTTATTTTCATTCTTCCACAATACATCCCCACCCAAAAGCAACAATGTTACCCACGAATATATAATATATCAGTTACATATCCAGATATTAACGACAGGTGTCTCTGATTTCATCGGTGTTGTTTTATGAAAAGCTAATTTGAGTGCCTTATGGTCAGTGAACAAGGTAACATGCCACTCTTCAAGATCCTTTCACATTGTAGTATTTATGCTGATGACACACCTGTTTATTTCCGTCTAAATAGTAAATCCGATAGATCCGATGAAGTAAAACCGGAAGCAGATCTCGATGAACTTCTATCGGTTGTTAACTGGGGCAAGAAATAACTTGTGCCTTTTTAATGTTTCCAAAATGAATCTGCTGTCTTTGAGTCACCTTAAAGGACCCTTTTTGCCTCCCATTATCATGGCTCATGCCAACGTCAGGAAGCACAACTCATCATGACTTCTCGGTCTCACCTTTCCCAGAAAGAAATGCAATGATTATATTGAATCAATTACTTGGTCTACTGCTAGGAAAGTTAGTTCAATGTCGAATCAGACAATTATTCCCGTCAGAATCCATCTGGCAGATATATAAATCTGCCATTCGAGAGTGCATTGAATATTGCTGTCACATAAGATCTTGTGATCCTACCATATATCTCGATATTGTTGACAAAATCCAAAGTAGGGCCTGTAATGTTATCGGTCCTGACCTGGCATCTCGACTTCAGTTATTTTCGCGCCACCGTAAAATGCCTTCTTTCAGTTTTTTTCTATAAATATTTTCATGGCAATTATTCTGATGAGTTTTTCTCTTTGGTACTTCAACCGCAAGCGTAGTTCTAGATTGGTGACTAGAGAACGGCGCAGATAAATTCCGAATTTACGTGGCAACAGTGCAGTGACGTCACAGCGTAGCAAGGTTTCGAGAGGGCCATTAGAAAGTACTGCACCTCAGCAGCTGTCTGGTCATTGACGCAGGAAGTGCTGAGTAATCGACATGCCTACAGAATACAATAATCGAGCTGCCGCTGTGGAGAGACTTCGCGACGGCCACAAAACAAAGGAAAACGTTGATTGATTTAAATACTGTAGAACCCTGGCCTATGACCTTGTAAAGGAACCTCTGACGATAAGGACAATTTCAAACTAGAACGTTAGACTCATCAAAACGCCCTAGTTCGTTGCCGAGGTTGCCAACGTTGCCAGGGAAAACCCCAGTAAGAGTATGTGGAAAATCGCCAAGGAAATGGGCACCAGCAGGCGAACAATCGGACGTATTGTCAAGGAGGTCTTAAATTATAAATCTTATGCGCTCAAGAGGCAACAT
>CAHIKZ030004727.1:720000-732500 GCA_903632075.3 Acanthosepion pharaonis | reverse complement strand
TTTTCCCGTTTCTCAATACTTTGCTTAACTTTTGAAAAGCATATATCGCTATGGCAATACGTCTTCGGATTTCAGTGTCACATTTTTCGTCCTCTGTTAAAACACTCTTTAGTTATTTAAATTGTTGTATTTGCAAGATTTTGGTGTCTCCAATTCATACTTAGCATGTTGGGCTGTTCCTGTGGCTAACAACCATAAATTCTTACATATTGATGTTTAGCCCTTTCTTATCACTTTCATTTACTACCTATTGTAGGAGTTTCTGTATTTTCTTTTCTGCGTCTACTATCAACACAGTGTCATCGGCATCATATAATTATAGATTGTGTCTAATTCCTTCAAAATCGCTTCACTGTAAAGGTTGAATAAGTCTGGTGAGAAGATACACCCTTGTCTGACGCCGATTTCTATTTTTTCTGTATTTACTGAATTCATTTTCTATCCGTATGCAGGTGGGTTTGCTCCTAGTATAAATTCTGGATCATTCTAATCTCTTTCCCAAATAAATCAAGCTTGTCTAACGGTTCGAACATTTTATATCAAATGCTAAATAACTGCTACAATAGTGTTTGGAAGATTCGTCAATATGCGAAATCTTTGCTAGAGGAAGGATAAATTTTATAGGTTTAACGGATGGTTCACACAAAAAAGAAGAAGAAGAAGAAGAAGAAGAAGAAGAAGAGGAAGAAGAGGAAGAATGCGCCTTTAATTCGATCGTCAATTAAGAAATCATCAATTACCAAGAGAGATAACTTTGGGAAGAAGTTTCTCGCTTAGAAACTTTTTTCAGTGATAATTTTTGCCTCTTAGTGAACACGCGGGTCTGAAACTGCTATGAATTAGATGTCTCCTCACTAGCATCCTCTTTCTTTTTCACTTACAAGTAATAGGTGAAATTTCATTACTAAGACAAATAAAAGTAGTTATTTCAGACTACATGCTTTCCTCTTTTTAACCCCAAGAAAAGAAATGCTTCCGGTGAAAACACATCTAATAGTTTGAGTCATAAATAATTCCCGTCTTTGTTTATCCGCTTTGCTCTTTTTGTTAAGAGCGTGTGACACATCATAAATCTTTTGGTTAACGTTTTCTTTCTTTTCTAAATGTCGGCATATGATATACTTTCAATAGTTTTGCTAATACTTCGCCTTGCTTTGGGTCCATCTTCCAATGATGTTTCTCCAGAAAGAAACTGCATAAACCAATCCCATACTCGCCTGTCAGTTATAACCCCATAACCATATTTTTCTAGATGTCTTCATACCATTATTGAATTGCAATAATGTGCATTTCCATCACATAATGTTATAGGAGTTCAACTCCCATAACATTATGTGATGGAAATGCACTTTCAATATCTCCGTTAGTGGGGTTAAGAAATTTGTTCTTTAACCCACATGCAGTTCTACTCATCAAATTACATAATAATCAGCATTAAACTGGAAATGCACAAAATGCACCAAATCTGCCATTTTGGGGCTCCCAGTATTGTTATTATTATCACTTAAAAATTAATTTTAACTAACTTCAAGTGATTCTATTCATCAAATATACAAAAAAAAAAAAAAAATCAGCATTAAACTGGAAATGCACAAAATCTGTCTACGTTGCTACTGCTGTGTAAAACTTAAGGCATCTTAGTGTGCTCCAAATTTATTATTCATCATTACAATTGCCTTCCAAAAACGGAAATTACTTATGACATTAAATAATAATGATTAGATTTTCAGAAAAACGTAGTGATATACTAACTTTAGTATATCAGCCCCAAGAAAGCTGTGGAAATAAACGTGGCGATGCAATCGACTAGATCCCTTACCAAATATTGACAGCAATTGCCAAATTCCAACAATATAAGATATCGTGGCAATGCCACACTTTCTAAATGTCGACTACTTGAAGTTTGAGCGCTTCTATTTACAAACGCTGAAACTTCCGCTCACTGCTTTTAACTGCCGAACTATGCGTGCAAAGCGGTCGCCTTTTCGAGTGACTTATAGACATACATTCACTTTTAGTGTGCCTGTGCTTCTTTTAATGGCAACAGGCATAGCATCGATATTATCGCGAGACTTGCAAGCGACATTTGGTGGTTTCCCTTTACTTTCCAAGATCAAAAACGTTTGTGACACTTTCGGCTTGTCTTTCTTTCTTTAATGCCAATCTGATTTAACTCACTGCATCGCACTAAATAAAATTTCTTCCAACTGCGGAAGATGGAAAGATACTGAACCCCTTTATCGATTCTAATAGGGGAGAATAAAACCTTCCTATCTTTTTGTCAGATTTAAAAAAAAATGCTATTTATAACATAAATATGTACAATTTATTCCTTAAATGTGCATCGGTAGTTTTAAATACTAGAATTTTTGCAGCACGCCAACGCGTGTTGAAAACCTCACAATATTTGGTATTATTGAAATTATCGCTAACATTTTTTTCCGAGATTTACAAACTCTACGTTTCATTCAATTTCGCAAACCAATTGATGAAATTTGAAGAAGCTGATTTTTTTTTTGAAAAATACTTTGATAAAAACTCTTAATTGCGGTTAAAAATTTCGTCACTTCAATTTAATAAGACTTCATGGTAAACAATATTTTTTAAGAAAATTTCTTTATTTCTTTTTTAACAGCAAAGAATAAATTTTTAGGGTTTCTTACACTTGAGCATGCAACATAGAACTGGCTATGCGTAAATTCCAACTTTTTACGCATAATTTAAAGAAAAGATATGCAAAAAACAATATTGCATTTTTAAAAAATGAGTGTTATTTTAATCATTACATTGCTTGTAAAATAGTGAGTGTATTTTGTATATTAAATAATAAAACTTAATTTTTCCCCCCAAAAATTAATCAAACTTTATTGTACAAAGCACTCTAGTAAAAACCAACTGTACTTTGTAACCTTTACCTGTTTACACTTCTTCCCATAATTTGGTTTCGATCGGTCAATGTCTGACTATAGGGTGTGATGGACGAACCGACTATAGGTTGTGATGGACTATAGGTTGTGATGGACTATAGGTTGTGATGGACGAACCGACTATCAGAAGTCACAGAATATTATGTAGATCGGCTTATAGAAATATCTTGATAGCATTTTTTTTTATTTTAGGAATAGGACACAATTTAATTCTTCTTTAATGTGCTGATTTCGTCCAGGACGTTAGCGATCATGGCTCTCTACAATTTCCTGTCTCTTGTAGTTCTTAATAAATTTTGTCTTTTTGTTATCTTCCCTAAACTCTGTTCCGCAATGCATTTACTCAAGTTCGCTTGGTCGGTTATACGTTGCTTTTACTTCCAATCTGTCTCATGAGTATTCAATTTTCTAAGCCCTCTTTCCTCATTATGTGCCCTAGCAATTTCAACTGTCTCTTCCTGGGGTTAAATATAAGTGTCCTCTTATCATGTGAGTATCTACTTTTCCCAGCCCTTTTTACTCATTGCGTTCCCCAAGAATTTCAACTCTCTTCCTGATGTTCCCATTGTCTCTAGAACATCGTGTATGATAATGTCTCTCCACAATTTCCTCTATATTGTAAATCTTAGTAACGTTTGTCTTTTTGCCATACCTCTCACCCACATCCGTTATCCATTCACACATGCTCGTCAAGTGGATGGTTCACTGCCACTCCCTTCCCTTTTACTCTTTAATGTCCTGTGAGTGTCAAATTCTTCAAGCCCTCTTTCCTCATTATATACCCTAGAAATTTCAACTGTCTCTTCCTAATATTAAGTATAAGCTTCCGTTTTGTTTCCATTTTCTTTTCATTTTGTCATTGCCCAAATTTTCCATCCAGGTTATTCTTCTGTAGAACCACATTTTTGTTGCTTCATGTCTCTTTTTCATCCGTGAGGAGATTGTCCAGCATTCACTGCCATATAGGATGACTGATATTATATAACATTTTGTTGTGGAGTGGTTTCACAGTGGAGGCTTGTATTTGTACTAAGTCGGTCCTAAAATAGGTTCGACTTACAAAACGTTAGGAACTTCATATCATAGGTATAACGCAGAGAAATCTTGTTGTGGTCGCTGACACTTTAGTATTCGACAAATTTCGTCCGACATCGACTGACTGACCGACTGACCGACTTCCTCATTACTCTTACTACTCCTACTTATTATAGGTGGGAGAGTCTATTAACTATAGAATAGGTGTGTTCCACTATAAAAAAAACCCTTCTAAAACTTTACTCCGTAGGAGTAAACAGTTTTATTTATTTATTTTTTTACAGGAAATATGAAGAAAAAAAACAAAAAAGAAAAAACTTCATTTTTTTAGCAACATCGTAGCGTCTCTCCTACGTTTTGGATCCACTTTTAAATGATCTGGCCTTTCTTTTTCTCCTGGATCGACGTACCTCAGGTAAAATCGTTGCAGGCGTTGTTAGATCAAACGTATCGAAAATGACCTCCATCGGCGTTTCTTCCGTGGGACCGCTGTCAACCACGTCTGAAACACGACGTCTGATCTGGGTAATGTACGTGAATTTTTCGCCTTTCACCAAGTACATCATATTGCCAATTCGCTTTTCTATTTTTGGTACCTCCTTAGTGTTACCAGAAACAACCTTTCGCTTTGAGCTTCTTAAGGATGGGGTCACAGTTTCTGTAGGTTCTTCTTGTGGTTCTATTTATTCAGCTTCCCTTTTGTTGATCTTGTGCTTCTTAACGTTTTCTGTGGTGACTTCAGTTGACTTAAATCATTTAATAATACTGCATGTCCTTGGCTGTGGGTAACGCGCTCCCCAGTTTTTTTCGGTGTCGGCTTCATCTTTACTTTCTGGAGCTTTTTTTTTTCACGTATATCGTCAGTGTAGCCCATTCACAATACTCAACTTTTTTAAGTACACCGGTTTTCTCTAATCTGTCCAAATCTTTATCTATCTGTTCAATTGCAGCAAACAGCACATTCCTTTTCTTTTTGAATACCGCCTGAGCGTTTTCTTTTAGATAGGATTTTGTCTCCATCTTGGTACACGTTCACAAACCTGGAGAAAAAAACAGTAGGAAATGTTTCCTTAAGTTTCATTACTAATTTTTGGGCTTCGGAGTTTAAACTTTCTACCTTGTAGCAGAAAGAATTTATCGGTAGATCTCATAATTGGAATTCTGTTATCCAATTCGTACCAAGTAAGATCGTGGTATTTTCTATGACAAATAGTTTAGCTTTCGCGTTTTTTTTAATTTAACGTGACGTTTGTAACAAAATCCCCAATAAATTGTATTTTTTCTCCCGTCACTGACCTCGCGATTTTCTTTGCCTTCATTGAAGTTGGTTTCCCCAACTTCTTCCACGTATGCAAATTTATGATAGATAGGTCGGAACCAGTGTCGAGTTGCATTTTTATTTTTTAATTACTTATTTCGACGGTAACAAATTTTCTTGTTATTCCATATTTTACCTCGTTGGACTTTAATTTTCTTATTTTATTGTCTTTATTTTTTGACTTGCAGTGTGAGCTTTTATGACCCACTCTTTTACAGTTGAAACATTTTTTATTCCTAAAATTGCAATATCTGTACCAGTGTAGTTCACCGCAAGCAAAATATGGCTTCGGGATTTTTTGTTTATTTTTCTCTGGTATTTCACTTTTTGCTTGATAATCCGCATTTCTTTTTGGTAGACTGACTTTCTTCTTTGTAGCGTATTTTCCTTACATGCGAAACGCCAGACTGTTCTATCTTTTTTGAATCTTTCTTTACGATAACATATCTTGTGCAGTCTTCTGCCAAATTCTGTATCGCAAGACTTGGATTGCGTTCCAATTTTGCCAGTACTAATTTTCTCAACACTGTGTCTCTTTTCGATACCAGCCCCTGAACAAACACCAAGCACTTAAAATTGTCTGTGCTTAACTCTGCCAGCTTGAATTCAATGCTTGTTCACATTGGCTGCGTACGTTATATAGTCTTGTTCGTCCTCCTTCATCTGATTCAAACATTTCCACCTCTTGTGAAACAAAGATGTCTTTTTACTAAATAATTCCATTAATATATTTACCGCCTCGGTAAATGTCAACTCGCTAGTTTTTTCGGTAAAATGTAGTTTACCAATTTGTTATGCTCAGCAGTTCTTAATTTGCTTAAAAGAAGCCTAACCTTCTTTCCTTCAGAGCACGAGTGGCAGTCCTCGTTATACACGTCCGTATATTTTTTATAATACTCCTCAAAAGTTATCTCTTCATCTGGACTGTACGTGAATATTTCAATTGAATTCCATATTGCATTCTCTGGGAAAGAATCATTTTGTAGATTTTTCTCTTTCCTCTTCTCAGTTATTTCCAGAATTTTGTTTTGAAACTTCCTATGCACCTGTTCCATTTTTGGTGAAATTGCATTTGTCTATTAAAAGTTTCCTCCTGTAGTTGCATCTAGAATGTCTTCTGTTGCTCTAATATTGTCATCTGTTGTCCCGACTGGAACTTAAAGAATTCCTGTAATATATTTTTGCATTCCTCCATCTTCGCAAAAAGTTTACACAATGCTTAAATATTGTAGAGGGGGTGTCCAACGAATTTGCAATTCGTGACCTATTTGAGAAAACTGTATTATCGAAAAAAAAAATTATTTTCTCAGTTGAGAATACGACAGATTTTTTCATCACTAAGTTGACGTCTTGGCTTGCGAAAAACTTTTCCAATTTTTTTTTTTTTTAAGTGTGAATCCGAAACTTTGCCGCCGAAGTTATTGTGGCGAGCGAATTTTTTTCTTCCTTCGTATGAGTACGAATTTCGTCCCCAAAAATTGTTATGGCGAGCGAATTTTTTTTCCACCGTACGAGTACGAATTTCGTCACCAAATAATGTTGTAGCGAGCGAATTTTTCTCTCTTCCACCGTATGAATTCGAATATTCGTCGCCAAATAATGTTGTGGAGTGATTTCATAGTGGGGGCTTGTATTTGTACTAAGTCGCTCCTAAAATAGGTTCGACGTACAAAACGTTAGGAACTTGATATAATAGGTATAACGCAGAGTAATCTAGTTATGGTCGCTGATACTTTAGTATTCGACTAACTGTCGTCCGACATCGACAGTCTCCCTCGTTACTCTTACTACTCCTACTTATTATAGGTGGGAGTCTATTAAATATAGAATAGGTGTGTTCCGCTATAACACATTTCAGTACTCTTTTCTTTGTTTGTAAAGGACATTCTCGCTAGCAGGATGTACAAAGTCCAAAGACTTGATACAATTTAATTTATATATTATAATTATATGGAAGAAATAAATAATATTTATCAGCATTTAATTTATTTACTAGTTTTACCGATCCTCTCAAAAATAAATGAGATTTGTTTCTGCGTGAATTTCTGGAATGCCGAGTTATCATTGTTCAACTTATTTATATTGTCCTCATCTATTTTGGAATCACAACGTTTCAGCTCTTGTGTTCTCTGGCCTTCGTCAGGTGTACGTCGATCTACAGGGAATATCCAACTAAACATATATAGAAGAAATCCACTTACCTTACATTCATAACAGGAAACGATTGATGGAATAGCCCGGATGTGCTACCTATGGGGTTGGTGGAATAGCTCGGATGTGCTACATACAGAATTGATGAAATAACACGGATGTCCTGGTAAAGGATTAGTGTACCCTTTTTTTGTTTTAATCAGTACCACCCCATGCAAGACAGTAAAGCCACTAAGACACAAGGGTGTTAAAAGGTGTGAAAGAATTAGAAACAGAAACATTAATAATCAGCGGGAAGAGGGAGGGGTAATCAGGAGGACAGTAGATAGCGATTGATATTGCATTTAAATTTTGGCAGATCAAAGTTGGCTGGAAAACATGGATCCGGAAGGGAGTTTCACAGATCAGAAGTGCGAGAGAAGAAACTGTTAGTATAGAATTTACAGCTACATCTAACTAGCTCAGCTGTAAATTGACGCCAGTCTAGTGCTGCGCTTAAATTAAAACAAAAAACTCTAGGTACCATAGCGAAGATCTCATCCAAACAATTACCATGAAAGTATTTCGAATGCATATAAAGTTAATGGCAGTGTAAAATAGTGCGGAGGAAACCGACACGAGAGAAGAGTTGATTTGCGGCTGTGCGAATTTGTGATGGTTTCCCACAGAGCCCTTTATTTAATCTACGGGGATAGATTTCTCTCGTCCCACTGATCATGTCTAGGGATATCTCGTCTAGTTCTTATTTCAGTACTTATTCGGCTGAGTGCACTCACATAAGTTTTTCTTCCGCTACAGCTGATGCTGGTATCTAAGACTTGCTGCAATTTGCCTTTCTTTCTTCATGAGATATTGTAATTATTATGGAATAACTGAACAGCCCCACAACATGGATTGGTCTAAGACTATTTAAACAGCACAATCTCTTACTGAGAAAGTGGAATTAACTCTGCTTGTCGACTCTGTCTCTGGGTGAAGAGGAACCCAGACGAGGTTATACCAAAGTGCAGATTCTCGACTGGTGGGGGGTATACAGCTACCCGACCCCGTGTATACTGGGTCTACAGGCATTTTTTGCCTGAGTCTACGGGCTCGGGACGCCCCACATAAAAAACTGGCCTTATAACACCTTGTATCTCGGGTAAATACGAAAGAGTTAACGATTACAGTTAACTCTGCTTGTCGACTCTTTGCCTCCAGGCGGAGAGGAACCCAGACGGGGCTATGCTGAAGGGTAAATAGCGAGAAGTTAACGATTAATTGTTTATTACATTAGTCTTCTCAACTGTGTACCATATTTTTCTTCGGAATAAACTACTTCTTATTTTCTATATATGTGTCTACCTTTTCTATTTACAGCACAACGGTAATGTTAGCCTTTTCCTTCCAAGGAAACTTTTGACGTTCATTGACCAAGCAGCCAGTTCTACTTTCGCTTGAAATTTATAAAATCTTTCTCTTGAAACAATTTTTTCACGAAAACAGGTTTCTCAAGTCCGGTCGCTGTTATCGCTCTTTCCAGTATTGATGAGGGTTTCCTTCCTAACCTTTTGTTTGAAGTAGTGTGGAACATCAATATCTTGATTACGTCATTATTTTATCTTCGAGCCACGTGTGCTATCCATTTTAGTTTTTGCGGCTGTTGGTAGTCCTCAAATGAAGTGGTTTCTGTTATTTGATGCAGTTCTTTGTTTGCGATATGGGAATCGCTAATAAAGAAAAGAAGACAAATGACAGCAGGTCTTCAACAACAACAGAAGTAACAAAAGAGATTAAAGCTCACAGTTCATCACACATGATTGTACCACGGCACAATAACCTAGTGGATTAAAACCTTGGTTCGTAAATTTGGTGACATAGTAACTATGAGTTCAATCACTGAGCCAGGCAGTGTGCATTTAGACTCAATGGTAATGGACGATAACTGAGCAATTTTGAAATAACGTTAAATAATAGTTTAACAAACTATTATTTTTAGAGGGAATGGCGTCTCTGCTTGGACTTCTTGAGGATGACCTTCGAGGTCAGATGGAAGACAAAATATAGGAAGTTGATTTTAATTGGCTAACGGGAGAATGATAGGTATAGAGAGGGTTTTCAGTGAGTTGTTTCTGAACCGTCAAGCAATGTACAAGTGTTTCCTTTCATGTCTGAAACAGCTCCCCAGTGGAGGGGGAGCGACCCCACTAGATAGTTAGAAATGTACCCGTTGACATGATTAATAAATAGCTAAGTTAAAAGTATCCCTGTGTCTTTTATCTTTGAACTCAAAACGACTAGCGATTACCTACCGCTAGAGAAGAATGCAACATTATTATCGAATTGATGTTGTTGCCCAAGACCATCCCCAGCTCATGTGGGCTATGAAAGAATAAGAACTAGACGAAATATCCATAGATATAGACTGTAATAACTGTCACATGGGTGAAGCTTCTAGTAATTTGAATATAAATATATAACATGAAAGGGATATTTTATGGGGAAACACAAGCTCAAATCATTAGTACTTCATCGCAAAAAAAAACTAGCCATAATTTCGACTTAATGCGGTTTAATTAAAACAGAAAGTAATTAATTAAGGCAAAAATATATAGAAAGGGCACTGATTTCTGAGTTTTTCCACGGTAGATTTAATTTACGTTCAGCTTCATTCACTGCAATTACAATGTTGTTTATTAACAGCCATAAAAACAAAAACAAAAGAAGAGGATGACGAATGATGCCCAGTTTGTGAATCGTCCATATATCTTCAGTTTTTCTCTAGGTGAATAAGTATAAGGAACGTTTTGTTCTGATGTAGGCCGTATGGCACAACGGCTGAAACTTTATGATAATAACAACAAAGATAGGGATACTAGTCCGAGTGTAAATAATAAAACATATTGAAAAACCTGTTTTGCAAACATTTTTATTAATAAATTTATTTAAGTAAGGGGGTACAAAATGAAAAGATTATAAAACTGACAACTTTTTTTCCATTTCACTGAAACAGACGTTAAACACGTCTATCTTCCCTTCTTTTTTTTTCATTTTCAACTGAAATCAAGTAGCGCCCCTTTCATTCTTTTGCTGACTTGACATCATATTCTTCAATAGAATTACCATTTGTCAGTAACTGCGAAGATGAAGCCCGAGACAAGAAAAATAAGAAGTCGTTAAAATAAAACTGTAATGGCAGTAAATCTTGATATAGTCATTTAAAGGCTATTTCTACAATCGTCACTGACAAAATATTAAGTGAAACCGCTGACATTGTATTGATTCCGTAACTTACATATTGTACTAGATCATCCGTGAACCGTTGGGTCACTGACGATTCAGGTCATAAAACATTGAAATTAATTTCAACATTCCATTGAAATCGAAGCTAATTTTATTGTGATTCAGTTAAATATTTCAATTCATTCGTGTCATCATTGGTCTGGTTTACAGGTTCATGTTTAACGTTTTACAGAATGTTTACAACATTTAATAGGAATAGAACATCCGGGATAAACTTGAACTTTAAATCAGATTAATTTAAAAATATTTTTTTTTAATATGCCAACAAATATTTTTGAGATATTTAAAATATTGTTTGTTTAATAAAGCTGAAATATGAATAATTATTCTACAAACAACTGGATGAAACGGCAAAGCGGGATCTCTTTGTGTCTGTCTTTAACTTAAAAATATTTTAATTAAAATAATTGTCTGTTTGAAGTTAAAATAAAAATAATTACTGCATAAACAACTCGTAAATCATTATGCGCTGGACGGACGCACAACAGAAGCACACGCGCAAGCACTCACAGACTTTTATGCACCCAGCAAAATCGGGTTCAAAATATAATATAGTAACTTGGGAATAAAAAAGAAAATGGAACGTGCTTTCTTATTGACATAGTAATTCCTGCAGCCTGTAACATATCTTTGACGATCTTCAAAAAACTATCAAAATGCAAAGATCTTGAAGTGGAAATCTTAAAAATGGGGGCATATGCGGACATTAATAATTCCAGTTGTGGTTGGAGCTCTCCATTTGATAAACTCATTGATGGGATTCCTGGTAGACCATGTCGTAAAGAAATTCAAAAAATGAATTAACAAGCACAGCACAAAGGACTTTATCAATCTAAAATGTGCGCGCTCTTATATATATATATATATATATATATATATATATATATATATATATATATATATTCCATATATACATTCGTCTCAAAAACCTTTCGGTTTCTTGATTTGCTAATGATCAAATCAATTTCGAAAGAAAAAAAGTTTTAAAAAAAGAAAGAGCTAGGAACATGAACGTCTGTCGAAAATAATCGTACATCATACAGGTCCAAAGCCCAAAGAAAAAAAAACCCCGATACGAGTAATCAACTCACTTAAAAGTGCTCAATACAAAAGTAGAGCATCTCTAGTTTTGTAGTGAGCATTTGTTTTGTGCATGCTGATTCCTGAAAAATAGTAAAATTGGTTAACATTTTAACAATAAAAATCTCAAGTTGATGTTAAAAATGGTCGCAAAAACATTCTTGATTTGTTTACGATGGAATGTCTATTAATACATGTCGCTAATTTGTATTTAGATATATTAGCTGAATTGTTCACCAAAATTGCATATGGTCCATTATTGTAGATAATTAGGTTACAATAAAATTTGAAAATTTGTATTTTATATGGATACTACCTTATGAAAATGAGATGTAATTGAGTACGGGGAGCGTATCGTAGGTTCAGGGGAAGATCCTTGCACCGGTCCTTTATACATATATATATATATATATATATATATATATATATAGATAGAGAGAGAGAGAGAGAGAGAGAGAGAGAGAGGGAATTGAGCATGTCGACGTCATATATGTATTAAATATTATACAGAAAATGTGTAATATCTATAAACAAAATCAAGGACAACTAAAAGTCATGACTTTCAAAATTTACATATTTTTTAAATGTGCGTAAGTGTAATAATGTGCATTAGATATACGATATATATCAATTATATAGGAATGCCTGAAAGACACGCTCGCCTTTATGTGTGTTGCGCATGCGCGTGTGTCACGTATACACATGAG
>CAHIKZ030004727.1:695000-712500 GCA_903632075.3 Acanthosepion pharaonis | reverse complement strand
CTACAACTGTAATTACTGATATCCTCATGTGCCATATTTTTGAGATTTCCATTTCAAGATCCTTTTATTTTGATAGTTTTTTTTTTTTAAGATCTTCAAAGATATATTACAGTCTGCAGGGACGGCCATGTCAATAAGGAGGTATTTTCTGTTTTATTATTATTTATTCTGTTTTTTTTTTTATCATATTCTATTTTCTTCTTCTTCTTCTTCTTCTTCTTCTTCTTATTATTATTATTATTATTATTATTATAGTAAAAATATGATTCCTGTTTGATCTCTGTATTGTAAATAAATTCATTTCTACTATCAAACTCCCTGACCAGTGGATTTAATCTCAGCGAATTTCAGAGTAGAGATAGTTAGAACATCTACATTTATTTGTTACAATTAATATTGAATCTATTGATATTAAGCACTTTAATCTACAAAAACGGCTTGCCTTAAAAGTTTTATCTTCCAGAAAAAAAACCCAGGTTGACTATTTGATTTTTCTTGCGTGGCATAAACTTTGTTGTTGTTGTTATATGTATTCATAATTCATTTATGTGCTCATATGTGTGTCTGCGTGTTTTTTTTTTTTTTTTTTTTTTTTGCCTTTGGGTGTTTGTTGTGTGCATATGTGTATAGATTACTATCACAATAAAAATGTTGATCGGTAAGAGACCACGAGTGGGCGCTTAAGATTTCGCGGCTTGAAAGAAATGCTAAAGTAAAAATACGATTTTTTCTTTTTTTTATTTCTCCGAGCAGGTGCTGAAAAATTCTCGACCCGACTTAAAAAACTTTAAAAAAAAAAAGGCTTCTAAGTCTGGCCGAGAACATTTCAGCACCTGCTCGGAGAATTGCATCAGAATCATTAAAAAAACCCCAAACAAAACAAACAACTAACCAAAACAAGAGAGCCTGTTTACCAAAGCCCTGCATGATTTCCGCGTAAAATCCAAAATGCTCGTCCTCTCCGAAACAATAAGACACTCGACATTAGTCAGCTCGATCAGCAGCTGTGTATATTTGTGTCTGTGTGTGCGAGACCGTCCCCATGGAGAATTTACCAATGTGTTCATTTCGTCTGATATGAATGGGAATGCATTCTTCGGTCTGTCGATATGCATCTCCGAGTAATGTGCACATTAAAACTTGAAAGGCTATGAGGCAACATACAACACATATATATTACCCTATCGTATACATAGACATAAACACACACACACACACACACACTCACATTATACATATGCCTGTGTGTGTGTGTGTGTGTGTGTGTGCAATCATATACTCACGAAGAATACTCGCATATAAATATCGAATTATATGCAGATGTAGACATATGTGAGCCTTTGAAGTGCAAGTTAATGCAAATGGGTTCATATATTCAAAATACATATCCCATCTATATATATATAAAAGATAGATAGAGATAGAGAGATGAACAGAATAAGATAGATAGATAGATAGATAAACAGAATTAATTAGAGATAAAATATGATAGACTGAGATAGATGAACAGAATTAGATAGACAGATATATATATATATATATATATATATAGATAGATAGATAGATAGATAGATAGATTAACAGAATATAATAGATAGATATATAGCTAGAGAGTTAATGAATAGACTGAGATAGATAGATAAATAGATAGATAGATATATGAACAGAATTAAATAGATAGATAATGAACAGACTGAAATAGATAGATAGAGAGATAAACAGAATTAAATAGAGAGATATGAATAGACAGAGATAGATGAACAGAATTAGATATGAATAGACTTAGATAGATAAATATATGTGCATGTGTGTAAATGCATTTTGTTTAATTATTTCACCCCAAGTAAGGCAATAAAGCCACCGAGACGCAAAGGTTCGCTGAGTGTGAGAGAATATGAGAAAAGAAAACATTATTAAAGAGAGAGAATGATAAACGAACAGGAATTAATAAGATAGAAGATAACAATGGACACTGCATTTACATTTCTGAAAATCAAAATTGACCTAAAAGCAAGAAGTCGGAATAGTGTTCCACAAACAAAAGATGAGAGAGGAGAAACGGTTAGCATAGAACTTCCGGTTACATTTAACCATTACAACTATAAAATGACGTTGTCAATGTAGTACTACACTTAAATTTATAGTCTAGATAGCATAGAGAAAAAAATGATCAGAACAATATTAAAATGAAAATATTTATTGAAAAGGCAGGGGGAAGATACATTATGACGGTGGGAAAGTGACTGAAGTATATATATATATATATATATTCCATACATACACACACACACACACATATATATATATATATATATAGCAAACTCTGTCTCATTACCTGGTTCCAAAAGGGTTACACAGAGAACACAAACACACGCACACACACTCACACGCACACACACATATATAAATATACATTCTCTCTCTCCCTCCCCCCTCTCTCTCTATATATATATATGTATATACACACACACACACACACACACATATATATATATATATATATATATGCACACACACACACATATATATAATATATATATACACACACACACACACATATATATATATATATATATATATACACACACACACATATATATATATATATATATATATATATATATATATATATATAGTATATATTCCATACTATACACAAATGCGTGCACGCACACACACACACAGACACACACACAAATATATATACATATATATATATATATATATATATATATATATATATAAAAACTGTCTCATTACTGGGTTCCAAAAGGGTTACACATAGAACACAAACACACGCACACACACTCACACGCACACACAGACACAGATATAAAAATATATTATTCTCTCTCTCCTCCCTCTCTCTCTCTCTATATATATATATATATACACACACACACATATATATATATACATATATATATATATATATATATATATATATATATATATATATATAGATAGATAGATAGATAGAGAGAGAGAGAGAGAATAAGAATAGATTGACAAATAAATATGAACTGAATCAGATAGAAAGATAGATATGAATAGATCGAGATAGATAGATAGAAAGATATTGAAAGCAGAGTAGAAGTGAGATAGCACGTGTTATACCTGAACATCCCCTTTTTAACAAAATGTGACATTCTGTGGTAAACATCCCTTTTGTGCACTGCATCAAGATGCACGATAAGACGTGCACTTCACCTGAGTTGCTAATCCTTTTTGTTCTATAAATTATCATTCGTAATGTTATTTTTTTCAACCCCTTTTCAACTCCTATCCGGCCAGCTTCAACGCACACACGCGCCATATTCAAAAGATTGATCTCGCACCATTTTAAGTCTTCTTATCACTGCTTGTTTATCGCACTGTTCCCGCTGACACGAACTCCAAACTATTCACCTTGTCATTGAGAAACTCAACTATTTCTACCACTGCTACTATGGCGGCGGTTGCCTGTAACTGTTCATTATGCTTGCAAATAAGAATGCTTTGTTCTGACTCATCGTGTACGGACCTCTCTCACTGGATCCGGCTCCCACCGCTTGTGTCCAAAGAACGGGTATATAGATTAAAGAAAATATGTTTTTCTCGCGTATGTTAGAAACGTGATCGTAAAGAAATGCAGTAAGTTTTATTTTAAATAATTAAATAATTTCTTTTTTGCTATCTTTAATGGCATATTTTGCAAACAAGTGCCCGCATGGTTTTGACGCTGTTTAAATAACAATAGTTTGACCAACTGTGTAAAAAAAAGATCAACGAATATATACGCTGATACTGGTTTTTTGATCATTTCTATTCTTCCACTAGTCTATGAGCCTTGTCCCTTCAGTACTTAGGCGATCATGGCTCTCCACAACTCTCTGTTTTTTGTAGCGCTTAATAAATTTTGTCTTTCTGTTATTTCTCATAAACCGTGTTCCGCCATCCATTTATTCAATCTCGGTAAGTTGGTTATGTGTCGTTTTTCTCTCCCCAATCTGTCCTGTGAGTATCAGATTTTCCAAGCCCTCTTTCCTCATAATGTGCCCTAGAAATTTCAGTTGTCTCTTCCTGATGTTACGAAAGTAAGTATAAGTTAGTTTTTTGTTTCGATTTTCTCTAAAACTTCCTCGTTATTCACATGTTCGTTTCATGGTATCCTCAGCATCCTTCTGTAGAACTACATTTCTGTTGCTTCAAGTCTCTTCTTCATCTTTGAAGAGATTTTCCTGCTCGCTCTGCCATATAGGAAGATAGATATCAGATAACCGTTTAGTGTTTTTTTCTTCATTTCTAATGAAGTTTTTCTATTTCTTAATACTTTGCTTAGTTTTTGGAATGTACCTTTGGCCATTCCAGTACGCCTTCGGATTAAACTTTTTTTGTACTTTTATTACGTAATTTCACATAGGGGAACAATGAGAGTGTTTGTGATTAAAGAACGGGTGTCAAGAAACCTATGCTTTTCTCGCATATGCAAGAAACGTGAAATTTGATTGTAAATAAATGCAGTATTAATTTATTAAGGAATGTTTTCTTTGTTTTTGTTCAAAGATATTTTTGCAAACAAGTGACCAAATAACAACAGTTTTCAACTTGTACATCATTTCACCGATTAAAATACCAGATATCAGCTTTCTGTACAAGTCTGTTGTAAGAATTTTCAGTACAAGCCTTATAGCGAGTATGCAGGGGTCTTAAGGAAGAACAAGTGTCTGCATTGCAGTTTTTTTTTCTTGCACATGCAAGAAACGGGAAACTTTGATCGTAAACAAATACAATATGTTTTATTTGAAAGTATTAGATAAACGCTTTTTGTTATATTTAGGTTTTTTAATGAACCACTACTTTTCTACCGGTTAGATATTGTACAATACGATTCTGTTGTGGAGATAATTTGACACAGTGGAAAATCTGTTCAGACTACATGTTTCATCTCTTTATAGTAGGCATCGAATGGTCGAAATGTGTTTTCTTTTTTTTCGTATTTGAGCCGCTGCCGTCTATTGGATTTGAAATTAGTCCACTCTGACTAGATGTCTGTTTTGTGTCTTCCAGTTAGTACACAGTATTCGGCTACTATTGCTTGTGAGGTGATCGCCGATATTGTGTCTAAACCCGGTCTGAGGTTGACCGTGGAGAATTGTACGAGACAATTGTACAGTTTTATTGTAAGAGACGTGATTTCAATCAAGATAAGTGTTATATTAACTGGAAGTTTCAGGAACAATGAAGATTTTGTGATCAAAGAACGGGCGTGTAGCTTGACGAAAAATACGAGGGTGGGCTGAAAGTTTCATAAGCTGACTATGAAGGAGTGATGCTAGAACTGTGAAATCTTGCATGCATTCATTTCAACTCTTCTTATTAATAACTGAATTGTTTCTTTCTAAGTACGAGGATGGGCTGAAAGGTTCATAGCCTGACTATAAAGGAGTAATGCGAGAGCTGGAAATCTTGCATGCAAGATTTCACAGCTCTAGCATCGCCCCTTCATAGTCCGCCTATGTCTTGCAATGTTTGGTCTGTGGGAAAGGGGTTGTGAGATGAAAAACAATTCGTCAACACAAGGTAGAGTAAATGTTTTTGGACTCTATCAAGTTTGGAAAGGGAAGACTGGGCATTTCCAGGTCGGGTATGGCAATACTCTAGTTTCGACCTAATCTGGCTCTTGTAAAAGTAGAGCATTTCAGGCAGAGTCAGGTACTTACTGAAGTGGTAGAGGAACCATCCATTTGTCCGGCATCTTTAGCAATCGATCATATATATTTTTTACTCGCATGTACAAGAAACGTAAAACTTTGATCATGAATGAATGCAGTAAAGTTTATTTGATATAAGAGAATGTATGTGTTATATTCAAGGATATTCTTTTGAAAATTCTACCTGGATTCGTTATTGTCGGCCACAATTTTAACAACATAAGATATGCCACAGTGTTGGTAGCAGACACGGCAAGGAAAGTAGAAAAGGCTCCAACAGAAGGGGGTGAAGCAAAGTGAGAAGAAAGGGCTAAACATCAACTGCAAGAAGACAGAATTCACGGTTGTTAGATACCAAATAAAACTAGTACAACAATTTCAATATCTGGAAAATGTTTTACCAGAGGGTGGAAAGTGCGACATTGAAATCCAGAGGCACATTAGAATAGTGAAAGTTGACTTCAAAAAGCTAAGCAGAATATTAAGAGACAGGAAATTTTCTTTGGGAACAAAACCAAAGAGTCTTGAAGAGTTACGTCATATCAATCCTCCAATATGGCCATGAATGTTGGACAAACTCCTCAAAGATAAAAAAGAAACTTGAAGCAACAGAAATGTGGTTCTACATGAGAATGCTGAGAATACCATGTTAGCAAAAATGAAATTTTAGAGAAGACAAAAAAATTAAAAATTATCTTTAATACCAGGAACAGACAGTTGAAATTCCTAGGGCACATAATGAGAAAAGAGGGTTTGGAAAATATGATACTCACAGGACAGATTGAAGGCAAAAGGGACAGAGGAAAGTAATGCATAACATAGTGATCTTGGGAAAATTTATGGCAGAACGGGGTTTAGGAGAAATAACAAAAAGAGAAAATTTTTTAATGGTTACGAAGGACAAAAAATTGTGGAGAGCTATGATCGCCTACGTCCTGAAGGGACTCGGCAGATAAAGAAGAATCCTCATATTATTTTTGTTTTTTGATGGTTTGTTTAGATGACAAGTGTTGAAACATTTGTAGAAACAAATCGAAGAATATATACGCTGAGACCAGTTTTCTGTTTAGTATTATTCTGTGAGTCTTAAAGAACAATGAAGAAAGAATTTCATATTGTAGAATGATTCAAAGATAACAGAAAATTGTCTAATAGATTTTAGGAAAACACAAGACAAAGTCTAGCAAGAGGTTTATCACTCAAGAGAAATGAAAGTTTCCATTCGAGACCAGAACAATTTACACTTGAGACAAGCCAAAATGTTGTGATATAATTAGCAAGGATAGGAAACTGGTTGGAAATACATACTTGGATAAAACAAAAATGAAGTTTAATTTCAGTTTTGAATATAGGTTTGCACGGTTCTTCTAAAATTTCGATTAGATGATTATACAAACGGTGCCTTCTTAATAGAAAGACATATGACTGGCTTTACGTATTTTGAGATTCAATGAAAAACGCAATGAAATCGTTTATATTTAAGTATTAGTTGTGGTTCCATCGATGTCAGAAGTTTGACTCGTCCTTTAGTTATTGTCACTGAATGGAAGAGATTGTTCGCTTGATAACAGAATTATTAATAGATCCGTAGGAAGTCATGTATATTGGGATATTTAAAGCAATGCGCACCGGAAGAATTTAGACATATCTCAGTTATATAATGATGCACGAAACGAACACGTTTATATTTGACATTAATTCTTTCTTTCTTTCTTTCTTTCTTTCTTTCTTTCTTCTCAATGTATTTAACTCTTCTTTATCTATCTATCTCTCTATCTCAGGCTGTTCATCTATCTATCTATCTATCTATCTATCTATCTATCTATCTATCTATCTATCTCAGGTTGTTCATATCTATCTATCTATCTATCTATCTATCTATCTATCTATCTATCTATCTATCTATTTTTCTCAGGTTGTTCATATCTATCTATCTATCTATCTATCTATCTATCTATCTATCTATCTATCTATCTCATGATGTTCGTATCTATCTATCTATCTATCTATCTATCTATCTATCTAAATATACTCTAAAAAGTAAAGCAACGAACATGAAGACTCTGAAAGATTACAGGGAAGATGGGAAACAGGCAGTGAAACCTCTCAGTCACCCATTAGATTTGACTTTACCAAAGATAAATCTGTAAATATTTATTCGTGTCTTTACTGTCCGAACGGTATTAAAAATCAAATGCTTCTTGCTTGGCTGATGTCGGCGAGAGACGAAACACAGGAACAAGCATCTTCAACGTACACTGCGCAAAAATAACAAGCTCGCTACTTTTCCATAAACACTACTTCCTCTTACTTGGTTTTATGAAAGTAAAAGAAATTTTTGCGCCGTCAGTCGGAATCTGAAGACCTACAATATGATTCTGGCGACGGAAATGACTGAAGACAATGAGGTAGAATTGATTTGATGCTGAGATATGAGAGTAAACAATTCGGTGCAATCGGGCTACAATAAATATATTCATATTTGGGTATTAGAGTTAATACATATGTCATTTTAGAAAAAAAAAAGCAGTCACAAATTATAGATATGAACGCACTCGGATAGATAGATAGATAGATAGATATGAAGAGAAGATACAGAATGGTGCACACGTTTATACTTAGCATTAGTTTCAATCTATCTATCTATCGATCTATCTATCTATCTATCTATCTATCTATCTATCTCACCCATTTTTCTTTCTTTCCATCTATCTATCTATCTATCTATTCATCTATCTATCTATCTATCTAGTGTTCGCCTATATATATATATATATATATATATATATATATATATATATATGGGTTTCAAAGTATCTATCTAGTAAATGGCATGATATGAATAGAGATAGCTAGTTCGATCGATAGATATTAACAGACTGCTATAGATAGATAGATAAAGGACAGAGATAGATATGAACAGACTGAGATAGATAGATAATTAACAGAATCTGAAAGATAGAGTATACAGCGATGATATTAATAAATCCTCAAAGTACAGGCCATTGAAACACACAACCAATAACCAATCGAAACACAAGCGTTCTCTTTTTGTATTTCTACCTTCCCACCCCAATACATATAAGACTGTGTTCTTATAGTTAAACGACTTCTGAAGAAGTTCTTTCTAAGAACAGAAAGCATTACTTAGGAGTTATACTTTCAGTTTCGCAAATCAGTTACACACTATCAAGTCAATATATATAAATTTGCAGAAAACCAGCATTGTATATGAATTTAAATGTCGTCTAGGAGATTGTATCGCCAAACGGAAAAATAATATTTATGTTAGACATACTACGATCACGTTGTCTCGGCGGTTGAATTTTCATTTGAATAACATGTTTAACATCTCTAAACATTTACAACAACATGCTTGTCAACATTCGCAATTTAGAAAAATTCTCGTCGAAAATAAATCCCTACTTTTTCATGAAAAGAATAAATAAAAACAAAAATCCTTGAATCTATCTATATTAAAAAATTGAAACCAAACTTTAACAAAATTAATTATGAATACTGCACAAATGTTCTAAAATGTTTACAATAGATAGACTAAAATATCAAGGTCTATATTAATAGTTTCTCATATTGTTTTCTTCTTTTTCCAAAAAAACTCTTCACACATCATAATTAGGTACCTCCCCTAGAGCGTAAACCATACACCGCATGGCACAAAAATTAGCGGTCCTCAACTCCACACATAAAATTATAACTTTCAGATGAACATAGCAATTTCATCTTTGGAAATAATGAACACTACATTTTTGTCTTAAAAACACACCATGATGATGACATTGTGTTAATGTTGAAAGTACTCCGAATAAAACAATATGTATCAACACGGTAATTTTCTCTTCTCTTTTAATATCGCCACCAAAAAGCTCATCCAAGAATATGAACGGGTCCTACTGAAAGTAAGCAGACAAAACTTGTCTAAATTATTCAATGAAACTTGCTTCAATGAAAACACGCTGCCAAAATACACACAGTATATAAGTTTGCTTATCATATGTTACACACACAAACACAAACGCACCTATGTTTAACCATAATTTTTTTTTTACTGAAGGTCAGCCAATGCGACACCCAAGAGCCACTCAAGTTAGAGATTTATGATTTTATGACTTCAACTAGAAATAAAAAAGTGGCGAAGGAAAGGAAGAAGAGAGAAAAACGAAAGAAAGAAACAAAGGGGGCAAATAAAGCAAGTAGAATGAAAGAAAGCAAAAGAGAAAAAGAAAAAGGAAAGAAAGAATCAAAGAAAGAAAGAAAGAAAGAAAGAAAGAAAGAAAGAAAGAAGGAAAGAAAGAAAGAAAGAACAAAGCGGCAAAAGAATAAAAGTAAAACGAAAGGCAGAAAATAAAGAATAAAAAGGGAAGATCAAAAGGAAGAAAGAATGAAAGAAATAAAGAAAGAACGAAAGAAAGAAAGTAAAAAAAGAAAGAAAACAAAAGAAAGAATAAAATGATAAAAGAAAAGTAAAAAGAGGAAAAAACAAAGAATAATAATTGTCGAAAGAAAGAAAGAAAGAAAGAAAGAAAGAAAGGAAAATCTAATAGAACGAAAGTAAGAAAGAAAAGAAAAAACAAACTAACAAAAGAAGATTTGAAAGCAAAGAAAAAAAAAGAAGAAGCGACGAAAGAAGGGGGGGAATCAAAGAAAAATGAATGACAGAAAGAAGAAAAATAATGAAAAGAAAGAAAGGACAAATGAAGAAAAGTAAAAAGAAGTAAAGAAGAAGTGATAAAAGAAAGTAAGAAGGAAGGAAAGAAAGAAAGAAAGAAAGAAAGAAAGAAAGAAAGAAAGAATGGAATAAAGAAAGAAGGAATAAATAAATAAATAAATAAATGAAAGAAGGAACAATGGGAAAAAAGAAGAAAAGTAAAAAGAAAGAAAGAAACGTAATGAACCATAAGTGACGAAAAAAAGGAAAGAAAGAAAGAAAGAAGGAAAGAAAAAAGAAAAAAGAAAGAAATAACGAAAGAAAAGAAAGAATGAGGAAAGAAAAACAAAGTGACAAATGAAGAAAAGTAAAGAATGATAAGAGATGAAAGAAAGAAGTAAAGAAAGAAAGGACAAATGAAGAAATGTAAATAAAAAATAAGTGACAAAAGAAAGAAAGAAAGAAAGAAAGAAAGAAAGAAAAATGGAAATAAAGAAAAAGAAAGAAAGAAAGAAAGGGACAAATGAAGAAAAGTAAAGAATAAGTGACGAAATTAAGAACGAAAGAGAAAAAGAAAGAAAGAAAGAAAAAAATTTTAAAAAGTGACAAATGAAGAAAAGTAAAGAATAATAAGTGACGAAAGAAAGAAAGAAAGAAAGAACGAAAGGAAGGAAGGAAGGAATGAAGGAAGGAAGGAAGGAAGGAATGAAGGAAGGAAGGAGGTATGTGCAAATGTTTGTCCAGCCAAGAAGATAATTAACTTTATCACTGAAAATGCGCAATACAATAACGTAAATAAATTGCAACAGCATTGAGGACAATGTCAGTCATGGAAGCCGGACAATACAAAGAGCAAAGTTTCGAAAGACATTTTTCACGGTTCGACTGTCACAATCTGGCAGATAATTTATCCGACTGTCGTCTTTTATTCTCCGATGTCTATAAAAATCTTTCGATCTAATAAGGCTTAACGGTCTGCCGATGCACGGCAGAATAAAAAGTGAGTCTAAGTTCAGAGGTGAGTCAAGATTCGAATATTTTTGCCCCTCTCCTTTTCAATATCCGCTCTCTCTCTGTCTCTCTCTCTGTCTCTCTCTCTGTCTCTCTCTCTCTTAGTCAAATAACTTTGAAAAATGTGATACTTGAAAGGTTGACGAAAACAAGAATATAGAATTTGAATGAAAGAAAAAAGCAGAAAGAGGCGGAAAAGAAAGAAGGAAGTGAGAAAAGTGCGCAGAAAAAAAAAGGAAAGATGAGTTTAGAGTAAAGACGTATTTGGGAAGAAGAAGAAGAAGAAGAAGAAGAAGAAGAAGAAGAAGAAGAAGAAGAAAAGGACGAGAATGGAAAAGAACAAGATAGAGAAAGAAACAGTAAAAGAAAAAGGAAGAAGAAAAGGAAAAAGAAAAAGTGAGAAGAAAAAAAACGAAGTGAAGCAGAGAAGGAAAACGAAAAGATTTGAAACGAAAGGAAGAAGAAGAAGAAGTGGAGAAGAAAAAAAAGAAGAAAGAGAAGAAGAAGGGGGAAAAGGAAGAAGACAAAGAAAGTGAAGAGAGAAAAACGGAAGAAGAAGAAGAAATAGAAGAAGAAGGAAAATAGAAGAAAAAAGAGGAGGAAAAATCAGGAGGAACAGAAAAGAAAAGGAAGAGAAGAAGAAGATGAAGAAGAGGACGAACGAAGAGAAGAAATGGAAGAGAATGAAGAGCAAGAAAAGAAGACGAAGAAGAAGAAGAAGAAGAAGAAGAAGAAGAAGAAGAAGAAGAAGAAGAAGAATATAAGAAATAAGAAAAGAAGAAAAAAGAAAGACGAGTGTGCAAAAGAGAAAGATATATAAACGGAGGAGCAGAGGAAGGAAGTGGAGAAAGAGTGTGTGATAAAAAGATCTGAAAGAAGAGGGAGAATAATAAATATGAATGCAAAAGTGAAAGTGAAAGTGAAAGTGAAGGAGAAATGACCGGATATGAAGAAATTATGAGGCGGGGTGACAAACAAAAGGAATAAAACAAGCAAATAAATTTGCCCCGCAGAGGAGACCGATGAAACAAAAGTATATTCAGAAGAAGAAAAATTTTGACATGGGAGCCCAATATAATGCAGCTGATGTAAGTAGACGGATAATAATAATAATAATAATAATAATAATAATAATAATAATAATAATAATCGTTTATATAATAATAATAATAATAATAATAAGAAGAAGAAGAAGAAGAAGAAGAAGAAGAAGAAAAAAAAAAAAGGAGTCCATTCTAAAGGAAGATATAAATATAAAAATTAATTGTGTACAAATTATTGCTTGTGCTAAAAACAAGGATATAATAATGGCTGACAAGTGATAAGACACATTTTCGAAAGTCAATTCAATTTTTTATTCAAGTTTTTCTGACATCTGCCTCAATTTCATCGCAGTAATCCCTTCGAGTTATCTTTTGCTTTCAGTTCGTATCTTTCATTTATCCTTTTCTTTCTTTCTCTTTCTTTCTTTCTTTCTTTCTTTCTTTCTTTCTTTCTTTTCCATTTCACTATTTCTCATGTGAACGTTTTCTTTCTTTCTTTCTTTCTTTCTTTCTTTCAATTGTATTACGTCCATACTTTTTAGTTTCTCTTCTTTCTTTTCTTCCATCTCTTTCTGTAATTCACCGAGCAATTCCTCCCTCTCTTTCTCCATTCCCTTTTAACTGTATTGCTTCTTGACCTCTGTGAAAATCTGCCAAAAGCCAGGGGCTTCCCCTCCGTCTTCAAGCCTCCTTGTGCCTTTCGAACCTCGTGCACGTTCGTCTTCTTCATTGTCTCGCCCGTGATATGTCTTCTTCGTGATTCTTTAAGCTGTCAGCTGCAGCCAGCAGCCGCTGGGCGAACATTTTTGACTCATGCGCAGAAAGGAAAGTAGAAACGCCATTAGTTGAACGTTGGTGACAAAAACGCATCATTAAAAAAGCCATTTAAATCCGTTACACGTTAGAATGAGATACAGTTTGGTCTGATTCGATATGTATCTGGTCACTTCTTTTGTCAAGACAAAAATAAAGAAAGAAAATAATGTCCCTAGAGAAACTCCTTAGAGAAAAACGAACTGTGGGCGTATTTAACAATATAGTCGCCAATTTAAAATGTACAATTTATCCCACAACCGTAATTAGACCAGACATTCAAACTGGTCGAGAATTTAAAACTAAATATAACATATAAATATTTGTCTAATTCATTTTAGACTATACTATAATCTTTTTGCAATACGCTGACGCGTGCTGAATTCCTAAAAGTGTTTAGTATTGTTGAAGTTAAATTTTTTTGTCGAGATTTACAAACACTTCTTTCCCTACTGTGTTCATATTTACACTGCTACTAGTGTGTATTATATTTTACCTGAATGAAATATATATATAATAAACTTAAAGAAAAGATATGCAAAAAACAATTTTTATTAGATAAGTGTTTATTACATTAATCATTAAACTGTTTTTTTTTTAAATAGTGGGAGTATTTTGTATGGTAAGAAAACTTTTAATTTTTAAAAAAAAATTAATGAAAATTTATTGTACTAAGCTGCGCACCTCAGTAAAAGCAACTGTACTTTGTAACCCTTACTTGTTTGCCCTTCACCCCAAAATTTAGTTTAGATCGGTCAATGTATGGTTATTTTAGAGGATGTGACGGACGGACGGAAGTCTCAGAATTTTATATATAAATTATGCGTGTCTATATTTTCCCAATAAAATTGATAACTCAAAACCGATGTTAGCTAGTTTTTCTACATATACTTACATTTATTAACAACAACAAAAACAATAATAATAATAAAAGAAGAAGAAGAAGAAGAGAGTTTATTCAGTAATAAAGAACGTCAAAGATTTAAAAAAGAATTTTATATGGCTGAAGAACGTAAAAAAGACAGTAAAAGCAAATGCAATGGACCATCTGCAGAGATGATATCAAGATAAGCCTCTTCATGGCCAATACTTTGTGCGAAACAAGCTGATGTACAAAACTCCCATACCTATCAACAGTTACGGATTAGAAAGATTAAAAGGTGAAACCGAAGGTTTTGTTCTTGCTGCACAGGACCAATGTTTGCTAACTCGAAATTAACAAGGAAACATACCGAAATATTGTGTTAACCCGAAATACAGATTCTGTGACGAATATCCAGAAAAAAAATGACCATCTTGTATCAGGTTGCACGGTAATTAGCATGCACCGAATATAAAAGTCGGCATGACAAGGTGGGTCAATATTTGCACTGGACAATATGCAAATTTTACGGGAAGGAAAATGCAATAAATTGGTATTAGCACGGTTACACACATAAGAACTGTAACAATTTTATGAAACTTTACAATACAAAGAGATGGAACCATCAAAACTAATCGCCCAGATATAGTGATCACAGACTATTAAAAAAAAAAGTAATGTGCCTCCTGATTGACATGACAGTTCCTGCAGACTGTATTATATCTTTCAAGATCGTAAAAAAATCTATCAAAATACAAGTGATATCGAAAAAATATGGCACATGAGGACATCAACAATTCCAGTTGTAGTTGGAGCCCTTGATTTGATTGGAAAAGGTTCCTATAAATTCATTGAAGGGATCGCTGGTAGCGCAAACTTTAAAGAAATACTAAAAATTGTACTGACAAGTACAGCTCACAACTTACAAAGGTCTTTATCTATGTAAAATGTGTGTGATCTTTGGCGGCCTATGTTTTTATTACAAGAATGTTCAGACAAAAATATGATGCCATTTCTGACCTTAGGTTGAGACGGGAAAAGGAAATGAGTAGACAACAGAAAAGAAAAGAATTAATAATAATAATAATACAACCGAAAAATATAAGGAAATGAAGAGAATTTAATGTAAAGCGTTTTTCAAAGAATTTGCTATAATTTGATTTTAGGTTGCTTATCTTTATGGCATATCAACTCTCTGTGGGTGGAGAAGAAGTGAATTGGTTGCTTTTCTCAAGCGTATTTGCATGAAAGTCGATATAACGAAGCTAACAGGAATTAAAACTCGACTCTACGATTATCTATCTATCTATCTATCTATCTATCTATCTATCTATCTATCTATCTATCTCGGTCTGTTCATTATCTATCTATCTATCTATCTATCTATCTATCTATCTATCTATCTATCTATCTCGGTCTGTTCATTATCTATCTATCTATCTATCTATCTATCTATCTATCTATCTATCTATCTATCTATCTTATCCATTGCAATCCCGCACATCCATTTTTGCACTAACTCGATTTTCCAAGCGTTCACCCATCTAGGTACTGGCTACTTGACGTTACTTAACCTCGGTAATTGTACGGGAACCGGTGTTTCGATGTGATGCGGTCACAAGCTTGATATAATTTCAGATGTAAATATCTGAGTAGCTTTATAATGAAACTAAACAGTCTTATTGTTGAGCAGAATACAATTGACTCATTAAAATTTGATTGAGAAATTCAAAAGTATTTGGATTTCATGAACGGTTTCAAAATTTTTACAAGTTTTCAATATGTACAGCGCCTGACAGTAGTGCAGCACCTACCAAAGACGTCTGTCTTTAAGGCTTGAGTGACCTTCAACGTGTAGGGTGTCATTTCCAAGCGTCTTCTTGCGACAAGCCAAAATGGCGTTAGAAGAATTTGGGTTTCCAGACTTATTCTTCTCATGGACTTCGCGTGTCTTCAAAAAAAATGTCCTCCTAACCCGGTCGACTCTCTCTTCTGATACTTGGGGGGGTCGTCCATATCCTTTAGCCCTGAACAGACAGCTGTCCATTTTTACTTATTTGTGTCATGTCCAAATCTGTATTGCAGTTGGTGCATTTTTAGCGAATTGCTTCACAAATGCACACTGAACAGCTTTGTTGGACAGCTTTTGAGCACATTTTCACACACAAAACACTTTTTCGTTTCCAGTGAATGAAATTTCTATACCTGTGTGACGTCGTCCCTCCGGTCGCAGCGCCGACTGTGACGTTCTATCCTGATCTACCACGGCGCCAGTTGTGACGTCCCCAAACAGCACCAATTGTGACGTCCTCGCCGTGGCGCCAGCTGTTCGCTCCTCGTTGCTCCGTTCGGGTGTCGCTGCTCCAAACGTGACGTCCGCCTGTCGCGTCAGTCGTGTTGTCTCGTCCTGTGACGACCAACTGGCTTGGTATCGGTCGCGGCACTCAAATGTGACGTTCTAACCTTTTGGTGATTCGGGTGGGAATCTGGTTAGATTTGATACCAGCTTCGTCGTTCCCAACTCGCTTCCAACGCCTGGTTACCAAGGTAACTGCATTGATCTCCAGTCTGCCTACCCACGTTGTGAATTGATCTTAGACAGACGATATCAAACAGTGGTTGGGGCCGTAATGTAAACTGAGTTCAACGGGGGTGATACTACACAAATATGCATAAAAGAAAATAAAATGAAAACTCAAAAAGTTCAAAGTATCAAAGAAAAAGGTAACAAACGTTATGTCTAGTTGTTCGATACATAGGACTGCATCTATCTCTCGACCCGTTCTGTGGATTGTGACACGTCGTTTTCCGTTAGGCAAGTTTTTAACGCTTCAAGTTGTTTGCTCTCTAAGAAATTGGCGTTTCGGTGTGTCTTTGGACTAAAGTCGAAAAAAAACTTATTTCGGTGGTCTGGTTCTAAGTCGCTCTTCAAAATAATTGTTCTTGGGTTGAAGAGGAGTCCGGAATTTTGCGTGAATCTTGGTCAGCTATCTGCGAGGCGGTTTCAACTGGAGACTGACTCTAAGAACTCAACTCTGGAAACTCGTGCCCGAACTCTCTGATTTCTGCCTGTTGGGGCCTCGCTTTTATTGACGCCGACCAAAACCGGGGTGGGTCTGTCGGCGTCGGGGGGTTCCTCGATAATTCTAAATACATATCCACCTCTTTTATTTCTGGTTAGGGATTTTCCACTCTTTTCCATTTTTGGGAACCTTTCCTCACTCCCACTTTCTCACCATACTTCTGAGGGGTGTGAACTGCCCTCCCCACTTCCTCGTAGCAGCTTCTCATACTTATACTCTGGATGAGGCGTCGACAGCCTTCTTCGCGTCACGTGATCACCACTCGGCCAATGAGGTCTTTAGTCGGGTATCTTTCCTCCTCCTTCGTGCGTCACGTGATCACCACTTGA
>CAHIKZ030004727.1:622500-690000 GCA_903632075.3 Acanthosepion pharaonis | reverse complement strand
AAAAAAAAAAAAAATGCAATGTCAATCGCTATCTACTCTTCTATTGTTCTCATTCCTTAGTAATATCTCTGTTTTTTTAATTCTTTCACACCAAGTAGGTCCCTTGTGTTTTAGTGGTTTTAATGTCTTGCTTGGTGTTATCTCGATTAAAAAAATAAGGGAGAAAGTGACGGTAAAACCGAACACATTATTTCCTAATTCGTAAGAAGAACGGGTCTACTCTTAAAGAATCTCCTTGGTTCGGGCCTCTACTGGGTCTTACGCCCATTACAAAACTGCAAGCAGGACCCATACATATGAGTCATCGCAAAAACACGTTTGAAAAATACTTGGCACATTTTATCGTTTCAGAAAATATCCGACTCCTTCTGACAAGCTCTATGCTTACAACAGTTTATTCAAAACAAAAATAAAGTATTGCTTCCATAGAGACGTGAAGGGGTAGGAACCGGGAATTAGTTGGCCTATTATCCGGTTTATACTCTTCCCCGGTCTTTTGAGCAGGAGTAGAAGTTTATCACTTGTTTTCGATTTAGGATTGGGTTTCCGGTTCCTTCTAAAGTCTTCCTGGGTTGTCTCTTTGTCTAGCACAAAGTGATGAACTCAACACTTATCCTGGATTAGGAAACATTCAAGGGAACCAGCTTTATCTGCCTCAAACCATTTCAAATTTTCGCCTGATATGATCAGCTTGGTGCGCTTTTGATCATTTGTCAGAAGTCGTGGCACCCGCCGAGCAAAAACCTTCGTCATTCCAAGTTAATTGTGCAGAATATGCTGATAGCATTGGCTATTTGATTTATAGTTAATCGCCTGTCATCCATCACTATGTGATGAACACGATCAATGTTTTTTTGTTTTTTTGTTTTCTCGGAGGTGGCAGTCGCTGGACGTTCAGATCTTGGGTCATCTTCAAGACTCTCTCTTATCTTCCTAAATTCAGCTAACCTACTTTTGCACTGTTGATAAAATTGAAGCGTCATCGGCTAATGTAGAAACCATGTCAGTATGAATTTCCTCTGGGATAAACCCTTTTTCTGTGGGGACTTGATAACACCACGACGGAAGATTTTGTCCATTTACAAGATGCTACTAGTTACATTTGAAGTCATCTTTGAACAATCAAATGTCAGTTTACCTGGAAGGAAACAATGCAGTTATTAATAAGAAGAGTTGAAATGAATGCATGCAAGATTTCACAGCTCTAGGATCACTCCTTCATAGTCACCCAATGAACTTTTCAGCCCATTCTCGTATTTGTCATAGAATATGATAAAATAAGCAAATATAGGGATATTGAAATTAAAATTAAATCTGCGGCTCCTTCAAACTACTGCTGTAGCACTGGGCACGATAAAATTTGGATAGATAATAACATTAACGATATCCCAGGCAATCCTTTTTAATTTTAAATTTAAGTTGGCTAGCCGACATGCCAAGACCTGACTGAAAAAAAAAATTAAATTTAAAAATGTCAGCGTTCCAGCATTTTCAGCCTTTGCTATTCGTGAGTAATTATAATCGACCCTTGCATTTTTTAAAATCCTCCTCTCCTTCCTACACATATATAATCCCATTAAAAGAAAAACATTACTTTCGTCTGATGCATTTTTTCCCACATTTTCATTCATTTGCTTAATATTATGGTGCATATTTATAACGTCCATTTTTAAAACTCTATTTAATTTTTCCTCCTCTAATTATTCCAGCATATTTTGAAAGTAGCCTCACAAACGACAAATAGTGAAATTCTAAATTTAAAAAAAAATGACCGAGTTTGGTAACTCCGGACAGTAGGAAAAACGTGACCTTTTACCAGAATAGGTAAAATTAAGGAAATAACACCTTGAGATAATATTTTCTTTTCTCCATTCATTTTTTTTTCATTTTCTTATTCGTTCAAACGTTTCTCTCTCTTATTCTTTCGATCCTTTTTGTTATTCTTTTTTCTCTTATTCGTCCTTCTTGTTTTTTCTTCTTCTAAAAACGTATAACAAAAATAAACAATAAAAACGTATAATAAAATACGTTTTCGTCGTTTTTACTTTCCTTTCGTTCTTGGGCGCCATCTTGCTTTTTTTCGTCTTTTGTTTCAGAACATTATATTTGTCATCTGATATAAAATAAAGAAAATGTCCGCGGACAAATAAAGAAAACACAAAAAGAAAAGAAAGAAGAAAAAACAAATCCATCCATTTCTTTCTGGAACTATCAAATCACCGCCGGCAAATTTATCTTGGACGTAAAACAATATTGATATTCTATTGTCGTCAGTAATAAACTGAGACGTCGCGAATTGGCGATCTTAATGACGTGCTGCATCATTTGGAGTTTCCATCTTGAACAAATACATTTCTAAGTCTTGTTACCCCGAGTCAAGCTAATGGTCAAGGTTTGTCGCATGTATTCCTGTTTTGATTGGATGCTTCAGAGCGGAAGTCATGCGCACTGATGCTCTTTCATATGTTAGTCACACGACCAATGAACAAAAAGCACAATGCAATTTTCAACAGACGTCTCTCACTCACAATGGCCATTGTTAGATTTGTGGCCTGTACAAGGGGCTTTGGATATTTCCTGTGTTTACTTAAATTAAACAACATGGCTCATCTGGTTTGTTATTTTAATTCCAATAACAATGAAGAAAATAACATTAAAATTTTGTTTTTAATGTAGGGATGTTAAGCTGATATGCATAGCTTCAATCATCCAAGGAGACTGTAAATATTAGGTCTGGTGTGAGCGGAATAAACAAAATGGAAGCGGCTGAATGGTTAACAACACAATAAATGGATTTCGCGAAATGAGTTCCAATTTAGGCCGAAACAATTTGTGTTTAATTCACACTTTCGTTAGAAACAAACTAAAACGTGCTGAATTGCTATTGAATATCAATACTCAATTGCTAGGTCTGCTGCTAAGAAAGTTGGTTCATAGTGTCAGACTAGACGATTTTTCTCGCCAGAATCTGTCTTCCATATTTATAAGTCTACCATCCATAGAAGCATTGAATATTGCTGTCCCATCTGGTCCGGTGCCTCTGCTATATATTTAGAGATTCTTGATAAAATCCAAATAAGAATCTGCAATGTCATTGGTCCTTTCTTGGCATCTTCAATCACTTTAACCTCCGTCCTAACGTAGCTTCCCTGTGGCTTTTCTAAAAAATACCCTCATGGTATCTGTTCTGATGAGCTTTCCACTTTGGTAATTAGACTTTATGAATTTAAGCGCAGTACTAGATTAGATTCACTTACGCACAAATGCTCTTGGGAAAGGTATGATTGCATCTCTTCTCCACTCAGCTATTGGTTGAATATAGCAGGGCAGACTGGATTCTATACCCTTCGTTGGCAACCAGTATATCGCAGAAAGAAATGGCAACCGACTGCGGGAAGAAAATCTTCTGCCGAGTCAGTCATGTATACATGGTCGCCCAAGCGTGTATCACAGATGTAACTAAACTGACTGACTAGATTGGCGGTGTGATCTCATCATTTTACAGTTGATACATATAACCGTAAGTTCTATGCTAACAGTTTCTTCTATTTTACTTACTCTTGTGGAACTCTCTTCCGGCCTCTTGCTTTCCGGTCAACTTTGATATTCCAGAATTTAGATATAATGTCAATCGTCATCTGACTTCTTGTTTCCTGTTATTTTATTGACCACTCTCCTTGGTAATTTTTTTTCTTTTTTTTTTTTTTCTATTCTTTCTCACTCAGCAAAGCCCTTGCGTTTTGTGTCTTTAATGCTTTGCTTGGTGTGAAGAGAAGACGTGGTTCTACAGAAGGATGCTGAGAATACCATGGACGGAACATGTAAGCAATGAGAAAATGTTAAGGAAACTGAAAACAAAAGGAACACCTATATTTGGAATCAGAAACAGCCAGTTAGAACTGATGGAGGCAAGTTAATGAGAATGGAGTGCTTGGAGAATTTGATACTCACGAGACGTACTAAAAGCAAGAGGGACAGAGGAAAACAGCGAATAACCAAACTAAAGAGCCTGTTTGAATGGTTGGCAGATGGAGTTGAATAGATAGCAAGGAGACAAATTTTGTTTAGAGCTACAAAGGATAGGAAGTTGTGGAGAACAATATTTGGCCATGCTCTAAAGGTAAACAAATTAAGAAATGCATGAATTCACCTCTTTACCACTCTACACTACACATCTATTGCTGATAGAGTTAAGTAGTCTTAGCAGTACGTCTGGGAGAATTCAAAACTCTGTGGAAGGCCAAAGGAAAACACTATCTTTTGCAAGAACAGTCACGGTAATGTAATGCTTAAAGAAAAGGAAGCCGTGGAGAATATAACACTTAAAGAGATAAATTAATCCATGTTTTAGGGTATCAAATGTAAAATTCTTGAACCTGTTGGGTTGGATTGCTGAATTTTAATCTTTCTTCGATTATATAAATGTTTCTTGTAGGTAGACGGCTAATATTACTATTGCCATAACTAATATCGAAATTTGTTACCTTTGTATTATTATCATATTTACATAATTCACTAAACTTTGGTCTGGTTGACACTTGAGTACATAAGATAAACATTAGTCGGTTTCGTACTTGAGTCTATATCATAAACATTAGTTAGTGTGGTTTATACGTTATAATGAAACATTACTCAGGTTCATACTTGAGTCTATAGGAGAAACAAGAATCGGGTTTATACACGAGTCTATAGAATAAATATTAGTCAGGTTTATAACTGGGTATATAGGGAAACTATAAATCGGATTTATACTTGTCTATAGAATAAATTAGTAGTCGAGTTTATAATAGTGATTATAGGATAAATATTGCACTGGTTTACAGTTGAGTCTCTAGGGTAAACATTTGTCGGGTTCATATTTGAGTCTATACGAAGAATTTTAGTTAGGTTCATATTTGAGTTTATAGAAAGAACTTTAGTCGGGTTCATACTTGAGCCTATAGGAGGAACTTTAATCGGGTTCATATTTGAGTCCATAAGAGGAAATTTAGTAGGGTTCATACTTGAGTCTATGGGAGGAACTTTAGTCGGGCTCATACTTGAGTCTATAGGAGGAACTTCCGTCGAGTTCATACATGAGTCTATAGGAGAAACTTTAGTCGGATTTATATTTGAGTCTATAGGAGGGACTTTAATCAGGCTCATACTTGAGTCTATAGGAGGTACTTTAGTAGGGTTTATGCTTGAGTCTATAAGAGGAAATTTATTCGGATACGTATTTGAGTATATAGGAGGAACTTCTGTTGCTCCTTATACTTGAGTCTATAGGATAATTATTGGGCGGTTCTATAGGTAAAAATTAGTCTGTTCTATATATGTATTTATACGTAGACATTGATTGAACCTATAATTGAGTCTTTATGCATTCATCCGATAACTAGCCTATTTGCAGAGTCTTAACCATTTACAATTGATACAATTGGTATAATCTAAGTTCTGACGACATCGAAAGCTACTAAATTGATGCGAAGTAATCACCTGGAGAAGGTGGGTAACTGGCCGACATTTTAAGCTAATAAAATATAAATCTCCTAATCTTTAATGAAAATAAATGAAAAAATAAGCGCATTGATTAAAGTTGTTTCACAGCAGACACTTAAAACATCGTTTTTGCGGCGGCTAATAAAAATAAATGTTAATGGAGAATTTCATAGCAACTAACGCCGCCAGTATCTAGAACTTTGGTTGGTTGATTTTGTTTAGCTGCATATCAACACCACTATGGGTTACTTAAGGCCGAAATCTAAATGTTTTGAACATAGTTTTATGGTTTCAACTGGAAATAAAAAAAAAAGTGACGAAAGAAAGAAAGAAGAGAGAAAAGAATGAAAAAAAGAAACAAAGAGGCAAATAAAGCAATTAGAATAAAAGAAAGCAAGAGAGAAAAAGAAAAAAGAAAATAAAGAAAAGAATCAAAGTGTCAAAAGAAAGAAAGAAAGAAAGAAAGAAAGAAAGAAAGAAAGAATAATGTGGTAAAAGAAGAAAAGTAAAAAGAAATGTAGTAAATAAAGAATAAAAAGTGAGGAACGAAAAGAAGAAAGAACGAAAGAAAGAACGAACGATCGAACGAACGAACGAAAGAAAGAAAGAAAGAAAGATAAGAAAATAAAATTTATGGCTTCAACAACAGATAAAATGTCTTAGAAATATTACTGTAAAAAGTATTTTTGATAATTATGCTTATAAATTGGTTAAATTATTATAAATATGTATCGTTTGTAATTTTTTTATTATAAAAATGTATTGCTGGTAATTTTACTCTAAAAATGTATTTTTATACTTTCATAGTATTTTGTTTTTGTTTGGGTGCTCCCTTTTTTTCCATAGCTGGGATCTTAACAGGTGCTACCACCTTGGGTCAGGGTGAGCCTTGGGGACAAGAACAATTAAGAATTAGGTACGTTAAATAGGATTGATTTTAGAGCGTTTTAAAGCGAGATAGCAATTGTAGAATTTTAAAAGAATGATAATAGGTTTGCAAAATATGGATGAGGGTTAATGAAAAAACGATTTTAACGAGCGGCTGTCTAATTTCCTCATACGTTACAATAACGTGACAAAAATAGTTAATATTTTGGGTTTCTAGGCTGGAAAAATATTTCTTGTTGATAATAAATAAATACTTTATTTTACTTCACATTTGTCACGATATTGTTTGGTAGACGTCGTGTTTATCCCGCCATTTTTTTTTTTTGGTTGTCAATTTTGAAAACCGATTTAACGTTTTAGAAATCAGATATTTAGTTAAAAAAAACAAAAACAAAAAAAAACACGTCGAAACGGTAAGAAAAGCTGTCATTTTAATTTGTCCATCAATCACGTTCCAATGTTTCTACTTTTATTATTATTATTATTATTATTTTTATTATTATTATTATTATTGGCAAACATTTTTCTTTTTGATTTTCTTCTATCTTTGTATATTTCTTTGGGTAGGGACGTATATTTTTCCGCCTAAAACGTTTTTAAGTTTTTCTCGTATGCCTGTCATTCTTTTTGTCTTTTTCTTTTACTTTTTCTTTCTCTAACTTTCCGTATGTCGGTTTTTCTTTTCCTTTTTTTTCTATCTATCTATCTATCTATCTATCTATCTATCTATCTATCTATCTATCTATCTCAATCTATTCATATCTATCTGCCTATCTGATTCAGTTCATATTTATTTGTCAGTCTATTCTTATTCTATCTATCTATCTATCTATCTATCTATCTATCTATCTATCTATCTATCTATCTATCTATGCGCGCATCAAACCAAACTGAGGCATCAAGATTTCACCAAGAACGCACAGGCGAGGAGAAAGCCAACATCTTGAAACATACCTGGTAAATGTCTCTAGATCGTTTATCCTGAAGCGAACAATTCTAAAAGAGACTTTCAACTGAATCATGTCGAGCATGAAAAACTCAAGAGAAATATTCGTCAGAGTCCTGATGTTAATCTCGCTGTTAATGTTGGCACAGAGTTTGATCTTATATGCAATTAATGTTGTCGCATCTAAGTAGGGCAAACATGAAAACGCATCAAAGAAGCCTTGCACAAAGTAAAGGGTTAGACAACATGTGCCACTTCTGCTTGCAGTCAGCGTGGCAAAGAAAGATCAGCACAGAAAACGGAAGGCGCAAACCACGTTCGAATTTCAGGAAAGGCCGCTTGTCACGATCAATGTAATTGATTTTAACCCTTGGTAATATGATTGAAGTGTGCCGTTAAACTTTGATTATTTGTTCGATTTATCGAACCTTGTTTATATAATTGATCCATCCATCCAGTACTGTATCTCAAATTGTTCGATCAATCTAGCTAGTTAGCCAGCTAGCTAGATAGATAGATAGATAGAAAGATAAATAAATAGCCAGTTTTTATTTATGAGCCTGTTATCTATCTATCTATTCTATGTATTAGATAGATAGATAGATAGATAGATAGATAGATAGATAGCCAGTTATTATTTATCATCCTGTTCTTATCTATCTAGGTAGCTAGCTAGCACAGTCTGTTCTTATCTATCTATCTATCTATCTATCTATCTATCTATCTATCTATCTATCTATCTATCAATAAATAACCAGTTATTATTTATCAGCCTGTTCTTATCTATCTATCTATCTATCTATCTATCTATCTATCTATCTATCTATCTATCTATCTCGATATGTTCACATCTATCTATCTATCTATCTATCTATCTATCTATCTATCTATCTATCTATCTATCTAATACATTCTGTTCCTATCTATCTATCTATCTATCTATCTATCTATCTATCTATGTATGAGCCGAGCGGCTTCACTGTGTACTTTAGTTTCGTTACCATAACAACAGTCCCGATACTATTTTTTATCAGACCTCCTATATAATATAAGTTAAATGAAATGAAGTTTTTTCTCTTTCACTGAGAAACAGCGGACAAAATTACCATATATTGTTTTTAATAGCATGGACATACACAATTCTTCCAATTTGGCAAAAGTCTTTGAAGCGCAAATCCCCCTTTTAAAGTTTTGGCTTCATTTCTTCTCCCCAAACAGTAGAATTTGTATCTGGGAAAATCTTCGTTATTATTAAAATTTGTTCGAAAGCAATATTCACTCGCGAAATCCAAAATTTACAATTATTATCCAAAATATGTTTGTTTTAATTAACACAAAAAAGGATTGATAAATCTTCAAAAAAAGCTCAATCAATAAATCAATCACTGAAGCTGTTGATTCATTCGCCCTCCATTGAAAATTATAGATTGTTTGATTGAAAAAAAAGATAAACCAAAAAATACTAAATAATCGTAATAATGAGAACAGCTGTTTTCACGCGGGAAACATTCGGGATTCAGTTACCAAGTAGCCAAGTATTAGAGTCGCTTGATATTCATAAACATTTTTCTCTCAGAACAATTTTTCAGAAAGTTAGACTTTTTTATGTTTGCTATCTTTTATCACTCTTTCTAGTACTGATGGGAGTTTCCTTCCTAACCTTTTGTTTACGTTAGTGTGGAAAGTCAACATCAACTTTATGTCATCATTTTCTCATCGACTTCATGTGCTACCTACCAATTTTTGTTGTTGCTGTTTTTGGAATTCTTCATGTAATGTGGTCTTTGTGAGTTGATACGTTTCTTTATTTTGGATTCAGTTTCTGTGGTCGAATGAAGGATAGTATGCATTCACTTAAGATGCATTCACTTAAAACCATTTTTAATCCCTGACTTGAGAATAGTTTATATATATCTGAAAGATTCTGGCACCATACCTGATATCCATATGAATCTAGATCAGACAAGGCTATTTAAAAATATTACTTAAGTTTTTAGGCTAATGTTTTGGTTTTGTAGCAACTTGTGGTGCTGGGAGAAACTACCCCGAGCACAGCCTATTCTATGTTCAATTTCCTTATCTTCTATACTAAATTTGTTATAACTGATCCATACCCCGAAGTATTTGAAGTATTTAATATTTACTAAATCATCATCTTGAATTTTTTATGATGGATTTAGGGTAGGTGTCATCAATGCGTTCATTCTAATTCCATGCCATAGTTACTATTTTGGAAAGATTTATCCTGATTCCTATTTCTTGAGACATTTCGGAGAGGATGAGCTATTATGAACGTAAGAGGATGTAGATTGGTTGATTTGTTTTTTTTTTATGTATCTTTTGCTTGATTGAATAATTTATTATACAGCATATCAACTCCTTATGGACTATTTAATACCGAAATGTAATTTTCTTGAGAGTTTTGAAGCAATAAAAATATAATATGTTCTGCTTTCACAATTGAATACATGGTAGATAATACTCAGCTTTTGTGCATAAACATGTTTGTGTGGACGTAATTACTAGTGACGTAATTATAAGTGTGTTTTATGTTTTAGTTTTATTAAAGTTATATTTTAGAATGCAGTTTGATTTCTTAAAGAAATTGTTGGATATTATGTGGATTAATGTCATGAAAGTGTTCTTTCATGTTGTTTGTTCGCAAGTATTTTAAACAGATTTGGCTGAAGTCGTTACAGTTTGTTAGTATGTGTTTTTATTGTGTATAGATCTTCGCATGCCGTACAGATTAGAGGTGGGGGGTGGCTCTTGTTTCAGAATATCAAAATTTGTTATCTTCGGTTGTCCGATATGAAGTCTGGACATTATTAATCTTTCTTTGTTTTTAGTGTTTGATGCTATTCTTATATAAATGATAAATGCCTTAACGGTTGATCTGAGTTCTGTCTATGAGATCTTGGTGTTTGAACTATCTTTGGCGATTGATACTCTTCTGGCTACCAAATCAGCCCTATCGTTGCCCTTGATGCCGATATGCCTAGGTATCCAGCAGAAAATGATATCATTATATATGGACAAATATTCTGTTCTCTTGAAAAGTTTTATAATCACTGGGTTTATATTTTTTTTTTGTTTTTGAGTGCTGAGTACTGACATGGAGCCTGAATATATAATATTTTTGTGTTTGCTTGCAGTTACGATGCCAAGATTTACAGGTTAATTTAAAGCCCCAAAATGTTACTGATACAAGTCCTACTAATTAACTCATAGCTGGAAGGAGAGGTGAATTCTTAACTTTCCCAAGGGTATTTACGCTTAAATGAATATAACGAACCCGATTGGAATTGGAACCCTGTTCTCCGATTTCGAACGTAAGAGGATGTAGAAAGAAGTGAAGATAAAGAGGATAGATAGCGATTGACCTTTGACATGACGAGGTTATGATTCAAGGAAACATACACGCAGGAGTTTGGTCAACAAAATAGCACTTCTTGTGAAAAATGTGAGTGCAGCTTTTCTATTTAGAAAGGAAATACCGGGATAATGTTGGTGAGTCCATTCTGTGGACGTCACGTTATTAATTCCAAATTATAAATTTAATTGATGTGTCATTGCTGGCTTTCTTTCAATAAAGAGAACCTAATTCATGTTCAGGTTTCGAAATTAAGACGTAAAACCAGTTGCGAGTTTAAAAAAGGTAATGACGGCTCTCTCTGGGTTCATGTGATTTATTTTATCTCGAGGAAATCTCGCGAGATTTTTGCATGATTTGTAGTCATTTGCAAATTGACTCAGATGCACCGTCAATCGGCATCAAGCGATGGCGACATTTGTAGAAGTGAAGAGATAACTACGACATAAAACAGGACTTTTTCTGTCATTAAATTCAACTACCTTTGCTCATCTGTCGCCATTATTCGAGTTTCGTTTATTTTATTTTACTTATTAGATTATTTTAATATAACTTTTGTGCTTGATAGATAAGAGCTTAGAAAATAACATAGAATGATTATTTTTTCGGTCGTGCTCTTTGCTATTGCTGCTATTGGTGTTGTCTGTGTTACAGCAAGTAATTTTTTGCTCTCGTGTATGTAAGGACGTAACTTCGTGTAAAAAAGAAAAATACGATAGGATAATCAAGAAAACGTTTGGAAAAACACAAAATAATAAAAATATAATTTTATGACTGTCGGTGAACTTTTATTAAACAAAATTGTACTATTAGACTATTATTATTTAACACATTGATTGTCAATCACGAGATAATTCGTAGTTGGTACTTTTTATTATGATATCGACTATCGTAGTTCGTATTTCTTATTATGATATCGACTATCGTAGTTGGTACTTTTTATTATGATATTGACTATCGTAGTTGGTACTTTTTATTATGATATTGACTATCGTGCTAATTAAGAGTTTTATCGTGTTTCCCATTTTCTGATACATTTTGAACAAAGAGTTTGTTCGCAATGATAATTTTACTCTGAAAACAATGTTATGACTTCATTTGAAACAATAAATCAACTCATAATTTTTTTTATTGTCTAAGTTGGCTATTATAAACTTAGTTTGAACATAGTTTAATTGACCTCTGGAGGTCAACGTGTTAAGATTATATAAATAAATGCGAATGTCAGTGTGTCATACTATTCATCTTTACTCCCAGAGGCCGTAGACCAACATATCATACCATTATGGAATCAGGACGACTCCGTAAGGAAATTAAAAACATTCCGGTTCGGATCCAGACCCGCAATCCTGAAATTTTGGATTCTCAAGTTTTCATTACTGCAATTGTTTTCGGCGATTTTTTTTTATGTAATTTTTTGCGACGAATTTATTTGTGCGATAACAATTTTTATAACTTGGAAATAAATTTGGAAATAATTGCGAAATCCACCGAAAGTGACCCCTGAAATATTTTCTTTAAATTAAGTGGCGACAGAAGAATTGAACTTTTAAAGGGTAAGCATAAATATTAATGCGATACTTAAATGCAGCGATCATTTTTTATTTCTTCTGTAGTATATTGTTGCCTATCGAATACGGCAGCAGTATGCCTCACAAAAAGAAATCTTTGTTAACAGAGAACCAGATTGTAATCAAAAGAGCCAAGGCTGCAGCGTGGGTCGTGCAAATGAGATCCCGGAAAAAACGGCAGCCAGGGAAGCTTCGAAAGCTGAGAATATGCAAAGACTTAGGGATTCCCAAACTCATAAACAAGCCGGAGGAACAATCAAGATCCCTTCGCAGGAGCTAGCAAAATGCCGCGCGATAGGAGGGCTTTTAAGCTAGTATATATAATATAGTTGCTTGCAGGTAACAGTGATCACACCTCGGTAAAAGGCTTCGACTGGCGGGCAAACCAAGTGAGTCTAAACCCTCGTTAATTTGATGCGGCTATTGCATTTTGTTGAAACTTGACTAATGCATGGAATAATAATGCAACACAAAATGTACTTAGAACAAAATGTATTGAAACAAGAAAGTGTACACAATATTTACATATAGTCTTTTGTTTATTCCTGGTAAGACCGTTCCTGGAGAATGTGTTGACTGAGTCGCAGTCGGGCAGAGTCTCTGGTTGAATCTCTTGATTCCTCCCTCTCTTCCCGGTACAAAACCATATTTATATGGTCGGTACTCCACTATGCAAATTAGGTGGATCTTACCACAACACGTTTAAACCTTGATTCTTGGCGGACTAGGCGGATGAAATCTCCTACAAATGAAACAGCCATAAAGGCAGAGGCAGCAAGTGTTATTACGTGCATCAAAGCATCAACGTTACACGTAGAAGTCCTGGTTATCTACTGTAAGTTGGTGTAACGATTCCTTGTGCCAACCGGATAATCCAAGAGAGTGGGATTAGACCAGTGCCATGATTTTCCACTGGAAATTATTCCTGCAAACGACTGTTTTGAAAATTCATCATCATTACATCCCAGACTCTGCGCGTTCAAACTTGGCTTGCGGAGCCACCAGCAGATTCCCTGATGAACTGCAGTCTTCTTCGAACCCGACTGATAACCATAAAAGTATTAACGTTTAGTAATTATTGGGTGATCAATTGTTAATAACAAAGAGATTAACGAGTGAGAGAGAATATGAAAAAAAAAAGAAAACATTATTAAGGAGAGAGAACAATAAAAGAACAAGAATTAAGAAGACATAAGAAAGCGATTGACATTGTATTTAGATTTTTGAAGACCATTACAGAAACCGTACATCTGAGCTTAGAGAACTTGATATTCCCAAACGCTCACCCATTTAGGCTTCCACATTACAGTTTTTAAATATATTTGTTCACTTATAATATTAATATGTAGTAATACTTGGGTGGGGGATCGGTTTATTACTTAATAGCAATAGAAAATATATCCCCCACTTTATGTCTAGTAGAATCCTATTAGTTTCCACGAGAGTTTAGTTTAAGTCTTTAATGCTATTAGAAGGCGTCCACATTATGGTCTTTAAATATATTTATTCAATTATGATATTAGTAAGTCGTAATTCTTGGGTGGGGGATCGGTTTATTACTTAATAAGAATAGAAAATAGATCCCCCACTTTATGTCCCGTAGAATTTTATGCTAATACTAGTTTACGTGAAAGTATCAGGTCATCCCATAAGTTCTGTCTGAATTTTGAATAAAGAAAACAAATGACCAAATGTTACATTTAATTACAGATTCAATCAACAATGTATTTTCCCTGATTATCTATGACTTCCTTCCATCTATTAACAAGCTTACTAATTCCATTAATGTAAAATTCTTTTGGCTTTGATGCGAAGAACTCACAAATGTCAGTTTTAACCTCTTCCTGTGTTACAAAAGCTGTTTCTTCTAAATGATTTTGTAAGCTACGAAACAAATGGTAGTCTTAAGGAGCAAGATCGGGAGAATAAAGTGGATGAGGAATTTTCTCCCAACCAAGTTCTTCGATCTTTTGTGACGTGATTCTTGCTGTGTGGGGTCGCGCATTGTCCTCATGAAACATCACCCCTTTTTGATTCACTAGAGCAGGTCTTTTTTTTCTCAAAGCTTGGTTCAAACGCTCTAATTGCTGACAGTATATTTGAGCATTAATTGTTGCATTAGGTGGTAAGAATTCAAAGTGGATTATTCCTTGGCGATCCCACCAGATTGAAAGAAGAACCTTTTGCCCATGAAGTTCACTTCTCGGCTGTGGCTGAGGTCTTTCCCCTTTACCAAGCCACTGTCTACGACGCTTAATATTTCGATAAAAATCCATTTTTCGTCGCCAGTCACAAGTCTATCCAAAAAAGGTGAAATAAGTTGGCGAGAATGGAGAGAAGAGCAGATGTCAACTCGGTATTTGAGGTTGTTTTCAGACAATTCATGAGGCACGCATTTTCCAAGTTTAGGAACTTTTCCAAGTTGTTGAAGATGGCGATGAACAGTTGTATGGTTTGAACTGAGAACCACTGCCAATTCCTCAACTGATAAAGCAGGATTTTCGTCAAGGGCTGCTTCAAGAAGCTTTTCATCAAACTCAACTGGATGTCCGGTTCGATCTTCATCTTCAAGGGTGAAATCTCCACCTCTGAATTTTGCAAACCATCTTCTGCAAGTTCTTTCATTCACACATTCCTCTCCATAAACTGAGTGAATGTTTCTAGCCGCTTTGGCTGCTGAGTTTCCTTTCTTGAACTCATAAAGCATTATGTGCTTCAAATGATTCTTGGGTACTTCCATGTTAGGAGGGTTTTAATCAAACAAAATTTAATTTTATTGTTCTCTGAAATAAAATTTGATCAGTTTAAATGCATCTAAACATAAAAAATAATGTTCAGCTCCATTAGACATTATAAAATACTCTTTAAATTTCGTTCATTTTAACAAAAAGTTCAAATTCGGACAAAAATTATGGGATGACCTGATATATTTTCTTAAGTGATTAGTGCTATAATTAGGATGTTGGGGAGGGATATCGACTCATAGAGCGAAACAGTTGCACTTTTTTAGGAGTAGTTCATCCGCGTTAGTTTCCTACCCGCGGCTCCAAAGAGCTGGTTGCATGCAACAGCGGCCATACCTCGTTAAACCGCTTCGATTGGCGGTCAAACCACTATAATATCAGCACTATTGCATGAGATGACCGATTCATCAGCTCGGTAATCTACTGCAGCCTGGGAGTCTCCGGTTGTAACGGTTCCTCGTGCCAACCAGATAAAAAAAATCTCCCCAAGCCAAGAGAGTGAGATTAGACCAGTGCAACGATATTTCCCCGCTATAAATGCCTCTTGCAAAGGTCGGTTTTGAAAATTCCTCATCATTATATCCCAGATTCTGCGCGTCCAGACAGGGTCGGTGGAGCCATCCCTGGATCCATTGATGAATTGCAAATCAAAATCTTCTTTGGCGCCAAAGAACAATTATGATAACAAATATAATAAAAAAATAAAAAAAAATACAAATTGATAAATATACAATACTGTCTACTTTTATTTTATGCATTTTTTAATCAGGTAAATGAATATTTGTAAACCTCTCTCTTTCCACTTCTCTCTCGCTCTTTCCACCTCTCTTTCTCTTTCCTCCTGTCTTTTTCCAGTTTTCTCACTTTCCACCTCTCACTTTCCATCTCTCACTTTCCACCTCTCTCTTCCCACCGCTCTCTTTTCACTTCTCTCTCTTTCCACCTCTCTCTTTCCACCTCTCTCTTTCCACCTCTCTCTTTCCACCTCTCTATCTCTCTTTCCGCTTCTTTTTCTCTTTCCACCTCTCTCTCTTTTAACCTCTCTCTTTCCACCTCTTTGTGTGTGCTTATATTTCAGCTTTCTTTAAACAAACAATATTTTAAATACTTAAAAAATATTTTCGCCATATTTGAAAAATAGTTTCGAGTGAAATATGATTTTAAAATATTTTTGGCATAATCAAATTTAATGTTTTATAGACTGAACCGTCAGTGACCCAACGGGTCACATGTTGTGTAGTTCAGTATTAATCCTCTTTTATGAAAGTGTGTTGTGAGGGAGAATATTTTCCTACAAGTTTCGAACGAAACACATAAAAATACTCCTACATCAAGAGGAGTATCAGGAGAAGCAGTAGCAGCAGTAGCCTTTGCTGGAAACAGTCATTGACGGCTAAACATTCTCTTCCCTAGTTTCTATTCTACATTATGTTTCCCTGTACCAAAAGATAATAAACTTGTTGTTAAAGCAATTCTGGTTTTCTACTGCTGTTTTTGATAACTCAGTTACAGCACAGTGAATGCTGGACAATTTCCTTACAGATGAAGAAAAACTGGAAGCAAAAATGTGGTTCTACCGAAGGATGATGAAAATTCCATGGACGGAGCATGTAAGCAACGAAGTGAACATTTAGAATCAGAAAGAGACAGCTGAAAGTTCTAGGTTACATAATAAGGAAGGATGGCTTGGAGCATTTGACACTCACAGGGCATATCGAAATCAAGAGGGACAGAGTGAGTCAGCAGACCCCCTACCTGATGGGCTTGTGCGAATGGATCACGGAACAGGGACCGGAAGGCTTAGCAAAAGGAGAAAATAAGGCCTACAAGGCATAGGAGGTAATGGAGAGCCATGACTATCTAATTCCTGAAGGAGGAATGAATATGCTCTGTTTATCTTAGGGAAGTAATTATTTTCCCATTATTATTTTATACTAAATGTCAACACATTACAAAGCAGATGGATATTGAATAATGGTTTTATCAGGATGGAAACAGGGAATATAAGAAGTGCATATTATGAGGATATGTAGGATAGATAACAGTTGACCCTAGACTTGAAGAAGATTGTAGTGACCAGGAAGCATCTTTTCTTTCTTTCGCTTTCTGTTTCGTATATATATATATATATATATATATATATATATATATATATATATATATATATATATATATATATATAAACAGGACTAGAACATGTAAAAACTTGGTTTCATGTATATATATATATATATATATATATATATATATATATATATATAAACAGGACTAGAAAATGTAAAACTTGGGATGACCCATGCCCTTTGTGCCTCCATGAAAAGCTGCATATTATTAAGTTTCTAAATAATAATAATAATCTATTAAACAATAGACATGAGTTAACGGTTTTCTGTCGTCATCATCAAATCTATGGTTTGAATGATTAGCTAAAAACAAGCATACAATATAATAACTTTTATAATCCATAGCCAAAATAAATAGTTTAAATACCCTAAAAAAAAGAAAACCCTTTATGAAGTCGCCAAAAAACAAAAGTTACGGCAGTTTTTATGTGCACAAATCCCTTTCATAAAGAAATAAAATAAAAAATAAATAAATCTCCGTAGACACGTAAGCCAGACTAGGCTAAAACATCTTCCGTTTCAAATTTAGACACCCCCACCTTACCCTGACTTGACATCTATGAAAGTAACTCTATACTGATACTTATTATTAACACCCAACACACGCCTACCCAATTTAAACAATTCGCCCTGGCTGTTACCATGGGAATTTTGATTTCAATTATTAAAACACTTAAATTTCTGAAATAAGTTATTCCCAAAAAAATTTCGCTTGAAAATGGAACAGAGCTTTCTTTAACTCAATTTAATTCAAATAATTATATTGAAGTTTTCGGCTCTTATTTTGAAACATGAGACATCTTATGTCGCGAGTTGGAATCATATTTTTAAATAAATAATTATATATATATATATATATATATATATATATATATATATATATATATATAGGAGATGGATTAAATCCGATAGATTTTAATTTGTTTGTATAAACGTTATTTTTTAAAAATACAAGTTCATACGTGAGTAGATGATCTGTTTTATTTATTAAACAGTATTTTTTTTCTAACAAGATTTCTCAAAAATATTCAGGCTGGTATGTGTAAATAAACATATATACTACTTAATAAATAAATAATAACAGAAACAATTAATAACATTAAAAAATAACGTTTAAACAAATAAATGTTTGTATATATATATATATATATATATATATATATATATATATATATATATATATATATATAAAAACTACAAAGAACGAACATCACTTTCCGAGTTCAAATATGCTTTAAGGAAATGTGTTCCTGATCAGACCAAACTCATAAATAATTACTTCTCTCACACTACCACCTGCTTATCCAGGCGAATTACATTACAACTATCCGACCACAGCTCCATGAGAAAGACACACATAAACCTACCAGACCTCATCCGAGACATACTAGCAGAAAATACAAGTATAATAACCTCACCCATATGAAAAAAAAAAAGATTAAAAATAATGGAAGCTTTAATAATAAAGAAAAAGCCAATACTCAATAATAGGTAGTAGGTTCTACAATCTACATTCAACATCATCACTTGATAAGACACCAGAGGTGTTGAAACAAAATGGCTATTTTTGTAGTTATTTTATAACATATTTATGTTATAATTATTAAATAAATAATTATATCTGCTCTACTCTGTATTGAGCACTCTTTTAAGAATAGTAATTGTTGGTTATTGGAATTTATTCTGTATACACAATTTTATACTTGAATATACATATATATATATATATATATATATATATATATATATATATATATATATATACCGTTAATATTCCAACCATAAGTCCCGGCTTCGAATCTCAACATGGTCGATTTTCCAAGGAAAGAATCTCTTGATAATATTGGTCAGAATTATACTGTTGGGAATTATGTGACAAACATACCCCGGGTTGATACAACCTTGGGTAGACGAAACAGAACGCAAGCCGGCGATGATTGTATGAAGTTGCAAGTCATACACATATTCACTCTCTCCTCCTCTGAGAAACGCTTTCAGACCCACTCAGTAATATAGCATACAATATATAGAGCACAGTTTGTCTCTGTAGGTGTTGAAGAAACACCAATGTGCCTGAGATAGACACCTGAGTAGCATCGGTCAGTCTACCGAGACTAACTGATGCCTACATTTTCATTTTTAACTTACTTGAACTAAACTCTGAGATTCATGGCATCCTTGATATTCAATATGTTACATGATATTCAAGATGGCTGCACGTGTGATGCACGTATCTTTTGCAAGGGTATCATTCAAAAAATTGAAAAAAAAACAAAAAAAAAACAAGAAAGAATTTTAATATATTTCGTCATCTGTCAAGTGGAAATGATTTTGAAGTAGATTTTCAAGGAATGAGATCAAATTTTATGTGTAGTGATATGCACTAGATGTATTATGCATATATATATATATATATATATATATATATATATATATATATATATATATATATATATATATATATATATATATATATATATATAAATATATATTATACACCGGATATAAATGATCGCCTTGAAAGATAAAATTTTCATCGTTTTCGTGGCATGAATACAAGTTCGTTTCTTAAAAGTGCGCAGTAAATTTACTTTAGATTTAATTTCTCGTTATCAGATAGTCAAATCCCTGTTATAGACACCTCCTCAGACACATTTGTGTTTGTCTAACTCACAGAGCCCACCCGCGCTTCGGTTTATACTGCAACTATGCTGAGAGGATCTCAGTTACAGTTTCTGAGAGAAAGTGCATAATCTAATTTGATCAACACTTTGACTAAAGCCACTAAGCTCAAACCCTCAGTCACGATGACTTGTGTCTTTCTGCTAGCATAAACATTCACGGCCTCAGAACAGTTTCATTTACCTAATTTTAGTGACAACAAGCCTTGAATCAATCCGAGGTATTGTTTACAGGCATTTTTCCACCTTGATAAATAGGCCATACTGGAATTTAAACTTGAATTTCACATAGTCAGAAAGCGAACGTTCTAATCACTGAAGAGGTTGATAAATTCTGGCGAGAAGACACCTCCTTGTTTCACACCTCTTTCAATTTTTATATTGCTACTTCATTTATTTTCTAGCCGTATGCAGGCGGTTTGCTCGCGATTATTGATTATTCTTTCCGAAATAATAAGGTAGGCTGAAATATTCATAGGCTGACGATGAAGAGCCGTGAAATCTTGCATGCATTAATTTCAAATCTTATTAATAACTGCATTGTTTATTTCCAGGTACGAGGGTGGGCTGAAAAGTTCATAGGCTGACTATGTTGGAGTGGTGCTAGATCTGTGAAATCTTGCAGGCATTCATTTCAAACTCTTCTTATTAATAACTGCATTGTTTCTTTCCAGGTAAACTGACATCTGACTGTTCAAAGAAGACATCAAATGTAACTAGTAGTAACTTCTCTTCAAAATTTGGTATCGTAGTGTTATCAAGTACCTGCAGAAAAAAGGGTTTAGCGCCAAAGGACTTTCATGTTGACATGCATTAGGGAATGACGCTTCTGCTTTATTAACAGTTCAAAACTGAGCAGCTAAATTTAGGATAGGAAGAGAGAGTCTTGAATATGACCCAAAATCTGGATGTCCTGTACCTGCCACCTGGAAGGTTGTGACCTCAGTGTTTCGGGATGCAAAAGGCATTATATGCTTATTGACACAAAAGGGCAACACATCAAGGGAGAGCATTATGCCAACTTTGCTGAGGCAGTTACGAAAGGGAAACTGACGAAAGGGGTTTTGTCTCATCAGGATAATGCACACAAATCTTTGGTTTCAAAGGCTGCTGTGAATGACTGCGGCTTTGAACTGGTTGATCACCTTCCCTATTCTTCTAATTTCGCCCCATCTGGCTATTATTTGTTCAAAATCATTTGTGAAAAACACTTGAACCTGCACGTTGACGGCGAATTTATCGAACATCATAAAGGAAGCGATCAGCAAAGAAGGAATTCAATTCTTGGATCCAAGATAAAGCCGACGACGATGAGTATACGGTCAGCCTCGGTATTTAATGTCTATCATAATGTCGTCTTGAGTTTCCTTGTGAGTCATTTGTCCTAAGTAAAGCATTCAAACTAAATTGAGGGGAAAACAGAAATATGAGGCCCCATAAATAATAAGATGCTCGCCGAAGATTTTTACCGAGCTGTCATTTCTCGAGAAGAACGTGCATATCAATTTCTCACTAAAAAAAGAACCATGATAATCGTTTCGATGACGCTTGGGTATTTGGACTAAAAGTAAGATTAGATTGTCGATATATTTTTAATCATTTCATTTCAAGCAAAGGTGATAAAGCGGCTAAGACTCAAGGGATTATTGTGAGTGAAAGAATCTGAGAAAAAGATTATTATTAAGGAGAGGGGACAATAAAAGAACAGGTATTAAGAAACAAGAAAACGATTGACATTGCATTTAATTTTTTTAGGATCAAAGTTGACTGGAAAGTAAGTAGCCGGAAGAGAGTTCCACAAGGGACAAGCGAGAAGAAGAAACTTATGGTTACATCTAGCCATTTCAACTCTCATATAATGAGACCTAACTGCCAATCTAGCACTGCGCTTAAATTAATCGAATCGAGGTACCAAAGAGAAGAACACATCAGAACAATTACCGTGAAGATATTTATAGAAAAGTTACAGGGAGACTACGTTACGGCCGCTGGAAAGTAACTGAAGACGAGATGCCAGGTCAGGGCCGATAACATTGCATAGTCTTCACAAAAACCTGTAGCTACATAGTAGAATAGCAGGCCAGATATGACAGTAATATTCAATGCATGGAATTGGCTCCGATATTGACTCTGATGAGTGGACAACCTACCACTCTTTAATATCGGTTATTGTAATGAAACAGTAAACCATGAAAACGTAAAAAATGTTTTATTTAGTACTAAAGATTAATACCTTAAAGCAATTATGAAACATAGGGATCAATACATTGTGGTAGACTGCATAATACAATAGCACCTTTCTTCTTTTTGCTCCATTTCTTGTTCTTCTGAAGATCGAAAAGTTAGACGTTTTCAGCGGCTTTCTGTAATGAACATACTTGATGTGTGATAAAGAATAAGCAGAAAATTTACACCCGACCAACGGCCTTCGGTTGAATGATGATGAACTATTCGTGCAAACAAACGCTTTAATTTCATTGGAGGATCACTGTGTGACGTTTTGTTCTCAAGTATTGCATTGTATCACGCAGTTGACCGGATGTGAGAACTTGTCAATTGATCTCCACATTAGAAACCGGTGGCTTATGATAAATTAACAGCTATGATATTGAACGGAAATCAACTTTGTCAATGAAGTGATGTCAAAAGACGGATATGATTGAATGTTGCTTGATCTATTGCTTCTGGTTTCTTGCCTGGATAAATCAATAACCATCAACAGGTCATTAATTATCAATCATATATATATATATATATATATATATATATATAAAAAGTTTCAAATTGAAAATTATAATGTTTTATTTTATGAAAGTATTTATTTATTTATATATATATTTGATATTTCAAATTGTCCTCAATTTTTCATCAGAAATAACTGTTTGTTACAAATAAATTAAAATTACTGTTTGTTAGCAAGTAGCGTCCTTCGCGAGACGCGGACGTCACGTGATATGGAACGTCACTGTTCGGATATTCCTAACTTAAATCTAACTGTCATAAATATTAAAAAAAAAAAAAAAATTGCTTAACTATTGAAATATTTATAAAGATTTAAAACACCTAAGTCCCTATTCAACCCTAGTTTATGTGTATTTAATTTTAAAATCCAATATGTTTCTTTTTTTTCTGCGTGTGAATGTGGAAGTAAAATCGAATCTATTAATAAACATTTGCAGTTTTCTAATGTGTGTCCTGATTGATTGTAGTGTTTAGCTATGGGGAATAAGGGTTGTTTTGACGTATTGTTTGTTTATGGTTATTAAAACGAAATCTAAAATTGTTTCCAGACTCACCAATATATCCACTATTAGGACATAAGTTGCAGAATAAATAATAGATTACGTTATGGGTATCGCAGGTGATACCCTGTATCAGTGACGTTCCATATCACGTGACGTCCGCGTCTCGCGAAGGACGCTACTTGCTAACAAACAGTAATTTTAATTTATTTGTAACAAACAGTTATTTCTGATGAAAAATTGAGGACAATTTGAAATATCAAATATATATATAAATAAATAAATACTTTCATAAAATAAAACATTATAATTTTCAATTTGAAACTTTTTCTATATATACATATTAAGAAAGTATACGTGGCTTCTTATTATGCTATATATATATATATATATATATATATATATATATATATATATATATATTAAAATTGATACATGAAAATTATGAGAATTTAACGTGGTTTTATTTTTAGGCTAGCAGAAATTCCGCCCCAAAAAACACCCAATAATGTTATAATGGTTTTTAAAAATAAAGAAATGTTAAAACGATTTGTCTGGATGGTCGATTTAAGAGTTTCATGTCGAAAGGCTCATCACAGCCCGATATTTGATAATTTATCAAAGATCTGACCGAGATAAGCGTTTCGACACGAAACTGTTGAATTGACTAACCAGCCACGTTACTTGAACCCTTATTGGATTATAGGTGGGATATCCTTAGACATGGTCAGTGGAACGAAAACTGTCTCCCTCAGCCCATATCTATATAAATAAAGCGCAGTGTACGTGTGTCCGTCCGATCGTCCGTTCGTTTTTTTAATCTCAGTGAATCATAAACAACCTGAAGTAACAGGTAAAACTGCTGCAGTTACACGCGATTAAAGATTAAATAAATAAATCATTTACAGTTAAATTTAAATATCCAACAGAGTGAACAGTTTAAAAAAACAATTATTTATTAAAGGTTTAACTTTAATTTTGCCTTTCGTCTCAATTTCAATTAATATCCTTTAATTAAACCGTAATTAAAATTTAAACGGGGCACGGTACGTTGCTCATATTGTGTTTTTTTTTTCTGGCATGCATACTGTGGCGTATTCGAAACTAGCAGCCATGCCCAGCTGATCGATCAGAAAAAGCGTTCAATTAGAATGGAGCAAAAACAGAATCATGTTTAGATGTAACAGAGTCTATCTTCTTCAATTACTTTAAAGTACTTTCAATAAAAACATTTTGAATTAATGCAGTTACTGATATAACAGAAGTAGTTTGTATTTATTCAATCGAAGTAAATGAAGATGTAAAACAGGCAACATGAAGACCCACTTCAGACCACAATTATTTTGAAGTTTTTGAAATTCAATTTGTAAGTGTGCTACTAGGGATGTAAAAAAAGGATACATTTATAATGCAATTGTTAAGTTTAATAAAAATTGGTTGAAAGATCAACGAAAAATAAGAAAGAAACCAGTAAAAATCGCAATTTTTCGCTATTTACGTGGGTTTTCACTATATGGGTGGATTCAATTATCAAGTTAAATGACCGCTAAACAATCAACTTATTGCTGACTACAATTGAGTGAAGTTTGTATTAGATTGCTTGAAAATTGAGGGAGTTTTTAGTTTAAAATTTGTTTCGAAATCAATTTGTGCTGAAATGGATTTTTCGTTTTTCGCTGTTTTTCGCTAAACGCAATGGCGTAGAAATAAAAATGAGGTAGCGTTGAGGTCGTCAGGATGTAACAAAGCTACACACCGAGTTTGAACGAAATCGGAGGAAAAAAGCTGAATTTATCGATTTTTGATCGGTTTTATTGATTATTGATTTTTTAAAAAATTATTGATTTTTTTTTAAATTATCGATTTTTTAAGCTAAGAACCTATCTCTTACATGTGTTTGCCAAGTTTGGTCAAAATCGGTTGGATGGATCTCGAATGAAAAGGCATCACACAGACAGACAAACAGACAGACACACAGACATCTTCTGTTTTATATATATAGATATTACATAATTAGGCTTCCCTAATGTCTTTTAAGAGCATCTTTATGTGGAGGGATCATAAAGAACGGTGAATTCAAAAGAAAAGAGAAATTGTGTGCAAAATAAATAAAAACAATATATCGGTTGCCTAGACAAAGAATGTCGAATTAAGGTGTCGAATAAAAATAAAATAATTTTATTATTTGTAAATTCTTATAACATTTACGTACATAAGACGCTGAAATTAAAAGGCCGAAGGCGCAAAAGTCCTCCGCATGAGTTCGCCTAATGTCCGCCCGAAGAACCGCTTTTAGGTTAGTATTAAATAAAATATTCATTAAATAAAATATTCATTAAAACAAATTGCAAAAAGACCAAAATATCACCGCTACTCATATAGGGTTGGTTAAAAAGAATGTGCTTTAACAAAATGCATATTTTTGGTATAATACAAAGACAGATCGAGAACTATTTAATAGGTGTTTAACAATCGCAGATCCAGATAGTCAGAGTCATGATGATATTTGAAATTGTAGATAACTAATTTGACGAGGAGTCAGAACATATTTATGAATTTTTCATAACATTGGTCGGACATTAAATACAATACAAGGATTGGTATAAAAAGAACAATGTACACCCCCCCACACACACACTAGTAATGTCGCATCATCACCAAGCAGACCCTGAATTTTCGCTTATTCCGATGAACGGAAAGGAATTCTTGGGATTTAAGCTGAACCCAGATCTCAAGTGGAACTCGTACATACGATCTATAACTAAAGATACTGGATAAATGTTCGTTTCCCTATACCGCTCCAGCAAGTACCTGACTCCTCCTGCTATCATTTAATTTTACAAGAGTCAGGTCAGACCAGAAATGGAGTACTGCTGCCATATATGGAAAGGAGCTGCCAAGTCTGCATTTTCCACAAGTGACAGAGTCCAAAAATGTCTTTATGTTTGATGAATTGTTTTCCACCCTACTTTTCTCACAGTCACGACGTGGCAAGCCTCTTACTACTCTATCGCTATTTTCATGGAAAGTGTTCAGACGAACTGTATTCATTAGTGCCACCAGTCCTAACATTCACCGTTAAGACCAGCCATTCTATGCACATTGTAGCGAACCATTCCTCATTCTGGTCGTAATCCATTTGTGAGATATAATTTCCACTCGAGCAGTTTCTTCCTACGAACCGCTGTTTTGTGAAACCGACCCCTAAGAGGTTGTTTCCCCGATCACTACAATCTCCTAACCTGTTCAAGTCTAGGGTTAACCGTTATCTTCCTGATATATGACCATAAACTGTGCCTCTTACTCTGTAACCCTCTACCTCGAGTCGCTGGTTCGACTTTTGCAGAGTGAACATTTAAACAAAAAAAAAAAACAAAAAAACATACTGTCCGGGAACTGATTGGCAAATCTCGTACTAACATAAACACTCCACAATATACAATGGATATTTTTAAAATATAATATTGCTTTTCTTGATAATATTAAATGACTTATTTCAATTTGACAACAAAGAAAATTGTATCGTAAGCGAATGCCTGGGAGGAATGATTAGAAAATATCATTTTTTATTTGCACGTTTGTACAAAATGTGGCACAAGGCCTAAAAGGGGGTTGGGGAAGGACGGTCTTCTTCTGTCTTAATTCTAAACTTAGCTAGTTCCAGGCACGGACCCAAACATACCAACAATATTTCTATCACCAAAACAACACATTCACTCCTACCTTTCTTACTGCGTCCACCATAATACCTCAAATTCTCTATGAAATCCTAACTAGACCCCATATGTACATTTCAAAGTCTGTGGGGGGAGGGGAAAACAACAATTTAAAAAACCCCAATGATTATTTACAATATGATTTAATACTATTTACATAAAACAAAATATGGTTAGTAATAAAAAAAACCCACAATCCCTAAATGTGGCAGAAACATCAGTTAACTGGACGAAATAATTGCGGGATTATAACATCATAAAAAACAAACACGCCCACAAACACGCACTCATTTAGACACCATAACAACTACGAAAACACACACATGAAACGAAAGTCATCCCGCAACAACCAGAGAACTGATATCACTGACTACCTAACGAGGGAGGGGATGGGGAATTAAACAAAATAAAAATAGGGACAGAAATAAAAGGGGCCAATGAGCATGCATACCCTAGCTAAGTAAACCAGAAAACGGGAAACTAAAGATTCAAACTAAAAAGCCTAAACTAGCCTAATATCGGGGCGGGTTGCCTCTGTTCAACCCTGATAAGACAAAATCCTGTACCTAACCGACATCCAAGTGCCACTCCAGGTCAGCCCCTTTCACTCTACACATTCGCGCAAGATTTACCCACCTTTTGCCGAATTCTGATGAAGAGAGTCGCCGCCTTTCCGTCCTAATCTTGACTTTAAGCAGATGCCTAAAGTACAAGGTCAGTTGGGAAGAGGTGAACTTCTCACCTCCATAGAATCCTTCACGACTCTCATAACTCCTAAGAAGCAGTGGAACACATAAAGTTCAGCCTTCGTCAACGGCGGTGCCACATTACTACAAACAGAAGTGGCCTCAAGGACAAAGAACTTTCCGTGCAACATGTGAATCATGAGGCCTTCAACAAACTTACACAACGGAGCTACCAACTTGCACTGAAAGAAGACGTGACCTAGGGTCTCGACTTCCACACTACAACGTCGGCAGTTTGGATATTTCTCCAAGCCCGCTGCACAAAGCTTTTTGGCGACCCAGAGGGCCCCACGCATCACCAACCAGGTGAGGGATGCCTCATCGTTATTGAGACATTTTAACACGGGATCCCAAGGCCAGATCGAGCGAACCTCCTGCATGATTAGAAAATATCATTCAGTCTGCAGGCTTGACTTTTATTTATAGTAAGTCAAAGCAGATATGAGAGCGGGCAAAATAATTCCAATTGCGAACATAGTCTCATGTACACAACTCTCGTCGACTACGAGAGCTCATAACAAAAAATAGCCGCCACTATAGATGTTGAATGAGTCAGGTAAAATGTAAAATCAACCAAAGTTTAAACAGAAAGTGCAAATAGCCTCTGCAAACCCCTTTGAGGATATTTATTATATTACAAAGCAAAATCAATATCGTCCCAACTGATGTAGAAAATATATTTACGGCTTATCAACCTTTTTCAGGTTATTTAGAACCAAAAATACTTATAGATTGTAAGAAGATTTTTGAGAGTATAATGATTTTCGCCTCTACAAGTTCTACTAATTAACCCATAGCTGGGGGAAAGGTGGATTCATACCTTTCTCAAAGGTATTTGCACCTAAGTGAATATGACGAACACTCACTGGAATTGGAACGTGTCTCCGATTTCCAAATCCGAAGCTTTATCCATTACACCATCCAAGTTTATGGTAATCGTACGTGAACCTGTGCTTCAACGTAATATAGTAATAAAGTCATTATACCACGAGCGCATCTAAGAGTACAGCACATGGTATTTTCAAGCAGTCACTCCTCTAGGTCACCCAATATCGACGTTGCTTAACTTCGATGATCGTAAGAGAACTAGTGTTTCAACGGTCGTAAACCCATTATTCCACTGGCACATCAAAACTTACAGTACCTGGCATTCCAAAGCTCTCATCTATCTTGGTACTGACCAGATTCGACGTTGCTTAACTTCGGTGATCGTATGGAAACCAGTGTTTCAATATATTTCATTATATGTCCGTAAGCCCTTTATGCGACGCGCAGGTCCAAGCTTACAGCAGCTGGTACTTCCAAGCGGTCATCCATCTTGGTACTGACCAGGCTCGACGTTGCTTAACTTTGGCGATCGTGCGAGAAACGGTGCTTCAACGGGATATGGCCGTAAGCCAAGAGAATGTAATGAACGGACGACATCGTATTATTGTAAGACAGTTGTAATGAGAATTTCCTTTCCAAATAAATAGAATCATTTCATTTGAAGGCGTGCTGTAGCCCCGCAAGCTGTATTCGCTTATTGCAAGAATTGAATCAGTTGAACAGAAAATCCCCTCAAAAACCAAGAACTGTTTCCATTGAAACATCTGAGCAGACATTGCTACGAGGCCGTGATCAGGGCAAAAATAAATAGGGAATTATCTAATGTTTACCTACTGCTCGTGTCACGTGACCAGCTAGCAGAAACTGCATTTTGTTCACGCATGCGTCAACATCTTTCAGCCTTATTTACCTTCTTACTTTGTCAGAGGCGATAGCGGTGAGAGTGGGTTGGGCTTGATAAAAGGCTGTAGGATCAATATTCGGTCCTAATTCCGCGCTGTCGGGGGACTGGCGCCGGGGCGACATCATGGAGATTTGAATTTGCCGCACTCACCACAGATGAAGTATGAGATTTGAGAAAATATTACCCGATAATCTGCAGCATTCCCGAATAATGAAAACATGAAAGATGGGTTCGAAATTGTGGCCAGAAGTTGGTAGGTTTGGGTGTGTGGTGCTTAGAGAGTTGTATCTTAAGCACTGTTCTTTCTATATTGCTGGTAAGGAGATGCAGGCCTTGGAGACGTGTGAGTCATCCCCACATGGCTGGTCGCCGGAGTCGTTCGACGTGAGCCAGATTTTAAGTAGGTACGGGCGGGGAAATGTGGACTCGAATCTATGGCATTATGAAATAGTGCTTGCACGTGACCGACATTAAGAATATAGGAGAGAATATCTAGGTAGGTAGATGAAGATAGAAAGAAAAAGAAAGAATTTTGATAGTTACGAACAAGCTGAGAAAGAAAGAAAGAAAGAAAAGGAAAGAAAGAGATTGATAGATATGGACAGGCTGAGGAAGAAAGAGAGAAAAAGAAAGTGGTTGGTATAGTTAGGAACAGACTGAGAAAGAAAGAAAACTGAAAAAGAAAGAGAGATAGATACATAGATGGATATCCGAATAATATATGCACATATACGCATATATATATATATATATATATATATATATATATATATATATATATATATATTTTACCCCAAGTAAGGTGATAAAGCCGCTAAGATGCAAGTGGGGGGGATGAAAGTGAAGTAATCTATGAAATCTATGAAAAGACTGCTGAGGAGAAAGGACAATAAACACAACAGGATTCAGTGACAGATGACACTTGCTGTTGCATTTACATCTTTGAAGGTCGTAGTTCACAGGAAAGCAAGAAGCTAGAATATATATATAAAGTAAAAACCTACAACAGGCCTGCTAAACGGAATTAAGCATATACAAACAGTATCGTGACCATGGACGTAAGATCTCTTTATTCAAACATCAAACACAACGAATGACTAACCGCCCTTAAAAAGCACTTATTAAAACAAGAACCCCCCCCATCACCACACAGAAGTAATCGTAAAACACATCCTCACATTGAATAGTTTTGATTTCAATGGAAGACGCTACTTACAAGTAAAAGGATGTTCCATGGCACCATAGCAGATCCATTCTGTGACTGGATCTTTATGGACAAATGTGTGAAGACCCACATTTATCCTTTTATCGGTAATAATTGCATGTTCTATGCAAGATATATCGATGATATATTCTTCATATACACGGGCAATGAGGAAAAACTTACTGAATTCCTTATGGCCCGAAACACAGTACACGGTTCCATTAAGTTCGACCACAAAAATCATCACGAACGGTAAAACTTCTAGACACCCGTATCTACATTGATAAAAACAGAAAATTACAAACGACACTAAAATCACTGACATCCGCAACTATCTATACTTTAAGTCCTTCCACCCAAACACCTCAAAGAGAACCTTTCCTATTCACAAGCACTTTGAAGCATATATTCCAACAATGAAGAACGAACTAAACGCTAAATAATCCCGAACAGCAATTCACAACACGTGGCTATAAACAACAGTTAATCAGGGAACAAATAAATAAATCAATTCTCACACCGAGAGAAGACAACCTAAAGTATAAAATTGAAAATAAATTCAAACGCATGCCCACCCCCCTCGTAACCACTTTCAATATTTGCTCGAGCTCTAAGATCTTAAATAATCAAAAGTCGGTGCGTCTCAAACCAAACCTAAAAACTTTGAGAAACCTGACATTTTAGCAGATCTTAGACCAAAGAACCTTAAGAAAATCATAGGTGCTAACTAAATTTCCGACGACAAAGTAACACAGAATAAACCAAAATTAACAACAGGATTTTCTCAACCATCTAACAAAAAATGAGCCTATGTTCTAATGAAATTAAACACACCAATTCATTCACTAGCTCAGTCACTAAGACAACTTCCAAAATATACCGTAACTTTAACTGTAGAAGTCATAACATAATATACTTTTATTAGAATGCACACTATGCCAGAAACAACATGTGGGAAAATCGGAATGGTCCTTTCACAACAGAATTAATAATTATCGGAATTGGGTCAAGTCGGCTCCCCATGAAAGATTATTACTTGTAGAACAACATTTCCGCCTATAAAAACATGATTTCAATAGCCATACAAAATTCACTATTATTGAAAGAATAGAAATAGACAAAAAGATAAAGTTACGAAAATAAAAGAACATAAAGACAAATGGATTTTGTGCCTCAAAACATTTTGTTTAGACGGATTCAACAGCAAAATAAATAGCACAGATAGGAATAATATATAACCCCATAGATGACCCACCCCATATTTCTCTCTCATACATTATAAGTTCTGTATAGTTGTATATACACTATTGCTACTACATAGAAGATGACACCACTCATGAAGGGCCCAAACTAACTGACACAAACAGACATGCTCAAAGAAATACACACACACACACACACACACACACACACACAAATATATGCACATACATACACTATACACATTCCCCCCGCCTCAAATTAAAAGATAACAAGCACATAACACACAAATTCTCAATAAAGCTGGTAAAATGAATACAGAGGTACATCTGAGAGTTATGGGTCTCCTGAACATCTTCTTAAAAATCAATTTCAAAAATATCTTCGACTAATCTCATAAGTGACCAAAAATGAACTAATTAAAACATAGGAAAATTCAGACTAAGTTCAACTTCCTCAAAGACTGTCATTCACTCTTGTAGTTCATTGCTACTGCAACTAACAAGAATTTTTTTCTCAGGATGGTGCTGGTCAAAACTAGCCGAGGAACGTAAATAAAAAATAAAATAAAAATATTAATATACAACCCAGTGTGCCTGAAATTTTAATTTTTATTCTTTCAAGACACACACACACACACACACACACACACATATATATATATATATTGTCATCCACAGACAGACTGTTTCACAGTAATATATATATATATAAGCTAAATTGGTATAACCCGTCAGCTATATGACGGTTCCGTGTAGGGCATAGTTTCGATTCCTGTCGGAGGACGCATACTTGTTTTTATGAAAATTTCTCGGACATTCAAGTCGGTAAATGTTGTTAATACTGTTTATTATAAATAGGGCATTTACTTAAATATTTGTATCTATAAAAATAACGTATAAACAGAAGATAACTTAAAATATGTATATATTATTTTTTATTTCATTACTTATACTCGGGCGGTGTGAAAAAACCCAGATAATACAATTTGTAAATAAAAAAAATATTAGACAAACTATCGTTTTTTGACTATAAGTACCAGTTTTCTTGTAGTTCCTATATTCTTTAGAACTTCCTCACCTGTCACATGTTCTATACATGATATTCTAAAAGTTTCTATCGCTTCAAGTCTCTTCTGAGCTCTCTTTCTTCATTGTGTGCTCTCAAGCGTTCAATTATCTTTTTTCAGTTTCTATAAGTGTACGTTTTTATTCCAGAATCGAGATTAGATATTATATAGCAGTTCAGCACTATTTTCTTGGTTTCAAACGACATTTTCCTATTACATCAAGGCTTACGGCTATATCACGTTGAAATACCGATTCCCGTAAGATCCCGTAAGCGACGTCGAACCTGGGTGACCACTTGGGAATACCTGTTGCTGGATGTGCAGTTGGTTTATTAAATAATGGATTGGAATTGTTAATCGGATACCCGAGTTCCAATTCCAGTTGGGTTCGTTATATTCACTTACACGCAAATAAACTTGGAAAAGATATGAATCCACCTGTTCTCGACCAGCAATGGGTTAATTAGTAAGATCTGTATCACTGAAAAACAATATCTAAAAAAAAAAAAAATATGGGTACAGAATATTTAGATTTCGGTATTAAATAACCCGCAGAGATTGACATGCCGATAAACTAACGCACCCTCCCCTAGAAAAAAAAATCAAATATTAACCAAACCATTACTTCATACTTTGCTTACATTCTGGAAGGCATCTTTCACTATTCTTATGCTGGTTTAGATTTCTGTAATACATTTTTCTGTCGTCTGTTTCTCACTGAAATGTAAATACATAAAGCATTTTATTTGTTTTGTATCTGATTGACCTATTTCCTTTTCTCGCCTACGGTAATTTTGACCCCCAAAGATTTTATATCTATATATCCAGCGAATCGATTAATGTAGGTAATAAAAGGCAAAACATATACGAACCTCCTCTAGGGAGGAAGTAAAAAAAAAATAGATAAATAAATAAACGATCAAGCAAGCAAACAGAACAAATAAAATTCAAACAAAAGCTGACGACATCAAGGGGAGACAATTTCACATTATGTCTAATGAAGCGTTTCCCAGATATTATCAGGTGTTGCCACCAAAGGAATAAAAAACAGGAACTCATGGAAACCAAGTATATACCACTTTATACTCCGCACAGTTCTGAGTAATTAGTCAGGAGGGAGAAGTAGAGTCCGGAAAGACTGAAACAGGACTAAGTAATAAAACTATCAGAACGTAAGCGACCGTTTTAGCTATCAGTGGCCATTAAAAATGAATTGTGACTAGTGCTATATTTCTTTATTCATACCCGCCACACTGTATGAGTGGATCGCACGTAGATGGTTTTTATGAATATACGATGAAAGTAATTCCGATTATTATACCTGTGGGTAATGCTCTGCTTCTGTCTGTTGTGACACTTCAGTACATGGGCGTTCATGGTTCTCCAGAATTTCTCCTTCTTAATAACATTTGTCTTTTCGTTATCTTCCCAATCCTTGTTCTCCCAACTATTTACTCAAGCTCGTTAGGTAGATTACTCGCTGCTTTACTCTGCCTCTCATACCTTCAATATGTCCTGTGAGTGTCAGATTTTCTAATCCTTCTTTTCTCATTATGTGCCTTAGAAATTTCAAATATGTTTTTTTATTGATTCTAAACGTAAATATCCTTTTTGTTTCCCTTTTTCTTTAAAGCCTCGTTTTTTTCACATGTTCAGTTCATGTTTTTCTCATCATCCTTTTGGAGAACCACATTTCTTCTGTTTCCAGCCTCTTCCTCATTTTTGATGAGATTGTGCAACAGTCACTGCCATATAGAAGGACCGATATTGCATAATAGTCTTTTCTTTGTGTTAAATAATAGTTTATCAGGCTATTATTTTTAGGGGGAATTATACCTCAGCTGCGACTTCCGATGGTTGACCTTCGAGGTCGGATGCAAGCAAAAATAAGGTAATCTATTTTGATTGGCTGAACTATCGTGGGAATGATAGATTTAAAAAGGTTTTTCAATGAGTTGGTTGTCACACGCCAAGAAATGTAGACGTGTTCACTTTCGTGTCTGGAACGGGTCCCCAGTTCGACCCCACTGGATAGATAAAAACATGTCGACATGAATGTTAATAGAACTAGATAAGTTAAATTTATTTATGCTTATCTTTAATTTCCGGACCCAAAACATTTAGCGATCCCCGGCGAAAACGAGAGAGAAGATATGCAACATTTGTTTCTAACGAAATTTTCTGTTTCTTAATACTTTACTTAACTTTAGGAAGGCACCTTTCGTTATTTCAATGCGCCTTCTGTTAAACTGTTTCCAAATTCTCCAAGCCCCTTTTCCTCAATATTTTTGATTCCATTATCTTTAAAACTTTCCCGTTGCCCATAGGTTCTATGCATGGTATTCGCAGCATCATTCCAAAGGATTGCACTTCTGTTGTTTTAAGTCTCGGTAACATTTAAATCAATCTACCAATGATCTGCTGAAATAGCAAAATACGCTATCTGATAGATGTTTTTCTTGTTTTTTACGATTACCGAATCCAGTCTGCTGGCCTGGATTAGGAGATCCATTAGGATCTGAAAGTCAACATTATTATTACTATTATTTTTATTAGCACTATTATTAATAATTCATTATGACTGATGCTAAATTCAAGGAGAGCAACACACTAGGCCTTCTTCAGATTAGCTAGGTTTAATTTAGTTGCTTGTTTTTGTTTAGCGACATATCAACACATCTATGGGTTATTTAATGTTGAAATCTACATATTTATGACACAAATTTATGGCTTCAACTATATATATTTTGAACACAATTGTATATCTTCGACTACAGAAAATGTATTGTTGGTCATGTTGGTATAAAATGTATTGTTGGTCATGTTGGTATAAAATGTATTGTTGGTCATATTGGTATAAAATGTATTGTTGGTCATGTTGGTATAAAATGTATTGTTCGTAATTCTATTATAAAAATGTACTTTTATATTTTCCTAGTGTGTTGCTTTGGTTTGGAAGGGGTGATTATTTGCCCATAGCTGGGACCCTAACAGGTGCTACAACCCCAGATCGGAGTGGACCTGGGAACAACAGCAATTAAGAAGGGGTTCCACTCTCCTCAAAACCTCCAATCTCCCGATCAGAAGCCTTGCTGCCGGATTTAGTTTATCGTTATACCCAGGAGTGGCTACTTTTAGGATTGTCAGGGACGACCAGCCTCACCCCACTTCCTCTTCGGCCTTATATACACACTGCGCTTTCTTGCTCTCATTGATATAAAGTGAATCGACTATATCGAATCAATAGTGTTGTCTACTGCAAGGAAATTTGGGCAACTGTGTCGTGCCAGAAAAAAAATTTCTCGTCAGAGTCCCTCTTGCACATTTATAAATCTACCATTCGTCTGTGCATTGAATACTGCTGCCATATCTGGTCTGGTGCTCCTGCTGTATATCTTGAGATTCTTGACAAAATCCAAAGAAGGGTCTGTAATGTAATCGATCCTGAACAGGCATCTAGGTCTCCAGTTACTTTCTCACCAACGTGACGTGGCTTCTCTCTGTCTTTTCTACAAATGCCAACTGCATGAATTTGAGCTCGCTACTAGATTGGCAACATAGTCTTACCGTTTTGCTATTGAACTAGCCAGATGCAACCGCCGCTTTTACTCTAACAGCTTTTCTTCTCGCACTTATAACCTGTTGTATCCTTTCCGATTTCTTGCTTCCCTGATAACTACAATCTTCAAAAATCTAAACGCAATGTCAATCATCACATTCTGTCTTAAACCCTGATCCTTTTTTCTCTTTTCCTCAATCCTTCCCATTCTCAGTCTTCTCATTCACTTTTACTTTCACTAGCGGTAACACATTGCGTCATAATAGCATTGCCATCTTGCTTGGGGGTGAAATGATTAAAAAATATTATAATCTATTAAGCGCAGCTGTGTCATCAAGTCATGGTATTTTGGCCCAATGATCTAACTGACTACAATTCTGGAAAACGAATTCTTTGATCACTGTGTTAATAAAGCAGAAGTACAAGAGCTTCTTTTGTGGGTTGGATCGCCAAGAACGTGCATTTTCCTCTGGTCATATCGCTTTTCTAAGGATTCTTCGAGTAGATCTGCCAACGCAGTGACTTTGCAATAAGCAGTGTCTCTTGAATTCCTATCAGATAAACTTTTCTCTGGAGCGATTTTAAGATTTCACTTACTGGGCGTAAGAAAAAGTAATCAGGTACACAGATCTCAGGGTTAATCAACAGCGGGCCGGTCTTTTCCGTGGCCATAGTCTCTTTTGTAATCATTTTGATGATATCACATTGCGCTTCAGCATTCTTGATTTAGACTGCATTCAGCTTTTACAGCCATCCATCCGAAGACATATATTAACTTAAATATCTTTGATCAAACAATAATAAATTACAGAATCATTTTTCTATATGCTGAGTTCCTTCAGTACGTGGGCGATCAATGGCTCTGCATAAATGTTCATTTTCTTTCCATTCTAAATAAAACTTCGTCGCTGCCCATATATTCAGTTCATGGTAATCTCAGTACCCATTATGTAAAGCCACATTTTTGTTGCCACAGCCTCGTTATACACTTTGAGAATATTCTGCCATATAGAATGACCGGTATTACATTACAGTTCAGTACTCTTTTCTTTGTCTCTAGCGAAATTTTCATGTTTCTTAATACTTTGTTTAGCTTTTGGAAGGCATCTTTTACTATTCCAATGTACCTTCGGATTTCGATGTCACATTTGCATGCTTTTTTAAAACACTTCCTAAGTAGTTAAAATTGTGTACTTGCTTCATTTTGGTACCCTCAAATCGTAATTCGCATGCGGGAAAGACAAAAGAGAGAATAATAATAATAATAATAATAATAATAATAAGAAGAAGAAGAATTAAGAGACAAGTGTGATTTAAGAAAAGGCAAAGAATAAACACAATGTTTGACAATGTTAAACTATATTTCAACAGAATGTCTGTCTTCCTTCAAGTTATATTTAAACAATTTTTTAAGTATAAAAATATATAAATCTACAAAAAATAATAAGTCTTTGCACAAACGTTGTTTGTCTTGTAATGAAAACAACGGCTGTATTGATAATGAACGCGTCAAAACGAATGGAAGGTCGCCCGCGTGGAGGCATGCAACTGAAATATGCTTAATATGGTGGTGTTGTTGTTCATCTTGAAATCAGTTGATTAATTACTAAGAGGAATTAATCAAACAGCTTAGAATAAATATTATGGAATTCTTCTGTCATTCTGATCGTTCTCAAGGGCCGTTTTTTTTTCATTACAAAACAAGCAACGTTTTTAAAAGACTTATATTTTTTTTGTAGAAAGTCTGTACTAACCGGCATTAGGGATTGAACTCATAATTTAGTGGCATGGTAATTGTGAGGTCGGTCACTGAACCTGGTAATACCGACCCATTGCAAACGCAGCCAACAATAATCGGGCGGTACTACAAAAAAGAACAAGATGAGTTATCTCCCTTAGACATAGAGGACGACACGAGAATAATCTTCCCCACAGGTTAAATAAAGGGTTCTGTTTGAAATTCCCTGAAGGTTACTCGGATGGACAGACACATGACGACGGAAGTCAGTTGTGATAATAACAAATAAATAGATAAAATAAAAAAAAAACAATAATAAAAGCATAATCCAATCGCAAATAATAATAATAATAATAATAAAGATTTCAATAGACTCATCAAAGGGATTCTTGGTAGCTCATGCTTTAAAGAAATACAGAAAATTGTACTCACAAGTACAGCCCACACCTTATAAAAAACTTTATCTATGTAAAATATGTGGGATATTATGTTTTTTTGTTTGTTTTTCCCATCAAAATGCACAGTGGAAAATGTCATGACGTCATTTCTGACCTTAGTTCTCTGGTTGGGACCCAGAAAGAAATGTGTATATGTCAGAAATCAAAATGAATAGGGACTAGCAAAAAATGAATATACCCACAAGCACAACAAGGTAGCGACATATGTGCAGTGGAAGATATGCAAGAAACACAAAATCAAAACCACTGAGAGATTGTATGAGCACCAACCAGATACAGTTAACCAAAAAAACGATGTAACTATCCTATGGGACATGCCAATTCAAACTGATAGGGAAATAAGCCAACAGGCATGATATTATCATAAAAGACAAAAAATTCAGGAAGTGTATGCTTACTGATACAGCTGTACCATCTGAGAGAAACACCTCCATGAAAATTATCGAGAAATTGTCCAAATACAAGAACCTGGAGATTGAGATTAACAGGAGGTGGGGAATGAAGACTGAGACTGTACCAATAGTAATCGAAACTCTGGCCCTCGTGAGAAAAGGAATGGACAATTTTACTAACAGTGTCCTTGGTAACATCAAAATACAAGTTGACACGAGCAATAGTAAAAAATAATAATAATAATTCCTCCTTCTATAATCTGAAGATAATCCCCCCTATAATCTAAATATAATCCCCCTTAACCCTATTTTATGGGCAGAACGAGCTCTTTCGGCTTGGTCGACAGTCGTCCTAGGGCTGGTAACTTGAACAAAATGACCCCTTGGCGGTCAAGGATAAAACGTAAAAAATTCCAAATCTTAATGATTACGAACAAATCGCCATACAGGATCGGCCGTCATATGCATCAAGAAGGGTCGCGTACCTCAGAGAGGAACCATTTTAAGGCAAGAATATCTGCCATTGGAACAAACTCTTCCAGCAACGAAGAGATATTTAGTCCCCAAACCCGGATTATTTCCAACCTTGGAACAAGTGACTCAATGCCACATCAACTAATAAAAAGAAAACGACCGAAATTGTTACAGGAGAGAGTCAACAAGTCATGATGTTCTTTTTTCACTGCACTCGAAAATCCATAAAAGAGCACCACGAATCAGACATAGCAAATATGGAGAACTATGGTAGGAAGAGAAATAAGACCTCATCTCAACCCAAACATGCTTGCCAATGTTCCCAGCTTTTGTTTCAAAAGACTCTCAAATGCACAAGCAGATCAGATAAAACTAGATATAAGACAGAATGCAATAACTCATCACTCATAAAATAAAGAAATGAGAGTAGAAATAAATAATATGAAAGTAGATGAGATAAAAACTAAAATAAATGAGATACGAAATAATAATGCCCTAGGAAATAAAACCGAATCATGTACCTGTGACATAACCTGCAGTTATCCAGACTATGTCAGTGAAGATGAGTCCAACTACATTAGGTTAGAATTCCTTGAAAACCACAGAGGAGAAATCATCGAAGCGAGAAACCACGTCATCCAAGTACTCAGCAAAGTAACTTTCACACAAATGTCAGACAGAAACCGTCTGCCAGAAATTCATATGACAAAGTACATTGTACAAATACACAACACCGCGCCGGGAAAGCTGTTAACGGACAAAATACTGAGAAACATCACAGAAGTTAACAATATCATACACTCAATAGCTTTAACAGTTACTGGGAAGCTTGAAGTCAAGTTAATGAAAAGATCAAACACCAAAGAGAGTCAGCTTGAAAGGCGAAACTCAAGCGAGAAATAAAAGAAATCAAATGTGCGATTTCGATATTGGATGAGCTCACTAGAAAGACAAATGTCTTAACACGCAAATGCAGGAAGATCAAGCGGAAATATAAAATTAAATCACTAAATGACATTCCATCAATCAAGGAGATGCTAAAACAGAAACTGCAATTAAAGGCACAGAGAACATGACGATACGAAAATGGTTGTAGGTTCTATCGTCAAAATAAAATATTCCAAACTCACCTTAAGAAATTTTAGAGGGAAATTGGAAAAGCAGTTATGCATGTCAGAAAGCCACGATGTCTCCTCAATACTGTAAAATGTTTCAGTGGCAATATAGGTATGAATTTCGGATTAGATAAATGTGCAAAAGTAACATTCAAGAGGGAGAATTACGGAAACACACTCAATAGATTTAGATTTTGGCACAAAGATTAGAGAACTGGAACAAGAAGCTTATAAGTACCGAGAAATTAGCGAAGAAGATAAAATAACAGCATACCCAAATGAGGAGAGGGTAAGACAGGAGAACTACAGGCATATGCGTCAGTATTGAATACCGAGATGGTTTCAAAAAACAGAATATTAGTCATAAACACCTTGGCTGTCCCTGTGGTGCAATGCAGTTTCAACATCCTTAACTCAGCCATAGCTGACATTAAGCGAATGAACGCGAAAACGAGAAAGCTTCTCACCTGTCACCGCATGCATCATCCCAAGGCTGATGTTGATCGTCTGTATGTGCCCAGATTCAAAGAGGGCAGAGGATTAGTTCAACTAGAACTATCTTGCAAAACTACAAAAATTGGCCTTCAAAGATATCTGGAAGCTAAAGGAGATTGGATGATGATCTGTGTCAAAGAACATGAAAGTAGTAAGTGACTTTATTCAGTAATAAAGAAAGCCAACATGTTCAAAATGGCGTTTCAAATGGGTGAAGAAATACAAGTAAATTACAATACACCGACTGAAGCTGCAAAATACTTAAAAAAGAAAGCAATGGCAAATGCAACCGACCAGATACAGAAACCATGAAAAGATAAACCGCTTCACAGTTAATATTCTGCCTTTACCAAACAAGCTAAAAAAAAAAAAACCTCCTACTCATCAGTGGCTACGTAGTGCAGGTTTAAAAACTGAAACGGGATCTTTTATTCTTACTGATCAGGAACAGTGCTTGCTAACTAGAAATTACCAATCACACATACTGAAAAATTGTCTTAGTCCAAAATTCAGATTCTGTGATATATTTCCAGAAACAATTGACCATCTTGTATCAGGTTGCGTGGTATTGGCACCCACTAAATATAAAACGCGGGACGAGAGAATGAGCCAATATCTTCACTGAAAGATCTGCAACACTTACGGAAAGGAAACTGCAAGAAATTGGTATGAACACCACCCAGACCCGGTTATGAAGATAGGACCTGTTACAATTCTATGGGACTTTGCAATACCCGCAGACAAAAAAAAAAAAAAAACAAAGCTAATCGCCCTGACATCGTGATTAGAGACCGCATAGATAAAATGTGCCTACTTATTGACATGGCAGTACCCGCAGACTGCAATATATCTTTGAAGATCTTCAAAAAACTATTAAAATACAAGGACCTTGAAGTCGAAACCTCAAAAATGTGGCGCATGAGGATATTAACAATTACAGTTGTAGTTGGAGCCCTCGGATTGATTGCAAAAGATGCCAATAGTCTCATTGAAGAAATTCCTGGTAGGACATGCCTTAAAGAAATACAAAAAATTGTCCTCACAAGTACAGCCCACACCATAAGAAGAGCTTTATCTATGTAATATATGAACGATTTCTTTTTTCAAAACGACTCGGTGGAAAATATCATGATACGATTTCTGACCTTTGGTCTCTGGTCGGGACTCGGAAAGAAATGACTATACACAATAAACAAAAAGAAATAAACAATAATAAATTTTCATTCCGGAAATTCAAACACAAAAAACAGCATCTGTCTATATTTCTGAGATGAGGCATTATGTATACTATTTACATTATTCGGACTATTGTCCTCATCCTTGTTGCCATATTTATCGCAACATTTCGGCCGTTGTACTCTCCAGCCTTCTTCATGTGGTAGGAATGTCGAACTGAACCCTTTATTTCGCTCGCTGGGGTTGACTGTTCTAGTTCCACGTGCCATGTCTAATGGATATCAGTTATCTCCTGTTAATTCCTTTCTCCAAGTTCTCCACCGGCTTAGCCAGGTATTGAACTTACACTTTTTAGAAATGGTAGCTACAGCAAAGTAAAAAAAGATTCTACAATGAAAATGGAACACAAAATATTACAGATCCTAATCAAGAAGAAGGATCACTTCGTAAGACTTATAGGCAGTTGTCGCAGCGTTACACCAAGCTACCTCACATATACGGTCTCCCTAAGATTCACAAAGACGATTTTCTCGTGTTATCCCCCCCCACTGCCAACTTAATATTATTTTTAAGGAACTATCATAATTTGACAAAGGACTCACATGTGAAAGCCTTCTAATGATAATGATTTAGCAAGACATGCAGTCATTTTTTGACGACATGACTAAACTACATTTCAATATTTCTTTAATGAATCTTTTATTCGCCAATAAAAATGGACAGAAGAAACAGAAGAGGAATTTCCATTATTTATCGCCAGTTTCACAGCAATGAAAAACGGTAGAATTACGGAGAAAGCTAAAATGAACATTTGGAAAACAAAAGATTTCTTTGCCTCTATTTTAATCTCTGTAGAATAAAGAAATATTTCAAGTCTGTTTTTGATCAGCTGAAAAGTCTATCTTGAATAAGCTTAGTTTTTAAAAGTAAATATCAATAAAAAATAAAGGGAAATTGTTTAGTTTAATTAAATCTGATATAAAGCTTCGATGTTAATAAATGATTACTCGACTTTCTCGAGCCTCCATCTTGAATGAAGCAAATAAAAGAAAGCGTTTCACGCCATCTTTGCAGTGGTGTTCTGACTCTTGTTCTTTTTAAACTTTTCACACTTGTGTAAGTCATGCTGATTATAACTTTTCCAAGTATAAAAATATATAAATCTACAAAAAAAAAATGATAAGTCTTTGTACAAACATTACTTGTTTACGATTTATTACTGATTGAACACAGTAATTGTGGCACAAGGCCAAAAAAGGGGGGATGGCCAAGGCTGGTCGAGACGAACTATCTTATACTTAGCTAATCAGATTCACGACCCATTCATTCGTTACAATTTACTCATTCACTATAAGAATCTGTCACCATTTGCTCTTACATACATCAAAATACCTCACACACACAGACCTCCCACTGAAAAAGACCCCATTTTAATATGTACAGTTGTATAAAAATTCTATCAATGCTATGAAACGATGGTGGAATGATGACTCCGAAAACAAATTGAAAAAAAGAGAGTTGTCAAAAATAAGAGTTGTTTGTCTTGAAATGAAAACAACGGCTGTACTGGTAATGAACGTGTTTAAATGAATGAAACACTGCCAACATGAAGACATGAAACTGAAATGTAAAAATAGTAGTAAACGGCGAAATGACACTCCTAAAGTAAGTGGCAAAATCCTAAAAATCTTGTAAAAGAGAAAATCGAGAGCAAAGAATACATGAATAAAGTAGTGAAAGCTAGACTACAAGCAGGAGAAGCAATGCCGCTTTGTGGACAGTTTGAGAGGGACGCCGAATGCATTAAGATAAAAGATAAAAGGGATTAGTTAACGAAAGGCGAATTGAAACACGAAACAGGTAGCCACGGAAGACCAATTCTAATTCTGCCCGGATGAAGGTCTACTAGCAAAAGTGGATTCGGACAAGTGCAGGCTGTGTGGCAAGGTGGTGGAAACTATCACCCACATCATTTCCGCTCGTGGAATGTTTGCACACAGAATACAAATGTCGTCACGATAAAGCGGTCTCTCGTCTGCACTGGTGCCGATGTAGGAAGTATGAAGTTGAAGTCCACGAGAAATGGTACCGCCATAAAGCGGAGACCAAATCAAGATCTTGTCGGGTTTCAACATCCAAACAGAAAACCTCCTTGGGGGCAACCAAACCAGATTTCATCGTCATTGAAAGGAAAAAAGAATGAAAGAAAGAAAACCAGATGTGAGAAGGAAAGAAATAGAGAAAAAGCGAGAAAGAAAATAGAAAAAGCAAAATGGAAGAGTTAAGAGTTGGATGACTAGGGCTGGGGGTAAAAAGAAAGAAAGAAAAGAAGGAAGAAAGGAAGATGCTTGTAAATAAAGATAAAAAAAAAACAAAAAATGAATAAGTATTATGATGGTCGAGAATTAAAAAATGAAGAAAGAAAATGAAGAAAGAAAATGAAGAAAGAAAATGAAGAAAGAAAAATTAAAAGGTGATCGAGAATTTAAATAAATGAAAACAAGAAAATGAAGAAAGAAAACACAAACAAAGGAAGATGGTCGATAATTTAAATAAAAAGAAAACAGTAAAAAGAAGAAAGAAAGAAAAAACAAAGAAAGATGGCCTTGAATTTAGGAAAGAAAGAAGGAAAGAAGGAGGAAAAATAGCCAAGCATACAAAAGAAAATAGGAACAGATGGAAGAAAGAAAGCAAGCAAGAAAAAGAACAAGGTTATGGTTAAAATAAATAAATGAGGTTTGCGAATAAACAAAGACAATATGAAGATGAAAAAAAAAAGAAAATCGAGAATAAAAATAAGAAAGAAAATGCCTCTTCATTGATGTGGCTGAAAAGCTTAAGAATACACAGGCTTCCGGATTAAAGTTGCCAGAATGTAGGATGTTCCGTTAACTATTGTTCTAGTGAGAATTGGGGTGTCATGCACATCAAGTTCTACATTAAGAAAATCGGAATAAAGCCTAGTATACCATCGCTTCAGAAGTTTGAGTTTCTTAGCGAAAGGTGCTACCAGTTTGGGATCGTAAAATTTGTCGTAGAACACCTATAATACATGCCTAGGTTGATAACAAAAACCATGCGGAAGAAAATAATAATAATACTAATAATAATAATAATAGTTACTATTTCTATTATTATTATTATTATTATTAAGGGATTCCTAGTAGCCTTCATTGAGAGATTCGTGGTAGCTTATGCCTTAAAGAAATACAAAAAGTTGTAACCACTACAGCTCACACATTACGAAGAGTTTTTTCTATGTAAATTGTGTGTGATCTTCGATATTTTTTTGCAAAAACGATCTGTGGAAAATGTCATGAAGCCATTTCTGACCTTCCGTCTCTTGTTTGAACCCTGAAGAAAATTTGTATACAACAGAAATCAAAGGAAATAATAATAATAATAATAATAATAATAAAAATAACAACAACAACATGTAAAATTTAAGAGGCAGAGAGAAAATTTGCAGGCGAAAAATTGAGATAATGGTATCGCAGTTGATACCTGAATTCTTTGACATCAAAAACAAACTACGACAAAGAGAAGACTGATAAAATCCAGAAAAACAGAAGATTCGTCCTTTACTGAAAGAACGGAAAATTTCAAAATCGGTTTTATTTTAGATTAAACATTGTTTTTTTCCAAAGATATTCTTGAAGACCAATTCATCTTGTTTGTTGTGTTAGAATTTAGGTCTATGAGCAAGCCCATGTTAATCTTCTGTCAAACTGAAAGTAAACAAAAGAGTGAATTCAGTAAATCCAGCCTTCCTCCACATAAACAATGACACAAGATGCCCGTGCGAACTTTTTTTTAAGCCAGCTTCTGCGGAGAGCTAATTTGGCTTCCGTCACAAAACTAAAGTAGACTCTGGCCCAGTTTAGAAGACAGCAGTGATAATTTTGAAGAAATTTCTCAATTTACCCTATGGAACTTCAAAACCTACCTTTAACCCTAATTCGAGCTATAAAGTCCGAAAACTGAATTCTTCAAATCACAAACTCTGTAGAACTTCAATTGAGTTGAGTTCTTCAAATTAGAAACTCTGTGAAACTTCAAAACCTCACGTCACGAAACCTCTCAGTTTAATTCTGATTCTTTGGCATTTTGTAGAAATAAAATTGATCTTCTTAATTCATAACGTTTTGGAGATATTTTAAACTGAAATTTTTTTTAAATTCACAACATTTTTGTGTTACTTCAAACTCAATTTAAATTTGATTCTTTTAAAATTACTAAATTTTTTTCAGTTATTTTAAAATTTGAGTTTTTAACTTCCAGACACAAATCCCAATTCTGGAAGTATAATATATCTATATAGAGCAAGTGTGTGCCGAGATAGAGGGCTTTCAGACACACGGACGGACAGATATAATTTTCTTTTTAAGTAAGTCAACAAGCCTTGATACTTTGTTAAACAAGAACACATAACTTAAAAAATTCTAATGAGCCATGGAAAGAGTTTGGAAAAAATGAAAACCCCAGGTAAAACTAAAACCAATAAAAAAGAGCTTAACTGCACTTTTTAACTTTCCTCCTCTAACGTGCATCAACCTCAGTCAGTAATACTCTATCTTAAGTGGCTCTTGGGTTTTGTATTGGGTGAACAGTTATTAAAAATAATAAAACAAATGAACAATAAAAACAAGACATTAAATCAAGTTAAAAGGTCTGTTGGAATTAGATAAATAGAAATGGTATTTTGGAAGAGAGTAATTCGAGGAACCAGAAGGAAATCATAAAAAAAAAAGATAATGTTTGAAAAAAGATATGGTCTGTCTTCTAGAATTTTATTTATTCCAAGTTGGCGGTGATGATGACATGAACATCTATCGTTCTTTGAAGATCTCTAGTAGGGTAATCGAAAGAGCAGACAAGTAACGAGGGTCCGTTTCGGGGTTGATACACGCAAACTGCACTCATTAGGCAAAACGATACGGAACACAGTAGGAACGCAAGAGAAATTCAAGTCGATTTAAGGAAAAGAAGTCGACGTCGATATTTAATCTCCAGTGTGGATTTCGTTGCTATGGATTCCTGCATCACTCCGGTTGAGAAGACGGGGGAGTTTAATGGATACATAGAAAGTAAAGGAGAAAGATAGACTTGGCTGGCAAAGAGGGTGGAAAAAAGGTGAGCGGATGTAAGAGAAATAAACGGTAAGAGACGGCAAGGAAAGTGTGGAAAATAAGATTGAGAAGATAGCTGACAAATAAACGATGGTAAGAAAAAAAGACAGGCAGTTAAAAATACGAAAAAATAAAAGTAAAAATATTGAATATAAAAAATAATCACTGGCTTGATATATATATATATATATATATATATATATATATATATATATATATATATATATATAAAATCAAATATATATATATATATATATAAAAATCAAATATATCAATATTATTTTATATATATATATATATATATATATATATATATATATATATATATATATATACCAATTCGTTCACTAGCTCAGTCACTAAATCTACTTTCTATATCTACCACAACTCTAACTGTAGAAGTCATAACATAATTTACCTATTAGAATGCACATCATGTCAGAAACAATACGTGGGAAAATCTGAATGGCCCTTTCACTACAGAATTAATAATTATTGGAATCAGATCAAGTGGGCTCCCTATGAAAGATTATTCCTTGTAGAACAACATTTCCGCCTAGAAAAACATGATTTTAAAAGCCATGCAAAATTCACTGTAAATGAAAAAATGGGAATAGACAGAAAGTATAACCTTAGAAAAACACTACAGGAACATGAAGACAAATGGATTTTGTGCCTCAAAACACTTCGTCCAGATGGGCTTAACCACAAATTTAACAACATAGATAGAATTAATATATAACACCATAAATCAAGCCCTACCACACAAGACAGAAATGTTTGCAGAGGTGTTGAGGTCTCACATTTATACACACACTCACACAAACATATACATATACACACCTCACATACGCTCTCAAAGAACTAAAAGACAACATACACTTAACACACACATCTCATTCCCAGCAACCAATAAAACTGTTAAAATGACCAAGAAATGAATTCTGAGAGTCAGGAATCTCCCAGAATCTATCTTTAAAAATAAACTTGAAAGAGGCCGTTTAGCCAACACAAGGACTGAACAAAACTGACGATAAAAAGCAAATGAAAACTACAGATACACACACACACACACACACACACACACACACACACACACATATATATATATATATATATATATATATACACATACAGTTAAAATGAGAAAGAATGGAGTATAATTTCACTGTTCGTTAGATTTAATTTAAAAGAGGGCTCAATACAGAGTAGAGATAAATATTACAAGAAAAACATGTTAAAAATCGCTACACAATTGCAATTATGTTTCAATACGACAAATGTGTCTACTCGGGCCATGGTAAACTACTGGCGAGTGTACGATTAATTTAATTTTCAAAAGCCGAATACTTACTCTTTTTTCGAGAAAAACAAACCGAATTAAAAATAGGCTCGTGGGCTTTGTTGTGTTTAACCAATCGATTATGACCTACACTAAATTCAAACTCACCGATTTTATTTATTATTACATAGGTCATGACACGAAGTTGTCTGCATATAAATCCTAGATAATTTAATTATGGACAGACACATATGGTTACATTATTTCTGAAAATGTATAGAAGTATGGCGTTCTACTTTCTTAAGAAGAAAAAACGAAAGGGTTAGGGAGGTGATTTAACATAATGCTAGCTAGATATATACTCGGTGAGCTTCTTGCATAACATTTTGTAGTTGATAAATGAAAGTTAATATATATATATATATATGTGTGTGTGTGTGTGTGTGTGTGTGTGTGTGTGCGCGCGCGCGTGTGTGTCTCTGTGTGTGTAGATATTCTCAAATGGAGTGTATCTGTAGAAGAAACAAAATGAATAAAAACGAAAAGAGGAAAATCTATACCTACCCACGCGTTTCGAAAATACTACTTTCCCAAGGCAACATACACAACAACAAATATGTAGAAAACTCAAAAGAAAACGGTTAAATCCATCCCTTTAGCCTTTAAAAATATACAGCATAAACGGCCATCCTATACCATAAGAATTTAATCAACATATAAACAATATTCATTTAAACGAAAAAGAAAAAAATGCAATATTACTTGCCAACGTGATTTTTGCCAGATTTTGATTTCGGGCATTTTGTGACCTCCACATGCTTCGACTGACCTTTCAATCACCTGATGAACATTAATGAACGTTCTCAAATTTTGATAAACCAATGATATACTTTCTATAGAAACACGTACAGCGTAATAAATCCTACATCCCCTTGAAAAAGTCGCTCAGAGGACGAAACGCATCGGCCAAATATAGTTTTCCGCTTGTCTTTTTTTATTCATGCCTTAGAACCCTAAGGATATGTCGTCCGGAACACCTAAATGAAGAAGAAAGATATATTGAGAAAACTTTCAAACTTTTCCACTGACCATCATTTTATGATCAACGCAAAAAAAAACCCAAAAATAAAACCTTACAAAACCAACAAAGCCAAAAATCAGATACCACCAATAACACCTGTAACAAAAATTACACAAAATTCATAATCCTGCCCTCCACACACTTTCTGCAAAAACTCGCAAACAATCTAGTCATCCCTAATCCTCGGATCGTTACCACCACCTCCAAAACAATCAGAGCTATAATTACGAAGAAAAATAAACCCAACACCGATTCAAATGCCGGGATTTATCAAATAAATTGTTTATAATGCAAAAATATCTATGTCGGAGAGACATCACGTGAACGAAAAGTCCGCATCTACGAACACAAGAGAAACTTGCGTTTGGATAATCAATTTAACCCCTTCGTTTTGCATTGAAATAATGCTGGGCATAACTTTGATTTCACTAATGCCAACCTAATTAAAAAAGAACATAATTCTTTAAAGAGAAAATACATTGAAAATTTACTAATAACATTATTACCAACTATAAACGAACGTATAAAACATTAACTTACATCGCCATCTTGCTTTGAATCTATTCTTAAAGAATCTAACTTATACCTATCTAATACAAAGAATACAAAGAGGCCAGCCGTAAATTAGAACGCTGTGATTCCTCGCTGCGTAGGCTGACCGCACAAAGATGAAGATAAAATCCAAGTAGACAGACACACACACACACACACACACAAATACACATTACCACCCGTTGCCAACTTAGACATACAAGAATCTTCACAGACCTACATACACATAGAATTATCCACGGTTTTAATGCACGTAACACGTGTCCGACCAATGAGAACTGACTCAAACATAATTGAAAATACCACTGTTTTCTGCTTTTTGTCTGTTTTCTCTCAATTTCTGACGAAGCTTTAATAAAAGTGAGACATGTTAGATTGATACATCAGATTATGTGCCATGCGTGATACACGCTTAGGCGATCATGTATCTTTCGATACATGACTGACGAGGCAGATTTTTTTCCCCGTAGTAGGTTGCCATTTCTTTCTGCGGTAGACCAGTTGCCATCCATCCACGACTATAGAACCCGGTCTGTCCTGCTATTTACCCATAGCTAGGGGGAGAAGAAGAGGATTTATACCTTCCTCAAGGGTATTAGCACGTAATGGTTTCGACTGGAATTCGAACGTTTCCTATTTGTTCTTTTTTATTTTATCATTCATATATATATATATATATATATATATATATATATATATATATATATATATATTCTAGTTCGAATTCCAGTTGAGTTCGTTATATTCACCGGCGATTAGTGCGACGTTTTTTCTTCAGTACGAATCTCTATTTTTCCCCCGGATACCCCTATGCCTATGCCTATTTGTGATTCTTCAACTTCTCACAGAGCTGATCTGTGATATAAACTTCAACAATGCAGAGGGGATATTAATTACAGTACAAGTACATGCGCCACCCAGGCCACACACGGTTTGGAATTCAGAGTTGTTGTCCTCATATATTGGTTGCCAAGCACGAGTCCAATCTGCTTTACTATTTAATCCATATAAGGAGAGAATCGATTGATTCATATCTTTCCCAGGGGTATTTGGAACAACATCATTGATTGATTGATTCATTTTCTACGGCTTATCAACCGTTTGCAGGTTAATTAAAGCCAGGAAATAATTTTAGATTGTAATAATTTTTTTTGGTGGCGCGGGGGGGGGCAGGAGGATAATAAAGGTTTAGTGATACAAGTTTTACTAATTAACTCATAGCTAGTGGGAGGAGAGGTGGATTCATACCTTTCCCACAAGTGTTTCCGAGTAAATGAATATAACGAACCCAACTGGAATTGGAACTCGGCTTTCCGATTAACAATTTTGAGACATTATCCGTTACACCACCTGCACATCCAAGCTGACAGCACCTGGTATTCCCAAGCGGTCACACATCTAGATACTGACCAAGACCAACGTTGCTTAACTACAGTGATCGTACGGGAACCAGTGTTTCAACGAATTCTGGCGTTTGGTCTTTTGACTAAATTTGGAAATTGGGTCGGGTCGATAAGTTTTCAACATCTCCTCATAGTGCAAAAGATACTGAGAGAAACATCTGAAAAACCAAAGGAACTCATACATACGATGCCTTGCTACAGATGCTTGAAAAATGGTCGGCTGCTTGTACCGCTCCAGTAAGAAGCCGACCCTGCCTGCTATGCACTAACATGACAAGAGCAAGATCCGATCAAAAATGGAGTATTGTTGCCATATTTGAGTTGGAGTTTCCTGCTCCTTACTTTCCAGTTTTGATAGCGTCTTCACGACTTTTAAAGTAGGTTTTCATTCTATAAATGATCTTGAGAGGAAAACTAAAAATTATATGAACATTAAGGCGTAGAAAGACGCTAAATCAAAGAAGTTAAAAGAAGAATCTTTAAACCTTTTTGTTAATCATTTCACTACAAGCAAAGCGGGAATACGCAAGGGGTCATAGGGAGTGAAAGTGAGAGAAAAGACTGAGTATAGGGAGGATTAAGTAAAGGACAATAGATGAACGGAATTCAAGAAAACAGAAGATGGTCATTAACGTTGCATTTACGTTTTTGAAGATTGTAGTTTTCAGGGAAGCAAGAAAACGGAAGGGAGTCCGACTGTTGGGAAATGCGGGAAAAGAAACTGTTGAAGTAGAGGTGGCGGTTGTATTTTTCCCGATTACTAAAATCTTAACCTGTTCAAGTCAAGTGTTAACCGTTATCTTTCACATATATCCGCTTAAGCTGTGCCTCTTACACAGTAACCCTTTACCTCGAGTGGCCCTCGGGCCTTGTGCAGGGTGAACATCACTGTAAAAACAAGAAAGTAAGTTCTTGTAAGTAGTTTGACGAAGATGGGTTTTACCTGTGAATCTATTATCCATAGATGGAAAATACCGCAGGCAATGACAGGAAATGAAATTCGCAGATCAAGAACGTAACGTATAAGCTATAATTATTATTTAGACATTAATTTTATGTTACTTTTTCGTTGAGGAAACTTTTCAAATATAGAAAAAAATGAATGAATAACAGAACTATTTTATTCTATGAAAGTCTGTTACAGTTGTTTGCGGTTTTTTTCCCGCTAAGCGGATATATAAAATGAGACGACGCCTACATTAATTCGCCCCTCCCAAGTAAACAGGCAAGTAACATACCAATACGTCAGCGTTCAGCTGCTGAAATAATCGGGTAATATAAACTTTGGAAGATTAATTTTATGCCCTTTTGCATATTTCCAATTAGGTATTTATGCAGATGACACAACCATTAACTCCTGTCTTAATAGAAAATTCGACAGATCTAACAAAGTAAACCTACCAAAAGACCTCCAATCAGTGGTCAACTGAAGCAGGAAACGAATTGTAAATTTTAACACCTTCAAAACAAAACTGCTTTCATTTAATCACCACAGAGAAGCTTTTCTACCTGCTATTAGCATGGCTGATGCTAACCTCCAGGAGAGCAGCACACTAAGTCTCGTTGGTCTCACGCTTTCACTGATTATATCGAATCAATTACTTTGTCTACTGCAAAGAAACTTGGTTCACTGTATCGTGCCAGAAAATGGTTCCTGTATGAATTCATCTTACATATTTATAAACCTACCATTTCTCCGTGAATACTGTACTATATCTGGTCTGGTGTTCCTGCTGAACATCTCGAGATTCTTGACAAAATCCAGAAGAAGGGTCTGTAATGAAATCCCCAGACACCTCATGTTCCGTCACTTTATACTACATTTTGTATAAGTAGATTGGTGCTACTATAGTCTGATATCTACCAAGCCATTTGTGACCTACAGTAAATGACGATGCACACATTATTGTTGGAAAATGCACGGACAAAACGATGACCTCTTTACTGTATCTTTTTTAAATGACATCAAATCAATTTACGAACATTAAAATTACTATTTGAGTATTTGAAAATTTTTTTTGTATAAAAATTGTTAATGATTTTTAATACATAACCAGTTCATTGCCTTTAACCCTAACCCTTAACCCTAACCGCAACATATTTCATACTTCCAACAGTTGGAAATTATCATATCATAGTAGAAAAGAAATAGTAAATATCGTACTATAGTAGAGAATGAATAGTAGATATCATACTATATTAGAAAATGAATAGTAGATATCATACTATAGTAGAAAAAGATTTTACTACTGTAATGACGACTATAGACTTCACCGTAAACCTATTCATATAACATTTGGAGCCATGATACTGAAAAACCAATTTTTATTAAATCTAAATTCATAAACTTTTACTAGACTTATACTATAATTAAATAATTTCTACTTACCTGGCACATGCATTGTAGGTTTTAACATCTCTTAGTTTCGTCTCTCTCTTCGGGTAGAGTGCAGCTTGGTTGTCTCTTTGTCCGTGGATAGAAACGCGGATGAAAAAAAAACTGCCCGTGGCTGTACACTCCTAGTTGCACTAGAAAAGAAGGCGGTAGTCATGCCGATGCCAGCGCAACCGACAGTTGCGGAGGCTGCACAATTTTTGTCCCTGGCCCGAGCGTACGCGTTCAGGTTCCCCACAGTTAACCTGACCTTGTGCCACATCATGTTTCAGTGAGAACACGGGGTAAATATCATACCATAATTAACTCTTCAACCATCAGTTTATATCTCTATCTATAAAAGGCAGGATGTGTGTGTGTGTGTGTGTGTGTGTGTGTGTGTGTGTGTGTGTGTGTGTGTGTGTGTGTGTGTGTAACGAATGCACGGCCGCAATTTTCGACGGATATGCACCAAAATTTACATGCACATGCTCCAAGTTAGCGGGAAGGCCAAGACCGACTTTGCATTTCCCAACTTCCATCGATAGTGAAAATAATCGATTTTTTTCATGAAGTTTGCGGCCATTTTCTACTGGCCAGAATGAGAGCCTATAGCTGGCTGCCACGAATAGGCAGGAAGATTCTATTGGCCAACGTGAGAGCCAACAGCTGACTGACACGAATGTTAACTAGTATGCTAGCATGCAAAAAAAAAATCGATAGCGGCATTCGTCAAAAGTGGGAAAAATTTAAATCTGCATGGCACTTTACTCCAATTGGCTCATTCGCTTGCTTAAACTCAACGTTGATTCTGATTCCGCAGAACTGGGTTGGGTGAGAAAAAGTATTTGTTGTTAACATTCTTTTTTCATTCGGTTTTTCCAGTTACGAGTCCTTTTTTTTAAAGCTGATCGTTTTGTGTTCATTTTCTTTAGTTCTTTTTTCGTAACAGATTTAATGTTTAGTATAGAGAAAATTCGCAGTGTGAGATAGGCAATAAGTAAGGCATGTAGCAACATCAGCACAGCAAAGGGCACTCCTTTAAAGGCAAGGAATGGCAAAAATATTTTAAGTCAAGTGATAGCGATTGCTGTGTGAGTCGTACGATTTTTGAATCAAGCACGGGAAACGCCGGGCCATGCTGCTAGTTATATTTTAACAAGGAAAATTGCCTTTTTACTGGGTACTGACAATACTAATGTAACTTCATATTACTTGTGATTTAAGATCCTTGTTAAGAAACAAGCCGGTTGTAAATAAATAAGCCTGAGAGACGCACGCCGTTCGGTAGAAACATCGTAAACTAAGCTTGAATTACGGTTCAAATAAAGAAACGTTCTTTACTATTTAATCAGACCAAAGAACAAAGATGGCAAAAATGTTACATTAATCGACCAACCATGATTGGGCTGATATAATAAGCAAAAGGAAATGAGGTTTTAAAAATGTTTTATGGCTTTTTATTAAATATAGCATGCGTCGTAACTTCTTGTTCTACACTTATCGACATTTAAAACTTTCCTTTCGAATGGATGATTCACGACATTTAAATATGATTAATTACATGTTCCTTATTATTGAGTAACATTTTAATTGCATTATTTCTATTTATACACGTCTTCATTTATATATTCGGTTTGGCTAACAAAATTTAAGTAATGCGTCGTGAAAGATATATATATTTTTTAAAACCCTATTTCCAAAGCCTAAATTTGGAATTTTCTCCTCTATACTGTAGTCATCTCAGCAGCAGTTAAAACTCTAACTGCTGAGGTTGAGAACTTCCGAAATAAAACCTGTAGAGGATTATATATATATATATATATATATATATATATATATATATATATATATATATATATGTGTGTGTGTGTGTGATGTGTGTGTGTGTATGTGTGTGTGTGTGTGTGTGTTTTGTATAAATTGCTGATACTCCTGAAAAGTGGACGGCAAGTACGCCTTCGAAACTCTCGAGTCGGGATGCTGAAGATAACATCAATCTGCTAAATGACTAACTTTTGGAGGGTGCGGCTTGGTTGCTCTTGGGGCTGGTTCCAGTGGGTTATGTATACTTGAATTAGGAGTAACTGCGCTATATTGAGTCTAGTTAATTTCCTTTCCGTAACCAAGGCTCGATGGCCCAGTAGTATGACGCTTGCGTTATATCATAACAGTCCAATTCTCGTTACTGGATGCGCACTGCTGTTGAGTCTCAAAAAAGACGAAATGGCCGTCCAGTGCATTCTTTGCAGAATTTTTCTTCTAGACACGTTGAATTATTATGTGAATATATATATATTTTTTAAATCTGAGTATTTAGGCAGCAAATTCTCTTTTAGGCATGTCTGACTGGATAAGTTACAAACATTTTGTCTGCTTATTTTGATCATAGTCCTTTAATATTCACGAATATACGGGAAAATATTCATGAATTTGAAAATATTATGATAAAAATAAGCAGACATGTGTGTAACTTATTCAGTCAGATATGCCTAATATATATATACATTTTTTTTCAAATATTATATAAATATTCTTATAACTTTATAAAAATAAGTTTATTGAGCTTTACATTTTGGAATTATATAATTTACCTTTATATCCTTATTTTTCCTTGATAAAATGTTCTTTGAAGCTTTAAAATAAAAAAGTTATGTCACATTTAGACATTTTCTTAACATCGTTCTGCTCGCTACCGTATATATATATATATATATATATATATATATATATATATATATATATATATATATATATATATATATATAATCCGTATGGAATTTCCAGGAGCATATAGATCCAGAGAGTTCTCTGTGTCAAAAGACAGAGCAAAATTATTATTAATTAAAGAATATGAAACACTTAAAATCCCATAGGTAATAATTTTTATTTCATGAGAGCTCTAAAAATCAGCAACTCTCAATCTTCAAGACCTACAAACAAATCACAAATGAAACGGAAAAAGTATTCCGGTTAAAAAAAAGAGATATTGTTATCTTTTTTAGAAAGTGGGGGAGAAGGCATAGAGTGTTGACAGAGCAAATTTTCAATTCTGACATATTTCATTCAACAAATTATTTGTAAATTATATTAAAAGAGAACATTTTTAACGATTTCGAAATTAGCGAAAAAGATATCATAAGCTTTTTATATAATTAACCAAGAAATTTAAATTAAAATACTTATATTCAGAGAAAAATATTTATATCTAGAGTATCTTAGATTTATTTATTAAGGGTATGAATGTACTTTAAACTAAGGAAAAGTTAGATCGGGGTTAATTCCCTGTATTCCATTCAGCAAATTCTGTAAATAATATTAAAAAAAAGTGTCTGGTTCAGAAAAATTTTAAAAGGTTTTTCGAAATTAGCGACAAAAATATTTTTAATTAAATGCAAATTAGGATAAGCTATAAATTTATATGTAAATTAGTATAAGCTTTTTGTATAATCAACCAAGAAATTTAAGTTAAAAACCTAAGAGATTTAAATTAAATGATTATTAATTATATTCAGAGAAACATATTTATATCTAGAGTACCTTAGATGTATTTATTAATATTTAGCAGGATATGAATATACTTTAAACTAAGGAAAAGTTAGATTGGGGGTTCCCTGTATTTCATTCAACAAATTCTGAAAATGATATTAAAAAAAAGTGTCTGGTTGATAATATTTTTAAGAGGTTTTTCAAAATTAGTGAAAAAAAATTTATATTAAACGTAAATTAGTATAAGTTTTTTTGTATAACCAACTAAGAAATTTAAGTTAAAAACCTAAGAAATTTGACTTAAATGATTATTAATAAAATTTAGAGAAGCATATTTATATAGGTTAAATACCTAGAGTCCTGAAATTTTATGTCCTCGATGTATTTATTAAGATTTAACAGGATATGAATGCACTTTAACTTAAGATAAAGTCAGATTGGTGTTAATCCCCTAGTGTATATTTGTATATATATTTATTAAGTTTATGAGTTTAGTTAAAGACGTATTCCACATTAATTTAAAGGAGACCCGTTTAACCCGATTACCGTGTAGCATCCAACTTGGTTAAAAATGCATATACCCACACATATATATTTATTATTTCTTCACCCATAATACAGACACTGCAACAAGGATAGTCATAATGGTGGAATACTGGTGTTAATAAAATCTTTTCTTATCGGTAGCACGACTTAGAGGTTTATGTACAACGCAATGTTCAGCCCAAATTCAGTATTAACGACATTTATCAGCCTGAATGTCCGAGAAATTTTCATAGAAAATATGCGTTCTCCGACAGGAATCGAACCTGTATCCTATACGGAACTGTCATATAGTCTGACGTGTTTTACCAATTCAGCAACAGAGGAGCGTTTCGGTTAGCAAGCTCGGTTTTACTGTTTTTAAACTACAATTCCCCATGATTTTCTCTCGTACATTCATATCTACTCGATGCGTATCCAAATGTAAATACATGACGTCACACATTATGAAATGGACAAAGTCCGACAATTATTTTAAGACATATTTTATCTTTATACGTTCTTTTTATACGTAGATACAAATATTTAAGTAAATGCTGTGTTTATAATACACAGTATTAACCACATTTACCGGCCTGAATGTCCGAGAAATTTTCATAGAAAATATGCGTCCTTAAAATAATTGTCGGACTTTCTATGAAAATTTCTCGGACATTCAGGCCGGTAAATATCGTTAATTTCATAATATATATATATATATATATATATATATATATATATATATAAAAATATAATAAAAAAAAAAAAATCCTTATATACAATTTATACTGTTTTAATTGTATATAAGATTTTTGTTTGTTTTTTCCGTATATATTTTTCTTCATACTGTCGGATCTATATCCATATATTTGCTTACATATATATATATATATATATATATATATATATATATATATATATATATATATATTGTGCATTAATCCCATTTTTTTCATACATGTTTCGTTAAAGACGAGTAAAAGGTACTGCGATTAAGCTTTTTTTAAACTTTTCTTTTGTTCATACAATTGTTTTCTATTTCAAGACACAAAACTGTCCAACATTTCTGCATTTTCGATCGCTTTCGGCTGTACTTTAGCCTATTATCAAGCATGACTTTATTCTTCGTAACTGAATCTCTGGGTTGTATCTATGTGTCTAGAGTTACCAGTGTCACACTACTACATGCCTATCTAGACGACTTGCGTTACACCTACCTGACCAGAGTTCCACTAGAACTGATTTAAACATACACACAAAACTACCTGACTCCATCCGAAACATACTAGTAGAAAATACACGCACAATAATCTCATCCACGTGTAAGGAAGATTAAAGATAATGAAAGTCCTAATAATAATAATAAACAAAAAAGCCAATGACATTAACTACGAACACGCCAACAATGTGCTGACCGTGTTTTGAAAAAATTCCTTATAACTCTAGATACACATACAACTTATACATTCAGTTATAAAGTAAAAATAATATCATAGATACACTCTTCAATTAACGACCCGGTTCAGTTCCAACAGGCTGGTCGTTAAGTGAGAAGTTGTACATGACCGCTATTTCAGGCATCTTCTGCTTCTTTTTTATGCGCTGTATCCCCCCTCAGGATGTAGGTGATCATGGCTCTCCACAATTTCTTGTCCTTTTAGCTCTTAATAAATTTTGTCTTTGTTATTTCTCGTCAACCCTGTTCCGCCATTAATTTAGTGAAACTCACAAAGTATGTTATGCGTTATTTTCCTCTGTCCCTCTTGCCTTCAATCTGTCTCGTGAGTATCAGATTTTCTAAGCCGTCTTTCCTTATTATGTGCCACAGAAATTTCAACTGTTTCTTCCTCATTTTAAGTATAAGTTTCCTTTTTGTTTCCATTTTCTCTAAAAATTCGTCGTTGCTCACATGTTCGATTCATGGGATCCTCAGCATCCTCCTCAGTAGAATGACATTTCACTTGTTTCAAGTCTTTTCTTCATCTGTACGGAGACTGTCTCGCATTCACTGCCCTATAGGAGGACTGATATTACGTAACAGTTCAGTACAGTATTTTTCTGTTTCTTAATAGACCGCTTAGTTTTTGGAAGACATCTTCGTCTATCCCAATGCGCGTAACATTTCTAGCTCTTAGTAAAGCTTCTCTTTTTTGCTGTATCTCCTACTTCCTTTATGCCAACTATTTGAACAAGACCGTGAGGTATGTTATACGTTGTTTTTCTCTGTCCCTCTTGCCTTTATTCTGTCCTGTGGGTATTAAGATTGTCCAAGCCCTCTTTCCTCATCATGCGCTCTATAAATTTCAACTCTCTCTTCTTGACGTTAAACTGCAATGCCGTTTTTGTACAATATGCAAAACATTTAATTTATTTCTGAATGTTTATTCAGTACACTCGAGTATTGATTAGTAAACGTAATAAAAGAAAGTTCAAAATTCGATACCTGTATGCTACAAATTATTTCAGTTTGCATAATGTAAATTCAAGAAAAGAAAATTTTAATTTATTTTTCATTTTATTTATTTCGATTTAAAAACATTAACGATATTTTATAGCTGATCGTATAGTTGTCGTTAATCAAGTAAGTCGTTAAGTGAGGAATTATGTGCTCTGTGCGTGCGTGTGTGTGTGAATAGGCATGCAGCTGTAATCGTGTGTGCACAGGCGGACATTGCAAATAAACTGTTCGTTGGCTTTCAAGGTAAATACATTGCAAATTCTTGAAGATTGCTTGCAAAGAATTGTATGAAATAGAAAAAAGAATAAATACGAAAAATGTTGATAAATATTTGGCGAAACGACGTCGATTCTTACATTCATGTCTATCTTTGAGACTTTTGGAAAACGTCGGTAGAAAACGCTGTTTGGCTGATTTTTAAACATCTTATAACCAACCACAAAAAAGGAAAATAAAGTTGAATTTCATCTTAGCTGAGGCGCACTTTATTGTCCTGAATGAAGAAAATGAATGAGAAAGTAGGGAAAAAATGAAAAAGTTAATAAAACGAGAAAAGAAAAAGGAGACAAAGCTGTAATAGCATTAGGAAAGGAATGAAAAAGAGAAGAAAGAATGTGAGAAAGAAAGAAAGAAAGAAAGAAAATTGGAAAGAAAGAATGTCACAAAGAGAGAAAGAAAGTAAGAAGAAAGGAAATAAATAAATAAATAAATGAAGAAAGATTGTGACAAAGAAAGAAAGCAAGAAGGAAAGAAAAAATAATATGACGAAAAAAGAAAGAAAGTAAGAAAGAAAGAAAGAAAAGCAGAAAGAAAGAACGCATGTGACAAAGAAAGGAATAAAGAAAAAAGGAAAGAAAGAAACGAAAAAAGAAAGAATACAACAAAGGAATAAACAAAGAAAGAATGAAAGAAAGAAAAAACAGAAAAAGAGAAAGAAGAAGAGGCGAAGAAAGAATGTGCCGAATATAGAACGAAAGAAAGAAAAGAAAGAATGAATGAAAGAAAGAAAAAAGAAAGACATTAAAAATTGTAAAAAAATAGAGAATGAAACGAAGAAAGGATGGAAGAAAAAATATAAGAAAAAAAGAATGGGACAAATTAAATATAGAAAAAAGAAAGAAAGAAAGAAAGAAAAAAGAAAGAAAAAGAAAGAAAGAAATAAAAAGAAATATAGCACGTAAAAAGAAAAACGTTGTAAAAAAAGATAAGATCGGATAAGCTTAGCTAAGTCTGGCATAAGTCCACATGTGAGCAACCCAGCGAATTTCGAATTCACTACAGTCTTAAGGAAACATTGATCTCGTCGTTACTAAGGTGAGGCATTCTGAAGAAATAATTTTTAAAAAATTGCATAAAAGAAGCATGTCATAGAATAAAACCTTGAAAAAAAAAATAACGGAAGAAGAAAACAGATAAATTCTAACTTTAGCGGCCTTTGTGTTTGTTTTTTATTGTTGAAAAGTAGAAGATGAATATAGATAGAAATATCAATTTTTAGAGTGGTGGACAGCGATGAATATTCTAATATTCTTCGCTGTCCATCACTCTAAAAATGCACGTATTTGTGTGGGTTGATACCACTTCATTCATTGCGTGACGTGCCAACGAGATAAGTACAAAATATCCGCGCCCACTATAAAAAACAAAGACAAAAATTTCCCTTTGCCTTGGCAACGCATCCGTTATCACCCACCTTACTCAACTTCCTCGCTGTTCATCGAAAAAAAAAATAACCTGATTTATTTATTTATTTATTTATTTTTTTTTTATCGGAATTTTACCTGTGGATTTAAGGAGACGTTTTATTTAAACATAGATTAAACACTAGAGACAAAATTTGCCCAGGTACTTTATCAATCGTGCTATGTGGATGTCGTCTAAAGAGATGATGATTTTAAGTTTTAGAAATATTAATGTTTAAGTACGTCTCAAGCCATATGAAAACATGTCGTCCTATTCAAAGCTAGTTGTTAACGGAGCTATGTAGGAGGTATTTTAAAAAGATGAAATTTTTAAGCTTTACAAACATTAATGTTTAAATATGTCTTAAGAAACATGACAACAGGTCATCCACTTCAACCAAATTCAGTTGTCGGCTATGTAGGAGATCTTTAAAAAGATGAGAATTTTAAGTCTTAAAAATATTAATAGGTTCGCTAATCGTCCGGTTCAAATCCCTCTCTGGTCTTTTGAACAGGAGTTGAAGTTTCACCATTGTTTCCTGTTTAGGATTCGGTTTCCGGTTCCTTCTAAAGTCTGCTTGCTTTAACTCTATAATTCTATCGTGTCCGCCTAAACATTGAAATTTTATTTATAGATTTATTTTTTCCTTCAATAAGAGTAGATAGATTTCCCTATCATTTTGTTCACACACCTCCCCAGTCTTTTGAACAGGAGTAACCCTTGTTCCTTGTTTAGGACTGAGTTTCTAGTTCCTTCTAAAGTCTTCTCATTCTCTTTCACTTAAAGTAGCCTCTTGCGTCATGGTGGCATTATCGCTCTGTTTGAGATGAATTGATTAAAAATATTATAAATATTAATGTTTAAAAACAGTTTAAGTGAAGTGACAACAAGACATCCTATTCAACCAAAGTTCGTTGTCAACAAAGCTATTTAAGAGAAGTAAAAAAGATGAGAATTTTAAGATTTAGAAATATTAATGTTTAATACGGTTTCAGAGACATGACAAGTTATCCTGTTCAATGAAAGTTGTCTTTTCATGTTCTTCAGTTGAAAGAGAACGTTCAATCAAAAATGTTTCCATTTTGGTTTTAGGGTTATATTAGTAGCAAAGGTTACCAATGTCAGCTGGTAACCAATTCATGAGAACAAGATCATGTGTTTAAAAAGCTGATCATAAGAGAAAATTTTAAATATAAATGGAGTCAATTTTTTAAAAGACTGAAGTTTATAAGAAATATCAAAGAACAGAATGAATCACATAATTACATCGGTCACACAACTACATGCCTATCCAGACGTCTTACGTTACACCTATCTGACCACAAATCTATTAGAACTCATTTAAACATACACACAAACTTACCCGACTTCAACCGAAACATACTAGTAGAAAATACAAATATAATAATCTCATAAAAAAAATGAAAATAATGGAAACTTTAATAAAGAAATAGACAAAACTCAATAATATTAACTACGAACACAGCCATAATGTACTGACTGTGTTTGGAAAATAAAGCATTCCTATATTCTATATACTCACAACCCATATATTCAGTTAAAAAGGAAAAATAAAATCGTACTTGATAATGACTAAAAGTATAACCGAAAGCGCTCGAAATTATAGAACATTCGGACAGTTTCTACAAACTCCAGAAAAGATAGCACTTGTTCGAACACAAGAAAGATTAAATAAAACCTTAATCGCAATACCTTGTCTGTAGTCTTTTATGAAACATGTATAAATGAAGGACTGCTACCTAAGTACACAATATATATATATATATGTATTGCTTAAACCTTATTTTTAATGGATACCCATATTTGAGTACATGTTCTGTTTTTATTTACTCGTTAAACAGAATATTTAGTTATTTTTATCTACTTTCAAGAAATCATGTTAGAAAAAATATGCACTCTCCTGCAGGATTCGAAGCTTGATCCCCTGGAATGACCAGGAAGTTCTTCATGGCTGAGAAGTCAAGGCACGTCACATCTAATGACGGCTTTTCTCGCATGAAACTCAGTGATTAAGCGGTGAGAAACAAAATGTATAATTATTAGAAGTATGAACTTTAGCTCTGTTAGTATACATTGAGCACTGTTTTATTAGTGCCAGCAATTCACTGTGCACTATTTTAAATTACATAATTGACACTATTTATATTCTTAGGAGTGTTGTCCTCATCTTCGTTTGCCATAGTAATGAGGTTTCGCTCGTTGTACGCTCAGAATCTGACTATATTTCTGAGATTAGGTATTGTAATTATTTACAGTATTTACATTGTTCGTACTGTTGTATATATATATATATATATATATGTGTGTGTGTGTGTGTGTGTGTGTGTGTGTGTGCGTGTGTGTGGGTCTGTGTGGGTCTGTGTGTGTGTGTGTGTGTGTGTGTAGTAAACAACTTTCGTTAATTCTGAGAGACAAGGAAAATTTTATTAATTTTTTTTTATTTAGTTTTCCATTGTTCTTAAATTTTCCCGTTTGGTGGGAGTAACGGATTGCAAAAATGGTCCATATTGTCCCAAGCACTTTCGGTATGAAAGATGTTTAAAAGAAAGGTTGCTAACTATATATATATATATATATATATATATATATATATATATATATATATATATATATATATATATATATAATAAAAAAAGGCTTAAACATTAATATTCCATGGTCATAATTTATTTTATTGGAATCGTAAATACGATCCAATTCATCAGACCTACAAATTCAAAAAGGATACAGAAAAAACAACTCCGGAAATAAAAATAGAATTTACAGAGAGTGTAAGTATGAGAGTGTGGGACGAATGTTAGAGCTTAAGAGAGGGGTAACAGACGAGAGAAGGTGGGTTATTAAAACTTACAGAGAGAAGTTTTAGAGAGGTGAGTTGAAGAGGTTTAAGTGAGAGAAATGTATGAATGTTGTCGGATGTCTATATATATGATATATATATATATATATATATATATATATATATATATATATATATATATATCGGTATACCTCATCCTCCGTCGTTAATTGGTTCCAGATGTCACGACTAAGGTCGAAAAACGACTTAAGCCGTAATAACCACACTATAAACGGACGTTTTCCAAAAGTCTCAAAAAGCGACATGAATGTAAGAATCGACATCGTTTTATCAACATTTTTCGTATTTATTCTTTTTTCTATTTTATACAATTCTTTGCAGGCAATCTTCAAGAATTTGCAATGTATTTACCTTGAAAGACAACGAACACTTTATTTGCATTGTCCGCCTGTGCACACACGATTATAGCTACACGCACAGAGCACACACACACACACACACATAATATATATTCCTCACTTAACGACTTACATGATTAACGACAACTAGGCGACCAGCTAAAAAATATCATTGATGTTAAATAAGCACCCCGCATTGTCTGTTACATTATTTATGATATCTTCCAGCGATATAGCCTTATGCTTATCATTAGCACTTGCACTGGGATATTTCTTCGGAGCCATGGGCAAAAAATGTATTCTAAATCACAATTTAAATATAATTGAAAGAACGTCAGCTGCAGAGCACAGAGGTAAACAAGTCTGAATTCAAAATCGGTGTTGGAGTGGAAAACAACGCAAGAGTCCCGTCTGTCGACAGGAATATATATATATATATATATATATATATATATATATATATATATATATATATATATATATATTTTTTTAATTTATATAAATACAATTTTATATGTGCTTATTGCTATTTTAGTTTTTTGATGTTTCTTAATATTTTTAATGGCCGACGTAAACTCGAGTAAAACGTCGTAAGGCGAGTTTTATTTTTCCATATAACATTTAAGAAAAGCCGACGTATCTTCAAAAACGACTTAAGCAGGGTCATCACTATATATATATATATATATATATATATATATATATATATATACATATATATATTCAGTTGTATGGATATTAGTTTAAACAGGACCCAGAGTGTGTCTATGGGTCTACATATGTGTATGTGTGCGAGGAAGTGTAAGTTTGTCTGAGGGTTGCTGAAGGGTGTCAAGACCATCCTCACTTCTTCCTTGTTGAGAGAATATATAAAGGCTGCGCTTTCGACACCGAGGTGGAGTGACAATAGCGTATGTATGCGTGGATGTGGTGTGTCAGCCCCTAGCCTTAGATTGTTTATATGGGTTTATATGGGTGTGCTTGTCGGAGCTGAAATGCATGCACCTGTGTGTATGTGTGTCTCTGTATGTGCAAGTGTCATCCCAAAGAAACACAGAAGATAGATCCATATTTAAAAAAAAAATAAACCAGTTTGTCTGATGATCGCAAAAGCGTGAAACTCAGAGTCACAAACTCATATCCATACAACTGAATATGTTCGCTCTATCACTGATATTGAGCACTTTTCACTAAATACTGCGCATATATATATATATACATATATATATATATATATATAGAGAGAGAGAGAGAGAAAGAGAGAGAAAGAGCGTGTGTGTGTGTGTGTGTGTGTGTGTGTGTGTGTGTGTGTGTGCAGCTGCCTAAAATACCGAGTGTTGTGTCTATGCGCATGAAGTACTAATTTAAACGGGCTAATCACCTTACTTTAGTTAAGGACGCTCGCATGCCAAACAGGTGCAGTATGGTGAACTCACGCAAAACAAGTGTCTTCAATGCAAGCCGTGCAAACGCTTCAAGGACAACCTTATAGGCACACTTAAAATGTTCAATGTCGATAAAGACATCTGGGGACACCTTGCAGCTAACAGGGAGGTATGGTGAAATTTGATCGCTGTTGATGAATTTGAGAACAACCGTATGGTTTACGCTGTGCTAAAACGACCTGCGAGATATATAGCGAATAATGTGATTATTGTGGCCATGTCTGCTTCTCGAGGGTAGCCCTTTTCAGCTACAAAGTGGGCACAGAAACAACCCATTTACCTATATGATAACCAGCAACACTTTTCGTATAGCATTTGTAACAAAGTGTATAGATCAGCCGATGCAGTCACCCGGTCTCTTAAAACTGAACATCCAGATAACATCCAGATACTGTCGGAAGACTTGTACCCATTGTGGAACGGCTTTCAAGTCACTAACCCCTCTCTTATGAGCCATTTAAAACGACATGGAAATCTTCCCTATAATTTTCGTTTGCGAGTTCTAAGTCCTGAAGATGGTCCTACTCGACTTCTACGACTTCCACCATATATATATATATATATATATATATATATATATATATATATAAGTGCGCGGGTATGCAGAAAATAGAAAAGAACACGTTGGGTGCATAATCCGGAGTTCCTTAGTATTTTTGTTTTTATTTTTAAGAAGACAGTGCTCCATACAGAAGTAGAGCTTTATTATAATAATAATATTTTTTTGTTTAAAAATATGA
>CAHIKZ030004727.1:542500-617500 GCA_903632075.3 Acanthosepion pharaonis | reverse complement strand
AAAATAAATTATTTGATCATTTTTGTAAGTGAATTTTTGGTGAATATTTTTCAACTAAGCAAAAAAACTTTTTTTTATAGACTCTTTCGTTTTTAGTAGATTATCAATCCCGCATTATTTAACCGCTTTCTTGATCTCTACCAAATATCACAATCCAAAAGAACTTGATCTTCTAATGTTTTCCAGCTCTTAAACGAGTAAATCTATACCCCCCCGCCCGCTTTAAAGAGATCACGTGATCTCTCACGTGGGTAGACGGCATCATCGGCGCTTCCGGCAAATCACCGTTTCTTTTATTATGTGCTTGCTCAGTGCCGACCTCAACATCTGGTCTTTATTGCTCTACCTTTTGATTAGTGTTTGAGGATATCTAGGGCCGTGCGTGTATCTTTTGCTCGCAATGTGTTTCATCTGACGGATGATAAGCCCCCTGAGGGCATCCGAATTTGACCGTTGCGACCCTTCCATGGTTGTGATGTCTTTCTTGTAAGTAAAAGGACTATCTTGTTAAAAACTCTCTTGGGTATAAAAAGGCGTGGGATGGCAAAAATATGATCAGCTTATGTTTTCCCATCCTTTCTCTTCTTAGTTATAATTTCCTTACTTTTCTCTCTGCCTTTCTCTCTCTCTCTCTTTCTTCCTTTCTTTTTTTACTTTGTGATATGAATATTTGCTTTCTTTCTTTTTTAACATTTCTTCAGTCAGTTTCTTTTCCTTTTACTGTTTGTTTTTCCTTTTCTTTTCTATTTCTTTATTAGCTTCACTTAATCACGTGTTTCCTATTTTTATCTTTTTCTTAATTTGTCGTTTTCGTGTCAGCTATTAATAGTTTAATAACTCCTCGTTTCTTTCTTTTCTCTTTTCTTCTTTGTTTATAAGTTTCATAAATTAATCATCCATCTTCCTTCTTTTGCTTACTTTGTTTGTTTGTTTCTTTCTTTCTTAGCATCATTTAAGAGGCCGTTTTTTCGTCCCTTCTTTCTTTCTTTCTTTCTTCGCGTCATTTAATCACCTATCTTTTTTATTCTTTCTTTTTTTTTTACTAATTACCCGTCTTTATTCTTTCTTTCTTTGATTTCGTTAATAACCAGTCATATTTTTCTTTCTTTCTTTCTTTCTTTCTTTCTTTCTTCCTTCCTTCCTTCTGATAATTTAACCACCGGTCTATTTTTTTATTTAATTTTTTACACGTCTTTATTCTTTCTTTCTTTGCTATATTCAATTCCAACGTTTTTTTCTTAATTTCCTTCGTCCTAATTCTTTTTCTAATCACCTGTCTTCTTTCTTTCGTTACTGAACGCCCCCCCCCCATCTATTTTTGTCATAGTCTCCATACCCTAAAGACTCACTATCAGATTTTGATAACCCATCCACCAAAATAATGATTGCCAAAATATTCACCAAACGCCTCCATTCCAAAGAGCTCTTCTTAATCCCATGAGCCTCTTTCCAATGGCATACAGGTTTGCTTCACCAATTTATGCCATTATCATTCTGCCCTTCCTTTTTTCCTTTTTCTTTTTTTTTTTTGGTTTTTATTTAATTCACTTGTATCGTATCACAGAAAAGCATTTAAAAAAATTAAATTCCTTTAATGTTCTCAGAGAGAGAGAGAGAGAGAGAGAGAGAGAGAGAGAGAGAAAGAGAGAAAAAACCATTTTACTCTTTTTGTTCTCAGAATTCTTCATCAAATTCCCATCCATCAACCGAATAAGTTCTTTTCAATCCACACCAGCACTTAAAGAGTTAACCGTTATCTTCCCCTCCTATCCATATAAACTGCCACTTAACGTAACCTCTACCTTGAGTGGCTCCCAGGCCTTGTACAGGGTGAACGTTACTGTAAAAAAATAATAACGTTGTTATTAAGGGTGGAACTTGTTGTAAAGAGGTTACTAAATTTGTAAGCCAACTACTGCACCAAAGTATTCTTCTAAGGTTTTATACAATTCAACGTTGCTTAACTTTAGATATATGTAAAAATTATTTTGTTGAATCTCAGATGAACACGATTCGCTATCAACTGTTCTCTTGCGAATATAATTTGAAAGAAAATGTAAATAGTTTTTTTTAATCATTTTACTCCAGGTAAGGAGATAAAGTTTCTAAGACGGAAGCGTTTGATACGTTTGAAAAAAAATCTAAGGAAAATCTTTATTGAGGAGAGATATCAATAAAAGAAGTGATATATATAGTGAGAGAGAGTGTGTGTGTGAGAGAGAGAAAGAGAGTTCGTATGTTTGAGAGAAAGAGAGAAAAAATTAATATAAGTTTTGTCACTTAGCTGATTGATGTTACCTTCAGCATCCCGACTCTAGAGTTTCGTAGACGGATTCCTCCGTTCAATCGTTAGGGGTATCAGTAACTGACTGCTTATACTTGTTATTATGTTTTTTTTTATATGCACATCATTGGTACAAGTTTTATACACACACACACACACACACACACACACACACACACACACACACATATATATATATATATATATATATATATATATATATATATATAAGCAAGAAATTTTGTAGGAATCTTGGTTGTTTTAGTCACATTGCTTCGGCCGTTGGACGACCCGGTCTTTTCATGTGCCTGTCGTCGCTGATTACTCGTTGTTTGGAAATATATCCTTGTCGTGTAGAAAAACTAAATTATTGAACATAGATTCTTCCATTCACTATATTGGTGATTTTCCAAGCATAGCTTAGATGGGAAAGTATGGGGCACCCAGTGAAGATCCAACTCACTACTCAGGGGTAACTCTTCTTGCTAGATAAACTTGCTAACCATTACACTACGACGAGGTGCCGAAAATGATTTTCAAACCGTAGTTTAGATGTGGCAAAAAGTGGGGAGCACTCAGTGAGGACCGAACTCATAAGTCAGTCATAATTGATCTAGCGAGTCAAGCTTGCTAACCATTACACCGCGTCGAAGTGCCCCTTTTTCCTTCACTATGAGAGGAACGTCAGCTTATAGGACCATGAGTCGCAAAGTGGGCGGCACGCATTGCCGCACTATCTACATTATTCTTTATCATTCTATTATTAATCCATGTAATTAAACCTTCTCGCCGCTAAACTTTCATTTCAATGTTTTCCTGGGTTTCTACGAGCAACAAACCTAATGGATAAAAGAGTTGATTAAGCGGCGCAAAGTTACCGCTCAGGTTGAATTCGATGTCGAGAAGTGTAATAGGAGTAAATAAGTCTGGCTATCGTCCGGTTCATACTCCTACCCGAATTTTTGAACATAAGTAAAGTTTCATTCCTTGTTTCCTGTTTAGTATCGGGTTTTCGATTTCTTCTAAAGTCTACTTCAATTCTATACTTCTGCATCTCCGTCTGAAGTGTGAAATTTTATTCGCTAATTAAGTATTAACTTCTTCAAATCTAGAAGTAGCTGTCTAGCTTTCTTGTTATCTTGCCCTTTCTTACACTAATACAACTCTGTACCGTAACACTCTAGCTGAACATTAGTAACACACACACACACACACATATATATATATATATATATATATATATATATATATATATATATAAAAAAGAAGAAAAAAACTCTTCGGCGATGCGTTACGTCTACTGATGGAATTTATCAAGCTTTATATATATATATATATATATATATATATATTGGTACGGGCAACACGTGTCCGACTTCTCTCTGTGATACCCACACAAATATATACATATAATACATATATATGAAGAAGACCTGTCTTCTTTTGCTACTGTTTCTTCGTGCCGTGTGCTTTCAGGATGTAGGTTTCTCCACAATTTCCTGTCCTTTGTAGCTCTTAATAAATTTTGTCTTTTTACTATCTTTCCTAAACCTTGCTCCGCCATCAATTTACTCAAACGCGCTAGGTAGGTTGTGTGTTGTTTTCCTCTGTCCCTTTTGCCTTCACTATGTCCTGTGAGTATCAGATTTACCATGCCTTCTTTCCTCCTTATGGGCTCTAGAACTTTCAACTGTCTCTTCCTGATGTTAAGTATAAGTTTCCTTTTTGTTTCCATTTTCTCCAAACCTTCGTCGTTCTTCACATGTTTGGTTTATGGTTTCCTCAGCCTCCTTCTGTAGAACCATATTTTTGTTGCATTATGTTTTTTCTTCATCTGTGAGGAAATTGTCCAGCATTCACTGCCCTATAAATGGACTGATATTACATAACATTTTAGTACACTTTTGTTTTTGTTTTTAATGAATTTTTTTCTGTTTCTTAATACTCAGCTTACGTTTTAGAAGGCATCTTTCGCTATCCCAATGCGCTTTCGAATTTCAGTGTCGTACTTTCCATCCTCTGTTAAAACACTTCCCATTAGTAGAGACTATTCTGAAACACCGCCCAAACTGTTTAATATCAAACATCTAGCGTCTAAAATAAGAGAATAAAAATGTAATTGGCTATGTAAATTAAATTAGGAATATTAATAAGATGTATACAGATCATGGCTTTTAATTACTTCTGCAGATATACAACGACGGGACTGGTATGATTCTGTCCATTCATCCGGCAATATCTGCCATAAATTGGTCACTGTCGCCGGTTTCCTTGTCCTACCATTTTTGCCAATAATCTTCCAGTATTCTCAATTTGATTGTGATCTAGACTTCGGGAGTAGCATGCCGTAATCTCGACGCCTTCTGCTTCGAAAAATTGTTTTACTGTTTTTGTTTTGTTTCGTTTTTTTGCAGTAAAACCCGATATTATCTTTCCACAAAGATGGGACAAGTGATACTCTCAAACAAGGAACTTGCATGCTATTCAGTAATATTCTCATTACCCAGCAACATTTTCTATGCCATCTCACAGAAGGAATAGACAAAGACTAAAGAATTTCCCCCACAAAACTTCACTACCATTTCCGAGTTTAAGAGATTTTTTTTTCAAACATTTGGGGGAAAAAACTCATCTTTAAGCCTGCTGGCATGCAGCTTGGCCAGCCAAACCTTAAAACAGTGGTCATGTCTGATAACATTGCAGATTCTTCTTTGGATTTGATCAATAATCTGTAAATACATAGCAGAATAATCACCAGACCAGATGTGCGAATGCATGGAGGAATAGTAGACTTATATATAATAATAAATAATAATTCATCGATCTTACTATTTTTTTCCTTCGTTTAAATAATTCCATATAGTATTTAATCATTTCATCTCAAGCAAGGTAGTAAATCCACTAAGACACAAAGGGTTACCGAGTGTGAAAAATAAGAAAAACGAGGTTGTAAATATGGCAATAAAGATGAGGACAATAGTCTGAGTGATGTAAATAATGTAAATAGTCTTTTCTTTGCTAAGTTATACTGTTTCTGGATAAATCATGCTAAATCAAGTCTCTTCAAAATCTGCTTAAACAGTTTGAAAATTTACAATAGAAGTGGATGCAGACAACCAAAATAAATGCGCAATAACATGCATAAATGACTCAGTCTGGATCTAACAGCTTCAAATACGGCCACTCAAAACCGAGTTCTTGAAGAGAACTATCTCATGTTAGTGCGCAGTCTGCCGTGATCAGAGATAGTGATAATTTTTTTTTTTAACAATATTTATTACAGTTTTTATCACGCGAGAGAATTGATATCACATAGTTCAGAACTCTTTTTCCTGTTTCTTAGTACTTTGCTTACCTTTGAGAAGGCATTTTTCGCTCATCCATTCTGATTTCGGTTTCGCATTTTTCCATCCTCTGTTAAAACACTTCCCAGAAAAAGAAAAAAAAAACAAACAAAAAATGCTGTTGCATGTTACTTGGGGAAGAAAAACTTCGGTGATGACAAATGTTATGAAAAACCGACACGATTTGATTTTGATATTTGATATTCGATCTCCGACAAATGGAAGCAACTACTTTGCATCTGCATTTGAAGAACTTCAAAATGCCAACTGGTTATCCTTCAGATACTGAAATATTCGCTGGCGTCTCTACTTGACGAGACTTGTGACTGAAAAGAAGTCATTTTTAAATATGCACAATTACAAGCGTATAATGTTATATTAAATGTAGCCACTCATACTTTTCTTTTCATTCATCATTCAATGCTAAGTTGAATGTATGCATGCATGTGCTCTGGATGCTGAAACTTTTTGCTCGCATTCAGAAGGCAAGTTTTGCATTTCGCAATTTGAAAAGTAGAATTTGGTCATACCATCAAAACTGAAATAAGTGTGTATACGGCCTGTCTTAACATCCCTGGTGTACAGTTCTGAAAGATGGTTTGGTTTGTTTTATGGCATATCAACCTCAATGGGGTATTTAATGATAAGAATATATTTATTGCTAAGAATATTTTGTTTTCAAAAATGTATTGCGGCTAATAATGTATTTCTGGTAATATTTTTTCCAAAAATGTATTATTGCTATTGAAAACTATTTTTACAATTTTATAGTGTCTTGACCTCAGTTTGGGGGCTAACTATTTGCCCATATCTGGGACGCTACCAGGTGCTACTACCCCGGATCAAGGTTAATGGTCAGGGGCTGAATAAGACCAGGAATATAAATCGCCTGAAGTTATATATATATATATATATATATATATATATATATATATATATATATATATATATATACTTTAAAAATTATGAGATCAATTGTTGAATCCTCTACATTGATTTCAACCTTTCGGTATTCTCAGGCGATTTTTATTCCTGGTCTGATTCAACTCTGGCCCTTAACCTTATATATATATATATATATATATATATATATATATATATATATATATATATATATATATGTGTGTGTGTGTGTGTGAGAGAGAGAGAGAGAGAGAGAATGCATACGAACATTAAAAACGACGACTTACGGACAAAGACGTTGAAACACCGGTTCCTGTAAGATCACTGAAGGTAAGCAACGTTAAGCCCGGTCAGTACCAAGATGGGTTGTCTCTTGGAAGACCAGGTGCTGTAAGCTTGGGTGTGCTGGTGGTGTAGTGGATAATGGCTCGTAATTGTTAATAAGAGAGCCGAGATCCAATTCCAGTTGGGTTCATTATGTATGAATCCACTTCTTCTTCACCCAGCTATGGCTTAACTAGTAAAACTTGTGTCACTAAATCATTATTGTATAAAAAAATTCTTACAGTCTAAAAATATTTTCTGGATTTAAATAATCTGTAAAGGGTTGATAAACTGTAGAAATCAATCAATCAATAAAACATTAATATTCATTCATATGTTTATGTATTTAAATTCGTTGAAATAAAGTAATACTTATTAATATACAGAGATTCTAAAGGCTATTTATTTCCAGGTAAGCGACAATAAATACATGCGGCATATCCTACCGATTGTTTAAGGCAGCAGATAAAATCTTCAACTACAAAACCTTATTTTTCCTCATTCACCATTAATTAGCTTGGCATTGTCGAAATGCGCTTGATTTCGTAAGTTGACAGCTGTACAGAAAAACACTGCCAAACATCTAACTGTGATCATATTTACTGTTTGGTTTCCATAAACGTTCAGAAAGCCTCAAAGAATTTTAAGGGCTACATTTTTTCGCATGATCGAATTAAACTAAACATCGAACATCCATCCATTCGAATCAGAAACAAACAATACATTTATTTTTACTCCAAGATATTTTTCTACTTTTTATAGTATTTTTTGTAGAACATTTGCCAGGAATCGATTCTCATCTCTTACACTAGTAATTACTATAACACTATTACTGTACATGACCAGTATAGCTGAAAGCAATTTTTTTTTCGCGCATGTATAATGACAATAACAAAGATATTGAAAAATTGACATACCTTGGTATTAGCAGTGAAAATATTTTTCCGAACTTTTATCGATATTTTCAATATTATTTTATTACATATTAAAATTGAAGTATTTATATGTAAAACTTTTTTGACTCTGACAGAGATTTACCATTTCATTATTACAAGTACTAAAAAATCTCACGTTGTGGCAAATTATGCAAATGTAATGCAACTGCCTCCTAAAAGTGAGGATCGGGGAGCATCAAAGGGGTGGAACAATGAAATCAGGCATGGCTGATCATGTATAGAGGGAAAATGTCGTCTCCAACTCCTGTGGAAGGAAGTAAAAATACTAGACAGAGAGAGAATAACACTGGAGATTCAGCTGTTTGAAGGAATTAGCTTATATGCTAGGCTATGAAAGGCACTTCAATTGCATAAATATAAATACTATATAGGAGTTATTAACAAAGAAAGATAAATTACAGCAAGGCTTCAGCAGCAGTAAGAAAAATGCAGCGACTCTTAATGCAGTCCTGCATGACAGCAGAAGCAGCAGTAGAATCAGCAGCAGGCAGGAAATGGAAGAATATTAGGTTTAAGGTAACAACTTTTATGTTCAGGATTGTTTATAGATTAGTGGATTAAAACTTTGGTTCGGGATATTTTAGCGACACAGTAACTGAGAGTTCAATCTCTGGGTCGGTATTAAAACTCAATAGAAACAGGGTGAGCAATAAGTGAGCAGTACAAATAAGAACAAGACAAGATAAACGAAAACAACCTAGTCTTGTACATTAAATAATGGGTTTCAGCTCGAAATTCCCTGAAGGTTTTTCGGATCGACAAACGCCTGATAAGACCGCAGAGCAAAACGGCCGAAACGATCTGATAATAACAACAATGACGAGGACAATAGTCCGAATGTAAATAATAATAATTCAGAGAGACATTACTGAAGAATCGTTCTGTTGTTATTCTATCCAGCTGCGATCTAAGTCATGACATCTTACCCGACGTAAACGGGTATTTCAACTAGTTTTTAATAAAATCAGCTGCTATACTTTGTATGGCTATGTGTGTAATGATATAGAAGGTGCAGAACATATGATAACGCGAGACTCCATCTCTTTTGCATAATATTTTATTTCGCTTTCGTAATTCGTCAATGAATTCCAGTCGAACCCATTACATTTACTTACATGGTAATCCCCTTGGGAAATGTATGAATCCTCTTTTTCTCCCTCCACTTATGAGTCAATAGCAGGACAGACCAGGTTCTATAGCCTTGGATGGCAACTGGACTACCGCAGAAAGAAATGGCAACCTACTGCGGGAAAAACATCTGCCTTGTCAATCATGTATCGTTCGATACATGATCACCTAAGCGTGTATCACGCATGGCACATAACAGACTGAATTCATCAATTCTAATCGGTTCAGTGTGTGTGTGTGTGTGTGCGCGCGCGCGCGCGTGTGTGCGTGTGTGTGTGTGTGTGATCCCGGAGACTTCATCGGAACGTGGGCTTTATATTCTCGTTTGCGATGTCTGAAAGACTATCCATCTTTTCTCTAGGGTGGATGTTTATATAAACTGCCTGTCCACCTTTTTTTTTCTGCTGTAGCTTCCCCTCTGCCTTTTCTATAAATACTTTCATGGTAATTGTTCGGATGAACTTCCCTCTATGGTATTGAGACTTTATGAATTCAAGTGTACCGCCAGAGTGGCCTTAGGCTCTAATCATTTTAGAGTTAAAATGGCGAGATTTCTCTCTTGTGAAACTCACTTTTAGCCTTTTTCTTCCAAGTCAAAGTTGATCTTCAAACATTTAAATGCAATGCCAATCGTTATATTATGTCTTCTTAATTCATATTCTTTAAATGTTTCTCTCTCCTTAATAGATTTTTTCCTCATATTCTTTCGCTCTCAGTAACTCCTTACATCTTAGTGCCTTTATTGCCTTACTTGAAGTGAATTAACTGAAAAAAAAAAGAAAGAAAAAAAAAGCTAGGCGGTCATCTAGTGAATTTCCAATCTCCTCCCCAGTTAGGGAGTTATCTCGGCTCAGCTCTACATGTAGCTTTTCTGAAGAACACTGAAGTGCAAAACATGTTCTGGAGTGAAGTGAGATGTACTTACACTGGCATATAGCTGTTATTTCTATCGAAGCCATGAAAACAAATCTCTGTCAAGCATGGGTAATGTGCAAATAAATAAATAAAAAAAAGTAGAAAACATTTGCAGGAGTTGAAATTTAAAATATTTTTATGCCATTTGTATTTGTGTAAAATCCTTCGACTAAAATTTGGTGATCGGGTGAACCCAAACACGCACACACAGGCACAGAATGGTCTCTATCGTATTTACAAACATTGAATATTACTTAAAGGTGAATTTCTTTATTTTTTTCAATAGCGCGTTTAATCTGTTTTCCCGCTTATTTTTTGCATAAAAAAAGAAAAAAAAAAAAAAAAAAAAAAAAGAAACACATCAGTAAATCTTAGATGGTATGTCATAATACAAAATGGCGGCCTTTGGGCGAGATTCGCAAGGAAATTCACTCTCATAATAAGAGAAGCTTATCATTTAATTAAGACCTGTGTGTAGTTCGACACGCCCCGGAGGAATCCTATTTTAATTTCCGCCAGTACTAACAAAGATATAATTCATTTCCCACAACATGAAAAGTTGTTTTTTTTTAAATGTGTTCGTTTGAATGCGGGAAAGCGGCCGGTTTAAGTTTGTATATTTTGCAATGTAAGCCATGTTCTGAATAGTTAGAGATGCATATGGCAAATCTAACTGCGAGTGTTATTTTTCCTTTATTTATTTGTAGGTAATGAGATCACCGTCGGAATAAATTATCAGCTTTCTTCTTCTTTTTACTCTGAAAGAAGAAACAAGAGGCCTGTGGTTCACTCTTGAATGTCGGCTGTGTAAACATGACGATGACAAGTGGCAAAGCCCGGATTCATCCTTCGTATAAACACATGCAAAATAATCCGTGAAACAAATTGACAATCAAACGCAACGTAAAACGCAAGAAAACCATTGCGTTTACATTTTTTTTAAACAGAGTTTTGGGGTCAACACGTAATTATACGAAGGTTTAATTGATTATCATTTTAGAGCTTAGAGGCACATGCTGTGGCGTGTTTGTTAACAGTTCGCTAAGGTTGTTGGTTCGATCCTTACTGGGGTCTTCTACTACTATTTTTGTTACTGATTTTTTCCTTCCGAACAAATTTTATCTTTCATTCTTTTTCTTTCTTTCTTTCTTTCTTTCTTTCTTTCTTTCCAATTTATGTTTGTCTATTTTCTTTCTTTCATCTTTCCATTTTTTTCCTTTTCTTTCATTCTTTCTTTCGTTCGTTCTTTCTTTCTTTTATGTCTGTCTAATTTTCTTTCATGTTTGTCTAATTTTCTTTCTTTTTCTTTCTATTCATTTTATGTTTGTCTATTTTCTTTCATTTTTCTTTCTATTTCATGTTAATCTTCCTTTTTCCCTTTCTTTTTCTTTCTTTCTTTCTTTCGTTTTTCTTTCTTTCTTCCCTTCTTTTATTTCTATTTTATGTTTGTTTTTTCCTTCGTTTTGATTCCGTTTTCCCATCTCTCTTATATTCTTTTTTATTTTTGCTTCTTTCTTTCTCAATTATCATCTCTCTTTTTCTCTCTCTCTCTCTATCAAATACAGATTATGTTCTTTAACACAGTTCCCTTGAATTACAGTTTCTCCTTTCTTTCTTGGCTACCAATCTTTCTTTCTTTCTTTCTTTCTTTCTTTCTTTCTTTCTTTGCTACCAATCTTTCTTTCTTTCTTTCTTTCTTTCTTTCTTTCTACATTCAGGTATTTTCTTGATATTTTCTTTTCCGTTTTCTATTTATTTTCTTATTTTTTCCTTTCGTTCTTTTCCAGTCTCTCTATTTGTCCATTCCCACCTTCTTTCTATCACTCTTTTTGTTTAGTGACCATACTCTCTGCAGCTTTCATACCCTCTTCTCCTTTATTTCTCTTTGTCGTGTTCTATCGCATTTTCAGCACCCACCTCTATCCCTAAACCGTTGTTTTTACTTGTGCCATGTTCGAATTTCTACCACCTTTTCAACTGCGTTATTTACGACATATACATGTTTATTTCTTCTTTCACTGATATTTTACAAGAGCCAGGAAGAAAGCTAAATAAACTACCCCACCCGTGTTTCTTTGTGCATTTTCTCATTTGAATGTTGGGAGAGAAAAATACCATCTCAGTAAATTATGAACGAAAACGCAAATAGAAGCATTTGCTAACACGTCATTACTTAAGTTGCCTGGTCCTCTCGTAATAGATAGGTTGTTGAATGGTTATTTTTGTTTAGCGGCATATCAACACCTCTATGGGCTATTTAATGCTGAAATCTTAATATTTTTTGTACTCAATTTTATTCTATTTTTGGAGATAATAATGATTTAGTGCTATGAGTACTACTAATTAACCCATAGCTAGGAGGAAAAGAGGTGGATTCATACTTTTCCTAAGAGTATTTGCGCGTAAGTAAATACAACGAACCCGACTGGAATTGGAACTCTGTTCTCCGATTAACAATTCCTAGCCATTATCCATTACACTACCCAAACATCCAAGCTTACAGCATCAGGTATGCCCAAACAATTACTCATCCAGGTACTGACAAGGCTTGGCGGTGCTTAACTTCGGTGATCGTACGGGAACCGGTGTTTCAATGTGGTATGGCCGTAAGCCATTTATGCCAAACGCGCATCCAAGCTTATGGCATCTGGTATTGCCAAGAGGTCACCCATCTAGGTACTGACAAGGCTCGACGTTGCTTAACTTCGGTGATCGTACGGAAACCGGTGTTTTAACGTGATGTAGCTGTAAGCCCGTAATAGATAGGGGAAGGTCATTTTGCAAATAATTTTAGGAGAATCCAATAACTCAGTAAAAAATCATGAATCGATTTTACACTGTATCGACATCAGGAACAGGAGCCCTCACTTTCTAAATCGATAAAAAATTGATATTTTTTATCCTGTCGTGGCTTGAGGAAGGTGTAAGGAATGCTAATCTAAACAAAAAAATTCTCTAAATTTCATTATTCTTAACGACAGGACCAGTCTTTTCAAGTAGTGCTTACTTTAAAAAAAAGTTTGGTACAAACTTCAATCATTGTCTTAATCTTATTCTTGCGTTTACATACTCAAGCCATTAAGTCATTTTTCCAACCTCTTCAGTAGACATGATGATCTTTTCTTTGACACGGCATATGCTTACCCACTTGTTTTCACCCCAGGCAAGGCGGGAATGCCACTAGAACACAACGGATGACAGGAAGTGAAACTGAAAGAGAATGAGGTAGATTGAGGAAAGGAGAAAGAAAGGAACAGGCTTCAAGAAGACATGAGCTGGCGATTGACATTACATTTAATTTTTTGAAAATTGTAGTTATCACAGAAGCAAGAAATCGAAAGGGGGTTCCATAGGTAAAAAAGAAAGGAAACTGTTAGAATAGAAATGACGGTTTAATCTAACTATTTGAACAGTAAAACCGTGAGTCCTATCTAGTAGCACGCTTAAATTCATGTAGTCAGGGTACCAGGGAAAAAGCTCATCAAAACATCTGCCATGAAAATATTTGTAGAAAAACAGAGAGAAGCCACACGATGTCGGTAAGAATGTTACTGAAGTCGAGATGCCAACAGACCCTTCTTTGGAATTTGTCAAGAATTTTAAGATGTACAACAGGAACACCACCACAGATATGGCAACAGTATGCAATGCCCGGACGAATGATCGAGTTATAAATGAATATGTCAGATGGACTCTGAAGAGATAAGTTTTTTTCTGGTACGAAACAGTGAAACAACTTTCCTTACAGGAGACCTAATAATTGATTCAATATAGTCGCTCCACTTTTCAGTGGGAAACGTGATGTCAAGAAGACGTAGTGTGTTGCTCTCCTCGGGGTTACCAAAACCATGCCGACGGCAGGCAGAAAAGGTTCACTGTTATGATTAAATTAAAGTTGTTCAGTTTGATACAAATACACATCAGCCTGGCAAATTAGAAATGTTCGAAATGACTTCATTTATTCTCTGTCATGACGTAGATGAACATGGCCCTTCACAACTTCCTCTTTTTCTTGGCTCTAAGTAGTTCTTACGTTTTAATTATCTTTTTCCTTGTTCTTTCATCCATTTCTATAAATTAGAAACGTAGTTTACTCGTTGTTTCACCTTGCTTTTGTTGCCGTCATTATGTTATTTGAGTGTTAAATTTCTCCAAGCCCTCTTTCCTCATTTTGTGTCGAAAAAATTCAGTCTTTTTTTCTGATTTTAAGTATCATTTTGTTTGTAGTTCTCATTTTCTTTCAGACTTCTTCGTTGCTCGCAAGTTCTGTCTTTGGTATTCTCAGCATTCATTGATAGAGCCACATCTCTGCGGCTTCAAATCATTTTTTCACCCGTAAAGAGACTGTCCGGCATTCACTGCCATATAGAAGATTGGATTACATAGCAGTTCAGTACGCTTTTTTTTCTGGCTATATTTTCTTATATCCGAAAACTTTACAAAGTTTTGAAAAAACATCTTTTCCCATTTTGAATTTCTTTCCGATTTCTGTACCACCTTTGTCGTCTTCTGTTGCTACCCTACCAGATCGTTGTATTCCTCTACCTACACGACTTTAAAGTATCCAAACCGATGTCTTCAGCTGCTTCTTAAAAATCCCTACATGAACGAAATGGTCGACCAAACGGCTTTCTAACATTATGCTACGGTAGGCACCTTGTTTTAATGTCTATTATTGTATATATTTGTATGTATTAAGTATACTTAATACTTACAGGGGCATAATTTCGGGGAATCTGTGGGGATAGAACTCAGGCATGGCGTTCTATACTACAGGCATACTAATGGAGCAACTAGCTCATCAAAACATCTGCCATGAAAATATTTGTAGAAAAACAGAGAGAAGCCACACGATGTCGGTAAGAATGTTACTGAAGTCGAGATGCCAACAGACCCTTCTTTGGAATTTGTCAAGAATTTTAAGATGTACAACAGGAACACCACCACAGATATGGCAACAGTATGCAATGCCCGGACGAATGATCGAGTTATAAATGAATATGTCAGATGGACTCTGAAGAGATAAGTTTTTTTTCTGGTACGGAACAGTGAAACAACTTTCCTTACAGGAGACCTAATAATTGATTCAATATAGTCGCTCCACTTTTCAGTGGGAAACGTGATGTCAAGAAGACATATCTCAAAAGTTCAAAAGCACTGGTAACGTTAATTTCGCTTTGGGTTTGTGGTAGTTCGCTGCTGTCGTCGGCTTAAGGAACTCAAAAAACTTTATATTTTTTACACTTAGAATAAATTTAGCTATATTTAATTAAAGAATTATTTCTTTTATTTCTTTCGGACTTGCTATATTATATTTATTGCAAAAACAAATTTTCTAAAAAATGTAATTTAGGAATCTGGGTTTTGTTACTTTGAGGTTTTTCTAACATTTTTCACTTAAAGTTAATTAAATATTCTTCTCTATGGAATTTATATTCATAAATGTTAAATTTTAATATTTTGTGCAATCTGTATTTCTGTTTAAAATAGGTAAAAAAGCATGTTGAATTTTTACTACAACTTATGCCATAATGTATTTTTACACCGTAAAATTAAAGAAACAAATTTAAAGATCTAGATGAGAGGGTTTTCTTTAACCCAGAAATGCATGAAGATCTGTTAAGCCATTTTTTTTACGTCTTTCTTCTTACAAATGCTACACGACTTTCTCAAGTTTGGTTTGCTTTGGTTTGTTTTACGGCATATCAACCTCAATGGGTTATTTAATGCTGACAAGATTCTTATTGCTGGTAATAATTTTTTCTTTAAATATATTGCTGGTATTTTTTTCCAAAATGTGTTACTAGTATTAAAACCTATTTTTACGCTTTCATGGTGTTTTGATTTCAGTTTTGCGAGTTAACTATTTGCCCATAGCTGGGACCCTAACAGCTGCTTCCACCCGGAATCAGGGTGCTCTCTCAAGAAATTTGTCTGTAATAATGTTATTTTAAATTTTTAACTGAGACATATTCTGAAGAATTTTTCCTCGATTTTGTTTTTCCACTGTGAAGTTTATTTACAAATGCCATTATTTATTACAAAGTTAATCTAACAATTTTTTCTATGATATTGTTATTCATATCACCCAATATGTCGATGATAAAATTTAATTTCTTTCCTTTCAAAATGGTATTTTTCAAAAACATCGCCATTAAAAAACAAAATAGAAGCAAACGTAATATATTTATACTTTCCAATTAGTAGAAAGGTCATTTATTAAGAATGTCGTTTAACTTTAAAATTTTTCTGAAATACGAAAATTTTGAAATAGGCCTTTAGCTGCACCATGAATAATTCCGTAGTACAGAACGCCATGAATTCAGCACACAGTGACCTGACGAGGTTAGCTTACTATCAAATGTTTTGGATGGCAGAGAGAAACTTCTTCAGGCCGGAATAATAAAAAGAAGGCATCTGTTCCCCTCATTTTAGATGGAAGAAAGCTTTTGGTCCAGGGTATTCCAACTCTTCGTCGGCACCCCACACCCATTGCACTAAAACCGGTGGTTTCGGTGTAATATCGGCGGCGGTAGCGAAGACTGGGCGTTTTTTTATTTTTTTGTCTTTGGCTCATATTTACGTGTCTGGGTTCCCCACAAAATAAACTTGTGTCACATCCTGGCTTAGTGTGAAAGTCAGGGGAATAAAATCATATGGCGTGATGTGATAGTCACACAGGCTATTGTTGCAAGTTCGATTTTCCATGGATTGTTTTCCGAATGAGGTCTTCTTTCATATTATGTGAATGAATGCCTTTGAAAACTTTCCAGTCTAAAACAATCAATGGAATTTGTTAATTCAAGCCTATTATTTGATTATTTCACATATGGGGCAGAGCAGTCAGACTTAGAATTTGGACAACAGATGGAAGTTTCAATTAAACTGAATAGAATGGAAATTCTTGTGACAAATACAAATGTTTTAAAAGGCTACTTATATATAAATATATAACTAAGTAAATATCTTGGCTTCAATCACTTTCCCACCGCCGTAATGTAGCTTCCCTGTGCCTTTTCTATAAATACTTTCATGGTAATTGTTCTGATAAACTTTCTTCTACAGATAAATTGTACATATGGGAAATAATTAGGACTGAATGAGGAATAAGCAAAACGGAGGTCGGAAATGAAATGGTAATCTTTATAACATCAACAAAATACAATACTCGCCAGCGGCGTGAAGTAGGTAAACCACTGCTAGTGGTATACTACTTAGACATCATATTACCCCCACTTACAATAGTTTCCAACGTATTTATGAGGATTGGGACGTACCCATTAGTGTTCATAGGTACGGTATATAACAGACTTCATACAGATTTTGAGGCATTATGGTGGCTGTAGTAAGAATGTTAAGTAAAAATATGTTGTTTTGGTATAAGGAATACTGTGGTATATATTTGGCTCAGTAATTATGGCTAGCTAAATTTAAGACATAATGAAGACCATCTTCCCCTATTCCCCCCACCTTTTCACCTTGTGCCATATTTTTATTTATTTATTTTTATTACTTTCTTCTATGGTAGCTCGACTTTACCTGTTAAAGAGCAGTACTAGATTGGTAGTTATGTCTCATCATTTTGCTGTTGAAATAACTAGATGTAACCGTAAGTTCTATACCAATAGTTTCTCCTCTCACACTTCTTCCCAAGAGGATGTTTTCCTGATCGCTACAATCTTAAACTGTTCAAGTCTAGAGTTAACTGTTATCTTTCCCACATATCTACATAAACTATTCTTCTTACCCCCATACTTTATGAATTTAAGCGTACTACTAGATTAGCAGCATTTTAAAGTTGAAATTGCTAGATGTAACTGTAAGTTCCATGCTAAAAGTTACTTTTCTCGCACTTCTCGATTGTGGAACTCTCTACGAGCTTCTTGCTTTCTAGTCGACTTAAAAAATTAAAAAATACAATTTTAATTGTTACCTTCTGTCTTCATAATTCTTGTTCTTTCATTGATTTCTCCTTAATGAAGTTTTTATCTTTCTCTTTTGCTTTCAAAATTGCGTCTTAGTGGCTTTATTGTCTTACTTAAGGTGAAATACAATTTTAGCTGTTATCTTCTGTATTCATAATTCCTGTTCTTTTATTAATTTTTCCTTAATGAAGTTTTTATCTTTCCCTTTTGCTTTCAAAATTGCGTCTTAGTGGCTTTATTGCCTTGCTTAGTGTGAAATGATTATAGAACAAATTCCCAATGAAACATTTTCCCTTGCTAATTATACTTTCGTCATTTTGTTATTGTTTAAAGTTAAAATGTAAATGTTGAAAATGTCACATTGATTCACAAACTTTTGCATAAGTCTTTTGTCAGCTTCTTTTCTGGATTCTCAGTGATACATTTGCAGCACAACAAAAGTGTTTATTGTTAATTTTATCGTTGTAGGGAGAACATTCAATGTTTTGTCTTCAGAGTCACAAGATAAACTTGCTTGCCTTTGCAAATTTCCGTCTCAAAGAAAACAAGACAAATGAATGTCAATTGTGCTCAGTTCCTATCCTTGTACTCTAAAATCTTGTTCTTTATTTATATATTTTAGCACAAAAGCTCCTTAGCTAGATTGTTCTGTTTTCTCCTTGTGAGTGTCAATTTCTCCAGGACTTTATTCCTCACTGTGTGTCCCAAATTTCAGCGGTCTCTTTCTCATCCTAAATACAAGTGTTCATTTTCTTACAGCTTTCCTTGAAACTCCTTCGTTGTTCACATGTTCTTTCTGTCGTATTTTCGGCATCTTTTTTTTTTTTACCTCTAACGAAAATTTCTCGTTTCTTAATTCTTTGTTTAGGCTTGGAAGGCAAACAACTCCGAAGACCAATGGAATTTCTTTTAGAATCGCGCCGCAGCCAGGTTGCTAAAAGATCGAGAAACGGTCACCACATAGGACAACGTACTTTATGAGGAATATATATATATATATATATATATATATATATATATATATATAATGTACTAACTACACTTTAAGCCCTTCCACAAACCTCAAGCCCTTCCACCATTCACAAAGGACATACTGAGATCAGTATATCAAAAAAGGTCAACACTCCTTGCCTTTTACCATTCTCTAAATAAAATAGGAATCTTGATTTTAACACGGAATATTTTTTTTCCATTTCATTTGTGATTTCTTTGTAGGTCTTGAAGATTAAGAGCTGCTTTTTTTTAAAGCTCTCATGAAATAAAAATTAATGTCCTATGGGATTTTAAGTGTTTGATATTTTTTAATTAATAATAATTATGCCCTGTCTTTTGACATAGAGCTTCCTGGGTCTACATCCTCCTGAAATCTCATACGGATTACCATATCGTATCATTAGTATATATATATATATATATATATATATATATATATATATATATATATATATATATATATAGTTTATGAAAAACTAACTAATCCGTATGGGTAGATCCAAGGAGGATAAAATCCAGAGAGCTCAATGTAAATCCAGAGCAAATAATTTAAATAAAAACAGACCACTTTAAGGTTCCATGTAATAAATTATTTCACCACAGCCCTTTTAAAGGACTGCGGATCATCAGATTTTACTTCCAAAGGTTGAAAAGAAAAATGAAAAGAAATTTACACATTTTGAGGGGCTGTATTAAGCATATGTAAATTAACGAAGTGAGGAAGTGAGGGGGGAGAGAAGGCGAAGTGAGGAAGTGAGGGGGGAGAGAAGACATGAGTGAGTTAGATGTAATTTAATATTTCTATTTTTTCATACTTAAAATTACTTGAGGAGGTCCAGACATTGGCACATTTAAACGGTTAACTTAACGGAAGTTATATATTGATATAGAAGGGGTAGAGGAGAAAAAAGACATAAAAAGAAAAAGACAGAAGGAAGTCATGAGAGAAGGTGTCACTAATTTTCTTTGGAAAGAACAGGCTCGAAAAAGACGCTGACATTTTGTTTTACTTTGAAAGTGTTATTTTGGGGCTTCATAAAGATTATAATGTTTGATATAAATTTGAATGTCTAAACTGGCTACAAAGAATTTAATTTGATGTTTGTTAGTGATTTAAATTTTTCTTAAAATTTTGGGGATTTCTATGAAATAGTCGATTAGAAAAAATATTCATAGAAAGTACATTAAAAGAATAGAATTTTATTTGAAAATATAAGTTTACTTCTAGTAATCTTTTTTATTTTTTTTTTTATTTTTTTCATTATTGATTATTAAGTTGACATCTCTATCCGTTTGAATTTTGTTCATGAATTTAACTCGTGACTGTTTTAGATGTTTTTATATTCATGGAACCTTAAAATGGTCTTTTTTTATTTAAATTATATATATATATATATATATATATATATATATATATATATATAATTATTTATTTAAAAATATGATTCCAACTCAAAACATAAGAGGTCTCATGTTTCAAAACAAGAGCCGAAAACTTCAATATAATTATTTTAATTAAATTGAGTTAAAGTAAGCTCTGTTCCATCTTCAAATCCTTTTTTTTTTTTTTTTTTTGAATAACGTATTTCTGAAATTTATGTGTTTTAATAATTGAAATCAAAATTTCCATGGCAACAGCAAGGGCGAATTGTGTATAGAGTTACTTTCATAGATGTCAAGTCAGGGAGACCTCTTATGTCGCGAGTTGGAGTCATATTTTTAAATAAATAATTATATTTATGCTCTACTTTTTTGTATCGAGCACTATTTTGTAAAAATAATAACTAAAATACTAAGGAACTTTGGATTATTTACCTAACCAGTTCCTTCCTATTTTCTATATATTTTCACACACACACACGCACACACACACACACACACATATATATATATATATATATTAGTGAGAGGCTATAGTTGATCCAACGAGCGAAAAGTGTATATTTTAAAGAGAAGAGAAGAGAGGAGCCAGGACGTTTATATATATATATATATATATATATATATATATATATATATATATATATATATATATATCCTTTCAAGCGAAATTTCTTTTGTCAATGATCTCTCGATTTTTTATGTCTGCATGTAGTTTCATATTCAAACGTAAACAATTTATTAGATACTAGACTTCAGGTCATTAGGTGTAAAAATATATTGTTCAACAGTGTACGCCGATGGTCAAGCAAAATAGTATCTTTCTCTAATACGATTTTTCAATTATCCAGGCCGACAGACGAAATAAAGTAAATATACTGTTTAATAAATAAACGGAGCGTCATCTCAAATACGAGTATCCAAGAAAAATAACCTCTAAGCAATAAAACATGTCAGATTAATAGATAAAAAATCCCTTTCTCTGGAAATTGCTTTATTTATGTTAGGATACGAAACTCAATCAATATGTCTATTTCGAGAGTCAGAGAGAGACCTGTGTTTAAAGGTACTATTCAACTTTGCTTGACCATCAACGGACAAGTATTTTCTTTTCTAAACATAATGTGTGTAAAAACTGTCCAGATGTTCTATATATCCGAATGCTTTCTGATATTCTATTGGCTATTTTCAAGGATGTTTTTAACGGAAGTATGTAGATTTTTATATATAGGTATAGTGATGTGAATGGATTTATTTTTCAAACATGGTTTGCACGCTGTGGCCGTAATCATAGTTTATATTATATATTTCATTTAAAGTATCTTTTTTAAAAATCCTTGCTAATGGTTAATAGAATAGCCGAACGCAGATTCGATTCCTGTTGGAAACAATGTTATCTTTATAATTCTCTCTCTCTCTCTCTCTCTCTCTCTCTCTCTCTATATATATATATATATATATATATATATATATATATATATATATATTGATATGTGCCGGAAAGGGGTATATTTGTTCGAAGTAGCAAAGTGGTTTTGGACTACTGTAACCGAGTAGGACAATCTAGCAGGTAACCATAACTGACTGGTCCTAGTTGTAGTGGTAGGCGGTAGGCAATAGGCGTAGGCAATAGGCGAAGACTATAGGCGTACCAATAGGCGTCGTCAATAGGTGTAGTCAATAGGCGTCCTCATGTACCTCCACATCAGTCTGTATTTATGGCTGACACCAGCCAATCATATAACTGTGAGGGAGAACGCAGGTGTATGCGTATTCATTACATCATATATATATATATATATATATATATATATATATATATGGTTGGATAGATGTGAGTTTGTGACCCTGGGTTTTCACGCTTTAGCGATCGTCAGACAAACTGATTAATGTTTTAAAAATTTGGGTTTATGTAGATTGCGTGTATTGGTGTTATTGTGGAAGTGGTGGGGAAATTTCGTCGTTTTGTCATTCATCGTACTAACGCAATCATCGATGTATGCAGACACATATACATACTTGGTCGTCCGTCGGGACTCATACATATATATAAACATATGTAGACATATATATATATATATATATATATATATATATATATATATATATATATATATATATATATATATGTCGTCTTTGTCTCTGCTTCGGGTTTTCAGCGGCCAATCTCACATCATTTATCTTTCCATTCTACTCTAAGTGAAACAGCAACTTGTATTTTCATGTTTTTTTTTTATAGTTTTTGGTTTTGGGTTAAAATAAACTACGCGTTAATTAACATTTCATTAGAAATTACAGTTTTGTCACATAAAATGTGTTCTTCAGTTTAAACGTGACCAGAAATTTAAAATCTAACCTTATCAACACACGGTGTTGCACAATATTTTGGAAAATTTTAAGAGCAGCACGCGAATAATGTATAAAGTAGACCACTTGCTACTCCCATCTAAGAGCAGTATTCATCATGAGATCACTGCGTGCATACCCAAGGGGATAACTTCGTAGACAGTGTAAACTAGTTGTTAGAGTAAGTTATTATTTTTATTGACAAACTTCGTGAACGTTCGGGCATCTCGTGTATCCTGACGCTGGGAAACGGAATAAACATCAAGCTAATAAGCTGAATTAATCAGATTTTTTTTCGGAGTGAAAGAGCAGGGAATTCGATTTGTTTCCATTTCACTACTAGAACACTGCAAGGATTAATTAGAATGGCTGAGCGTGAGTATGCTTGTGTGTTTAGCCCGAGACTTGGCTCCTTCTATTGTCTCGCGGCATTTCTCTCGACATCATCGCGTTTTGTATTTGGTTTACGATTCAGCCTTGAAGATCCGTATCACTGAATAGTAAGGGAACCTTCGGAGTTTTCTTGGCATGCAAACCAAATACCAGATCAGGGCAGATTTCAATGAATAGCCAATGCTAGACTGAAAAAAAAAGTGAATAAAAGAAGTTTTATTTACTAGAAATACTCGTGAACATTTCCCCGTTTTTCTATTTTAATTTTCTGACGAATCTTAATTGCGTGTTTGAATATGTTCCTTGCAAGTTTTACGACTATAAAACACCCATAAAAATTCCCCTATAACATCGTTAAATATTTGGGCTTCACAACTTTAATCAAATATTACAATGTCAATCATAAATATGAAGGCAGGTCGTTATTTAAAGAAGAGGGTAGAAATAAAATGGTTAAAAAAAAACTGACAAGGTAGCTTTTATATCATTGCCTAATATTATTTTCTCAGGATGTTATACCGTCACTTATTCTTATTATTCTCGTTACTCTTCACTAGATCATGGCTCTCCACACTTTTGTATTCTTTTAAGTCTTATCAATGTTTGTCATATTTTCCTTCACAGTTACTGTTTGGGCATCCATTTACATAAACTCGCCAGTCAGGTTACTCGCCGTTTCCTCTCTGTCCTCCTTGCCTTTAATATGTCCTGTGAATATTACATTTTCTAACCCTTCTTTTCTCGATATTTTTATCACATTCTCTCATCTACTAACAAGGAGTAACGCGAAACAAAGAGTATCCAACTATATACCGGGCGTCCCAGATGTCACCTAAGGATTAAAAAAAATCTAATACTTTCAGCATCTTTACGTTATTCAAGAATAGCTTTATACAGAATGAAAATTCAAACGCTTAAAAAATACAGGGTTAAGAAAAAAAAACTGACATAATTTAAATATGAGTATCTGAGTAACTACATATCCCGGGCAAACCAAATGAAATAGGCTTTATGCTGAACAATAAAATATTTATTTAACAAAATTCGAACAAGATATTCAAAGTAGATTTTATAACTAATTTCACAAAGCTTCAAAAATGTTTAATATGCGCCCCACCTGTGGCACGACACACGTTGTCGTTAGTCCAGCTCCTGCCAAACACGTTGTAGCATGTCTTTCGTAATATTCGCCAGCGTCTGCGTGATTCTCTGCTTAAGTTCATCTAGATTTGTAAGGAGAGTGAGGAAAAATACCTATTCTTTCACGTAACCCCATAGAAATAAAATCACAAAGTGTCAAGATAGGTGAACATGGTGGCCATTTCAACAACACATTGTCATTATCACTAGCATGCCCGAACTATCTTTCTGGTAAATTCCCAATGAGATAAGTCCGCACCGGGGTGCTGGAAAATGTTACACAAGACATGCTGCAGCGTGTTTGGTAGGAGCTTGACTACCAACTTAACGTGAGTCGTGTTAGAAATGTTGCGCATATTAACATTTGTGAAGCTCTGTGAAGCTCCGTTATAAAATCTACATCCCTTTGAATATCTTGTTCGACTTTTGACAAATAAATCTTTTTTTATTATTCAACATGAAGCCTGTTTAATTTTGTTTGGCGGGGATTTTTAGTTACTCAGATATTCACATTTTAAATGATGTCAATTTTGGTGGACACTCTCTCTATTTCCATTTAATTATAAAAAGGTATACACGATGTCTCATAAATCAGCTAGGAATTTAAAAATCTAGTAATTTCAACTCTTTTATTATTATTCGAAAATAGTTTTATACAGAATGAAAATTCAAATATTGGAATTAAATTTCCATTTAATTATAAAAGAAAAATGCAATGTAGATATCCTCCATTTTTGACTGCAAACAGAAACATTCTTTCAATAACATTCTCTGTAACAGAAGTTAATAACTCTGGCTGCGGACTTGAAATTTATGTGCAGATGTTATCTTTGAGTTGCTGAATTGTCTGTAATCTGTACGCACTCCTTAAGGTTTTCTTCCACCAAAAAAAATAACTAGGTTAGTCCAGGAGAATAGGTATCACTATGAAATTTTGTAATTTCCAGATGGTTTCTGTTATGTTTCAGTTAGATTCAAAACCTGATACTGATCGCTAGTTACTAGCCAACTATAAAATAAAATAAATACATATATCATTAAATAGTAGTTACGGCCTTTAAGGATTTCCTAATCTCAACGATGAGAGAGTTCTGGGGACTCCATAAAAAACATGGCTACTGTGTCATAATTAGATTGATTGGTTAAATTCAAAATAAAATTCCAGTATTTTCTTTCTTTGTTCAGATGTGAAATCTCCCATGAGAATTTCCATGTGTTAATAGAAGTTCCGAAATTTAAAAAAAATAAAATAATGATATAAAAAATATGACATGTTATGTCATTTTTAAATACCGAAGTGATTTTTTTTGATACCCTGTACAATATCTGATCTATTGAACAGGAGAGGATGTTAACCCCTTGTTTCCTGTTTAGGATTGGTTTCCCGGTTCCTTCTGAAGTCTATTTCAATTCTATACTTCTAACGTCTCCGCTTAAACCCTGAAATATTATTCACTAATTATTGTTGTTATTTTCCTCTCCTAATAAGAGTAAAGAGGTTCACTTATCGCCCGGTTCATGCACCTTCTCGGTTTTTTGGAACAGGAGTAGTGGTTTATCCCTTGTTTCCTGTTTAGGATTGCGTTTCCGGTTACTCTTATACTCCTTTACATCTCCGCCCGAACTTTGGCGTTATCTTTCTTGCATAGTACGGCGGCTTGATTTTGGAACCGTGGGATTGTACTTAAAGTTGGGGCTTCACATGATGAATAAAGACACAAAATATTTTCTTTCCAAATCTTTACCGTGTTTTGAGGAAACTAGTTTAAAAATTAAGTTTAGGTTCGAAATTGTAGCGTTGGAATTTCATTTCGGTGATCAGTGAAAGCCTTATAACAAAACCTTATAACATAATTTACTGAAGCTTTACAAATTGTATATGGACAATATGCATGGCACAAGCACATTATTACTAAATCATTATGCCATCAAATAAACCATTCATTTACTTCAAAGAAAAATTATATTGAACAATTTAGCTATATTATGATGTAATATGCTATACTGTCTTGTAGTTTTAGTGTGATTTTCAATAAACAATGCAAATTTAAAACATTTTGCCTTATAATTTGTACCCAGCAATATTAATGTGTTATATATACTTTTATCAATTTTTGTTTTTATTAATTATAATCCAGCAAATGATCTAACAAGTCTTACACATTGAGTAGTGTTTTTGTAATCTTTTACAATTTTTTATACACTTTTTACTTACCGAATACAGTAAAACGAAAATTGCATATTTTCTTTGTGGTGATGATTAGAATTCTCATTTGAATATATTTCCTTTTCAATGTCCTAATGTAAAAGATATTAACTTTATTTGGATTTATTCTTGAAATAGTAAAAGTTTGAAGTCAGTTTCTAACCAAAAATCTGCATAAATTTGTTATTTCTGTACATTTGTCAAATGTTCTTTAAAACTAAATATTCAAAAATTGGAAAAATATATGAATCTAATCTTTGGTGTTGTTCTTTCCCCGTCAAACTCCAGCTGTTACACCGAATGCAACGTTGATTTTCTCAAGAAGTGAAAAATCAAACTGAACTACTTCATAGTCCCATGAACTCCACTTCTTGCCTTTACTTACGCTGATACTGCACAACATAAAAACATTCTACCTAGAGTCGCTCTTGAGCCTTGTATTAGGTAAACATTGGTATTTTTTCTTTAAAAAAAAACTCCTCCTTTTTTGACTTCATAGAAACGCGCTCTTTAGATAACGTTCTCCATAACAATGGTCAAAAAACTCTGGTTTAGCTTTTGATTTTGTCCACAGATCTTAACCTTGAATTGCTGACTAATCTACCAGTTTATTCACGCTCATTACGGTTTCAACCTAAAAAAAATAATTATCGGGAATAAGATTAGGAGAATTTGGTGGCCATGAATTTTCGGTATTTCGTGAAATTATCTAGTGACCAAAATTTTGCCTGAGAAACTATCATTCCTCGTCATATATACCGTGAACGATCTTGCTAAAATCACAAATCACGTTTTTTTTCTTCTGTATTACGATAAAAATGTTTCATTTAGTTTCAAAACCTAATACTGCTCAACCTAATAGGCTCAACTATAAAATAAATATATACATATAATTAAATCTAAGATAATCCTAAGGAGCCAGGCAAACCTAGCTAGGTTTCACCTAAACGAATCTTCAGGGTAAAGCCGGCTTTATCCTGAAGATCCGTTTAGGTGAAACCTAAGTAGGTTTGCCTGGCTCCTTAGGATTATCTTAGGTTATCGCTCTACTTAGTGTATTGAGCACTTTACGTAGTTGTCTTTTTACCCTTTCTACTCGTTTTGTTTTTTTTTTTCTTTGGACTTGGTGCTTAAACACTTGACGATTGTTTCGCCTTGTTTTAATGTTCTTTGTTCTTTCTTTTTTATTTCCAATTTTTCCTCGGGTACCGATTTTTTCTACTGCAATTTGAGCTATCCGAGTTTTTTCCAAACGAGTACCACCATTTATATATAATTAAATGGGAGTTAAGGCCCTTAGGGATTTTTAATCTCAACGATGAGAGAGTTCTGGGGACACCACAAAAAAAAAAAAAAAAAAAACATGGCGACTAGGTCTTAACGGACTTTTTAATTTTTGTTGCATTATAAGGGGGGAGGAGAGAGAGAGAGAGAGAGAGAGAGAGAGAGAGCTATGGGAGAAAGATTTATTCTCCCATTTGAATTTCTCCCGTTATGGGCATTATTATATCCATGATATAATAGCACCTTAGGTCACGCACGGAACGGAATAGCTATATAGGAAAAGAATGACAAAAATGCTTTGCACTCAGAAAGAGTTTTATAATGCTACGTCGTACACAAAATTATATATTTACACATATACACGTGTCCCACACAGAGAAATTATAACATATATGCAACAACAAACGGTGTGTAAAAAAGGGGAAAACTTGTAATATTTCCCGAACGGAAAACTGAAGTTACGGCGGTTTCTCTATGAACTTAGTGAGGCCATGTTTTTTTTTCTTTGATCTACTGCTGTGGGCTACGAAACGTCCTTTTTCTCTGTGCTATAAATCGCAACTGCCCTTCGTCACTCTATCACTTGACGTCACTCACCGACCGTCACGTGATCCTCAATGTTTGCAGTATTATTAATGAATGTTCTGCCGAATTTTTAATGATAGCGCTCTTTTTAAATATAAGCCGGGATAGGAATATTGTTTACCAAAATTATGAGATTTATATTCCTTTTATTGATTGATTGTTCTATTTTAAGGATATATCAACTCTGTCGGTTATCTAATACCGAAAAGTTTTTTTTTTGTTTTGTTTTTTTTAAATTAAATTCGAAAATTCTCTATACTGACTTCAAAGCAACTGTAAAGCCATGCGTTCTAAAAAAAGTGGTAGGAGTTATGGAACTACCATCCAAAGAACAAACTTTTCAAAAATAAACCCATTCTAGTAAAACTTGAATTCAAACCAGCCTGGAGAGGTTTGGGCTCCGTCTGACTGTCTTGCCCAAGACACACCACATATAATGCGGCTGTAGGAGGTGTGGTGCCCCTACAACCCTTATGAGTCACGGGACTCATGCTCGTGATCGATAGACGCACCGTATGAAAGAATCTGTGATTTTTGGGTGTTTTTTTTTTCGGCAAAAACAGAGAGGACAGGGAAACCGTTATTCGCTGCTAAACAAAGAAATCTTTTGATGAAAGACTTTTTTTTAATGAATTAACTAGCTGCATTCATGGCATTGCATGCAAGGATTTATGCAATTCAATTTACACATTCCAGCCATTTATCGCTGATCGGAGAATTGAAGAAACAGATTAGAGACCCTATAAACACGATCGAGAATTTGATATTCTTTAACTGCCACGAACTTCTGTATAAAAGCGGTTTTAAAATTACGTTCCTATTTTTCATTCTCATTGATTTTCATATATTTCCATACAAGACAAATTATGCAATTCATTGGCCAAATTGAAATTTATAAAATATAGTTTGTATTGCTTTACGGCATATCAACCTCAATGCGTTATTTAATGCCGGAAAATTTTTATTGCTGATAATATTTTTTCTTTCAAAAACGGAATTTCTGGTAATATTTTTTTCTTCAAAGAATGTATTTCTGGTGATATTTTTCATTTAAAAATGTATTGCTGGTAATAATTTTTTTACAAAGTATTTCTGCTTTAAACCTATTTTTACACTTTCTGCTTTAAACCTGTTTTTACACTTTCATAGTGTTTTATCCCAGTTTGGGGGCTAACTATTTGCCCATATGTGGGAGCCTAAAGGGTTCTACCACCCCGGGTCAGGGTGGACCTGGGAACACCAGCAGTTAAGAAGCGGTCATATGCTCCTCAAAGCCTCCTGGTCAGAGGCCTTGTTGTTGGATGTGGTTTATCGTCATACCCAGGACGGACTTTTTCTAGTATTTATTTAATGGAGTTTTCCTTTTAAGCTTTTGTTTATAGAAGTACTGAGTGTTACATTTTGATTATATCATTATTTTTACTTCTAATTATATGTGCTACCTATTTCAGCTATTGTTGGAATTCTCTAAGTGTTGTGATTTTGTTATTTGGTAAAGCTATTTGGATAAACATGGACTTAAATGCCCGCAATAAGGCGTTGTGTCAAGAAGATGCTTTTTTTTCCCATGACACCGCTTTTTAACTACCTTCACCCCTAAGAAATGTTTATTGCTTTAAAAAGCGCTGATTAGAATTGGAATAAAACCTAAACATATGAAAGTGAATTTATATATTTTCTTTGTTCTTGAGAATTTATTTATTAGATTATTTGCACTATTTATTGCATTGTTTATTGGAACGGTTGGCAAAACAACAGCTAATTGCCACTTGATTCGAACTTTATAAAATGGTAATTTAATAATTTAGTAAATGTTTATAAATTTATGAATAAAAATTGTTTGCACATTTATTTCTTTATAAATTGGTAAATGATAAATACGGTATTGCATTAGTCTTAATTGAATTAGTTTTTAGAATGTTGTAAATATAAAATTATTCTTGTAAATAAACAATTTAATAAACAGTGCTTAATATTTTAGTTGTAAATTCTCAAGAACAAAAAAAAAATTATAAATTCACTTTCATAATAATGTTTAGGTATTTTAAAAAATAAAAATTGCCGTAGAGTGAAGGTAATTAAAAAGCGGTGTCAGTTTGAAAACCAGACCTCTTGAAATTCCGTCTTATGGCGGGTACGAGAGTCCATGTTTACTACTCTTTGTTTGTGACTGTGTAGCGCTAGTCTATAAGATCCGGTCAAAGATCGTCTTTTAAGATCTTGACTCATTTGCTTAAAGTTATTTATAGTTGCAGTTTCTGGCAGAGATTGCGAAACTGACGTGATCAGTAGTCAAAACAAGTTCTTTCAAACGCTCGGTCACGGTGACTTATGACTTCATACTTCAACAACCACCGACGCATTTTTATTTGCAAGTCTTGGATCCCCATTTGGTATGAATTTCAATGATTTCCCAATGGTGACGCATGCTGCAATCGTTTCCTCTGGACAATATTATCAAGCTCCCCTCCCTGCCATGTTGACCATGCTGAGATTCGAACTCTGTTCACTATGCCTGGAATACTAACGTTTTGACTACACAACCACGAACTCATATAGTACTATAATTTATATATCTTGAAAAATAGTAAAATAATAATTGGTTAATAATTTGAAAGGCAATGTATTTGACAGTGAACGAAGCAGAGACGTCATTCGAAATGAGACATTATTAGTTCTAGACTAAATGACTCCACTCGAAAAAAGAAAGCTTCGACGTTTCATTAGCATTTAAATATGCCAGTTGTATTTGGTTACGCTTGTTGAATCTTGAATTGAGTGGTGGATAACGGTTGGTTAAGTGCCTCTCGTTAAATGGTGGTTCATTTTGAAAAAAAAAAAAATAATCCCGTCAATTATGGCAGATTCAGAAAGAAAACTAAAAGAAATAAACTAAAAGAACTATAATTCAAACGAGATGGTGGGGAGTTTAGAAGAAAGAGCTAAAATCGACATATCCTCTACCAAGTATTCCAAGAAACAGGACTCAACAGTTTCATGTTTATATGCAATCGTCAGGCCATATGGGTTGTGTATTTGCTCGACTATTTATAAGTACAGGTCAGTGATGCATTGTGGGTAGTCGATCAAATTTTAACAATGAACAAATCAGGAACAAACACATAAACACAAATAAACGTAATAGCAACAACCACCAAAACAACCGTTGGAACAATACAATAGACTGCCCACAATGCATCATTGACCTACATATATAAATAGTGGAGCGAAGAAATAACACATAGTTTCTAATGATTGCGTATAAGCATTAGACGGTCGCCGCTGGGTATTGACTTCAGTGTCCACTTTTATATTCATATATGCTCTATCCCTGATAATGAAGACTTTAACCCACAAATATACCATACCGTAAAACTATATTTTATCATACACACACACACACACACACACACACACACACATATATATATATATATATATATATATATATATATATATATATATATATATATATATTTGTTCCGTTATTGAATAAAAAAAACGTAACTCCCCCGTTGTTGAGTTACCGTTTTACTTTTTTTTTGTTTTTTTTTTTAGTTAGTCACGTGGTCATGGTTGTTTTTATGTTGTAGGCTATATGTTCCAACTTTACCTCTTCGGCCAGTTTACCCTGACGATCTGTGTAGGTGAAACGTAGGTAGGTTTACCTGGCTCTTTTGGTTCATATTTAGGTTTGTGCTACTTAGTGTATTGAGCACTTTATATAGTTACTTTTGCTTTACTCGTTTTGGAGGTTCTTTTCTTTGGACGCTGGACGATTGTTTTCGCCTCAATTTCATGTTCTTAGTTCTTTCTTTTTTATCCCTTATTTTCCCTTGGCCATTGGTTTGTTCATTTACAAGCCAAAATACCTAAGGTTTTTCCACATGAGTATAAATATTTATATTATATTATATATATATATATATATATATATATATATATATATATATATATGCGAGTGTGTGTATGACTTTATTCCAAAATTGTCGATTGACTGTCTGTCAGCCATCGACATGCGTAAGAGCTCAGTTTCACATATCTTACGTCACAGACTGACGCTATTGAGGACTAAGATCAGATTACGCTGGCAAGATGATAGTAGAAGGAACTTAATCGTGTATTTAAGATACTAATGCATAGCATTAGACACATCCACATCATTTACTGAATTGGGAAGTGTTGAATCACTGGAGATGAAGAATGGTGAATGAAGGCAACTCAAGTGATGCACAGTGATAGTTGCGTTACGGAACCTTCTTGAAACAGAAGCAGCAAATCAAGCAAGAAGAACAGCACTATAATATATATCATCATCACTTTTTTATTTATTTTAGTGGTTACGCGTATTTGAATAAACGCCCCATCTATTTATTAAATAGTATATTCATTGATTTTTCTCTGCCAGTCTGAATGTTCGAGAAATCTTATTAAAGAAAACTTTACGCTCTCTAACAGGATTCGAACCTGTGTCGATCTGAGCAGAGGGAGCTACTATTTAATCTGGTACGCTCTGACCAAATGAGCTACCGTGACCATTCGGTAAAGGCCAAAATTGTAGTCTTAAGCTAAAACTTCTCCCGTCATAAATGTCCCAATATTTTTCTGTAGTTTCGTATCCAAACGTAAACAAAGCAAATTTTCGAGATATTAGTGAATTTTTATTAATCCAATAGATATTTTTTTATTACTTTGAACGTTATTTTTAGTGGATACTCGTATTTGAGTAGACACGTCGTTTATTTATTAAATAGTATATTTATTTGTTTTCGTCTACCGGCTTGAATATTCGAGAGATCTTATTAAAGAAAAAATAGTGGGTAAAATTTGGGGGCTATCTTTGTAACCTGAACCCTCTTAGGCACAGTTTTACTTAAAAAGGTCATGCAAAAATATTAGGTCATCAACGAATAGTTCACCTTTCAGATGTTTTCTAAAGTTAAAAAGAATTCTTTTCTTTTTGCAAAAAATGATTTTTATTACAGAAAGTACAAAATGTCAAAGTATGGAGTTAGTGTTGCTGTCCATGGCTTGAATAATTATTTCCATTAAATGTGGCATTGAATAGGAAATGGTCCAGATTTTTTGATCAGGAACTTTTCCTATTCCCCTTAAAAGTAATCACAAAGATCTTGAATATTGCGTGGTTTTCGTTGGGGCACTTGTTTCTTCAGTTCCCACCACAATGGTTCAATTATATTGAGATCAGGTCTCCAAAAGTTGAACATCTTCATCCTCAAGAAACTGTTTTTGTTGCATGTGATTTTGTTGCGCATGATGTGTGGCAGTGAGCATCCTCATGCTGAAAAATGTCACCATCTTTGACCGTAGTAAACTAATATATCAGCTTTTACCAATTTTAATCTACCATCGCGTTTGGTGCAACCCCCTCATCTTTACGTGTTCACCACCAAATTTTACCGTCTTTGTCGTGTATCTTGCATTATTTTTGTCTTCCACTGCTCTTCTTGCGTATTCTCTTGCATTAGAATGGAACTCTATTTTACATTCTCCATAAAGAATTAATTTCTTCCACATCTCAGTATCTCATGTTAAATCTGCTTTTACTTTTATTCCAATGTTATTTTGGTTAATGATTCATTTGCTGCTATACATTCGTTCAATTTGTATTTTCATTATATTCTGCGTATTGTATCACCTGAAAACTGTTAAACCTCGATTCATTCCTCACTTGTCTGGCTGTTAATTTTGTATTATATACCAAGACTCTCATAATATTTCTTTCATATCTCTTGTCTAACTTTTGTGGTCTTTCAGTTTTCTTTGCACTGAAAAAAGTTCCAGTAGTAGCAAATGTCTTCTGAATAGTTTAAACACGGTTTCTGGAAATTCCCAACTGCCTAACTATCTCTCATCGAGTCTTCTTCCTCTTCAAAGTCACAACCTTCATCTTTGTTTCAGCATCTATTTTAGTCAGAATTCTATTGCAAAAAATGCCAGGTAATGTTCACCTCCAATGACTTGCCAAGGTCATCTTACACTCATTTTAATAAGATGGAACAATTACGACTTAGAACTTTTCATATTATCATGACTTTATCTTCTCGGATTTTCTATTAACCCGATAGATTTGCATGACCTTTTTTCAGCATCAAGCTGCTTAAAGTTGCGTATCTTCTGTTACAGAGCACTTACAAAAAGGCAGTAACCTATTTTCCAATCCTCTAGGTCCACAGACACTACTGATAAAAGCATACTGCTAAAGAATCTTAATTTATGTAGTTGATTTAAAACTTTTACACGCCAGCACACACACACACACACACACACACACACACACATATATATATATATATATATATATATATATATATATATATTGGTTGATTGATTGATTGGTTTGTTTTATAAGGCTTATCAACCAGTTGTTGGTTATTTAAAGCTAGACAATATTTTTAGATTGTAAGAATCTTTGGGAGATAATAATGATTTAGTGCTATGAGTTCTACTAATTAACCCATAGTCAGGGGAGAAGAGGTGGATTCATATCTTTCCCAAGAGTATTTGCGCGTAAGTGTATGTAACGAACTTGACTGGAATTGGAACTCGGCTCTCCGATTTCGAGCGGTTATCCATTACACCCCCTCTACATCCAAGCTTACAACATATGGTAATGTAGTCGTATGCATTTCTCTCTCTCTCTCTCTCTCTCTCTCTATATATATATATATATATATATATATATATATATATATATGCGTGTGTGTGTAAATGTTCTTTGATGGAGAGTATCTGTAGAAGAGACAAAATGAATTAAAAGAGGAAAAACTATACTTAGCCAACGCGTTTCGTCCTCTGAGGGACTTTATTAGGGCAATATATGATTTATTATGCTGCACGTATTTATATTCACAGAGGCGATGATGTCATTGGTTTATCAATGCTCGTATATTCGAGAACATTCATGAATGTTCCCAGGGTGACTGAAAGGCCAGTCAAAGCAAAATGGCGGGGGGCGCAAAGGATTCTTATTCAAAGTCTGGTGAAATGAAAAATGATCGAGTAGTATTCAATATATTTTTTTTGTTTAAATGAATATTGTTTGGATTGTGATTAAATTGCTATGGTGTAAGATGGTCGTTTGTGCTGTACATCTTCAAAGGCTGAAGTGATGGATTTAACCATTTTCTTTTGATTCTTCAAAATATTCGTTGTTGTGTATGTTGCCTTTGGAAAGTAGAAATTCTCCCAGGAAAAGTGAGGTTAGTAAAAAAAAAAAAAGAATTACTGTCTTATGTTTATATGGACATTTTACCTTATTTTGGTGTCAGAAACTCGCCCTAACCCTGTGTTTGAAAAAGTATTTTGATGCACTCTGTCTGTCAGTCTCTCTCTCTTCTCTCTCTCTCTCTCTCTCTCTCTCTCTATATATATATATATATATATATATATATATATATATATATATATTTCTTCCGTTGTTTTAATTTAAATACATACATGCATACATACATATATATGGATTTTCTTCCGTTGTTTTAATTTTGAAAGCTACAAAGTCATTGATTATTCCTTTTCGCAACGTGACTATTCATATGGGATTTGAAAATGTAGACCATTTCATAGCAATGGCTGCACTTTGCTTACATATGCGCAGAACGAAATGACTTTCACACTAAGTGCGTAGAAAAGACCTGAAATTTTAAACAAACTTTATACAGTAATAGTAATCATTGTTTTTAAGATCCTATTATAATTGTACTTGCCTTCGTCATTTCGAAGGACCGTTACGTCATATCAATACCTCTAGAACTCCCCATAATGGTACAATTCTTTTGAGATCAGGTGATTTTGCTGGCCATGGAAGATGTTTAATTACATTATGATGCTCATCAAAGTTAAAGAACAAAAAAAAAGAGAAACGTTTAGCAATGTTCTATTAAAGCTTCGTCAGAGATTGTGGGAAACAGAAAGAGAGTTCTGGTATTTTGTATCTTGTGTGGTTCGATTCTCATTGGTCAGATAATTATATATATATATATATATATATATATATATATATATATATATATGGTTTACTATTAATAGGTAATAATAGGGCTTTCACCTGTGCAAAACTTCAAGGCATTATTTTCCTCGACAAGCAACAAAGCTGTTTTGATTTGAAGGCAAACTGCAAATCATCGTCATTTCTCTTCCGTATTTTGCTCGTTTCTGTCTCTCAGAAACATGTGTGATTGTTCAACCCACGCAGAACCAACCTATTGTTTATAATGCAACAATCTTGAGCGGATCTTAGTCGCAGTTCAAGTCTGTCTCTTACAAGGAAACATACGCTTTTGAATTCGGAGTTGTCTTTCTCCTATACTGACTTCCAACCACAGCTAGAGAATCCAGTATGCCTCATTAACGCCGATCGTAAAATCCAGTATGAATTTTAAAACTAAAAAAAAATATCCCGTATTAATTATAGGCTTTAAAAAGATCCAGTATTAAGAGGTTATCCGCTATAAACCTTTAATGCCTACCGTCACATTTGAATCGGTTGAAAGTAGAATTTAAATTCATTAATTTATAGTTTTTTACGGATTATCAATACTTTGAGGGATATTAAGAAGAAAAAAATATTTGTTTGTGAGCATTACATAAACTATTTTGTGAGAATAACATGAATTACATTAGCGATAACATTTCTACTTTATTTAACCTATAGCTGGGGGAGAAGATGGATTCATACCTTTTCGAAGGATATTTATGTGAATGAATCCAACTGGAATTCCAACTCGGCTCTTATTCTGAGCCTCAATCCGCTACACGACCTTAGGTTTTAAAAGATAAAGAAAAAGAATTACAGAAAGATAATTACTATTTTTTTTTTTCATTCTTTGACGATTTTTTTCTGTAACATCAAATAGAAATTTCTTGAAAGGAACAGAAAGAACACGCTGAAAAGGAAAACTAACAAAATGTCACGATATATAGACATGTTGTTTCGTCACAGACAAAACAATCTTTTTTCCCCGAAAGTACACAAATTAACTATTAAATATTTGACCTTTTTCATTTTCACAAGGCAGGACATTGTGTCCTGCCTTATGACGTATTTTATATATCTGAGTCTATTTCTATACATACATACATATATATATATATATATATATATATATATATATATATATATATATATATATATATATATAAGTGAACATTGAAGTCAACACTTAGAGGCGACAGGCAGTTTCATGTTAGACGCCATCGTCAGGCCTGAATGAAACAGCCTGTCGCCTCTAAGTGTTGACTTCAATGTTCATATATATATATATATATATATGTATGTATGTATATTTACACAGCATATCTTCATTCAACCATGGTTTGCAAAAAATCCATAACTAAACATCGAATAAATTTAAAATTTTTAAATAACTATATTAAAGCGTGTTTTTAAAATCACCATCACAACAGAATTCAGATTTTATCGCAGTTACAATAAGTTTGTGTTTATAATTTACCCCTTAAAATGTTCTTGGACAAGATCGAAAGTACTTGGGTTAAGAAGAACTACGGCGCCTTTCCTTGATGAATTTCATCTTAACATCAAAAAAACGATTAGACAATTCAAAAGGATTAGTATAAAAATAGACACAATATATCTATATTCAAAAATATATATATATATATATATATATATATATATATATATATATATATATATATATATATATGAATGAATGAAAAGGCAAGTGGATTTTAAATTTCAGAAAGCTTATAAATATTGAATATTTATGAATGTTCAATATTTATGAGGGTCTTTAAATTTAAAAAAATATGACGGAATCTAGGTTTATGACACCTAAATTTTGCAGTTAACCTGATGAATATTTATGAGCGTTCTGAAATTTAAAAATTTTGAGTAACTGTCAAACTTATGGCAAAATAAAATCATCACTTTTGCCTTGACGAAAGGCGTCGGCTAAAAAGTAAGTATAGTTTTCCTTCTGTCTTTTCATTCATTTTGTTTCTACATATATACTCCATCTGAGAATATTTAACATTTCCAGACCAAAAAGACCTTTTGAATGAGAGATCAGAAATTATGACCCGTTGTATACATACTAAAAAGGTCCTTTTGCGTTCATATGAAGTGGGATGGTAATAATTTAATCCCCCACCGATACATTTCAAATATACTTGCTTTTCTCCTCCTACCTCTCCTCACCTTCAGCCACACCTCACGTCGTGCGCTTATTAATTTATTTATTTTTTTTAAATATATAGCGTTCATAATATTTTTTAAATAAAGCGTTAGGAATAAATTGACCGAAATCGCCTGAAGATACCAAAAGGTTGAAACCAAGGTAAGCGGAATCGGCTGATCTCCTAATATTTTCATACTTAAAAGCTGTACATATTATTTAAAGCTTCTATGAGAAATAACCATGACATTTTACACATGCGCACGCGCGTACACACACACACACACAAGAATCACACATACACACAGATACATGCACACACGCAAATGCACAAACCCATATATATATATATATATATATATATATATATATATATATACAAACACACACACAACGAAAAAATAAATCTTACACCAATAAAAAGTGCATAAGTTACTTTTTAACTTAATATAAAAATCGATCAGTTATCTCCCTTTTAACTCAATTCTCCAAGTGTTTGTTCCCCTCAGCAGTAGCCAGGTATTAGTGGACGAAATAAAAGGTTCTGTTCAAAATTCCAGTCACCTGAAGAAGGCCATAGCTTACAATGGCCAAAACGTAGTGAATATGGTAACAGAGATGAAGACAACAGTCCGAACATTGTAAATAGTGTAAATAATTACAATACATCATTTTAAAAATATAGACAGGTAATAAAATTAATTTCTTAAACCAGTGAAGAAATTTGAAGCTCCTGATCACTTCTGATAAAGACAAGGTGAGGGCTTTATTATCTCACTGACCAGTGCATCACGTTACGAGAAAAGGGATCAACGATCCATCTTGGTCAAGCTATGAAATTTTTAGATATTGTAGCAGCAAGAAAATGTTTAAAAGCACAAGATAACATCTCAATATCATTTTACCCCATGCAAGGCAGCAAAGAGATTCAGACACATGCAAGGGGTTACTGAACGTGAATGAATGAGAAAAAAAGAGAAACATTATTAAAGAGCGAGAACAGTAATCAGGAAGACATACCACAGTATTCCTTACACCAAAAGAACAAATTCTTACTTACCATTCTTACTACAGCCACCATAATACCCCAAAGACTCTATGAAATCCTAACTCGTTCCCATATGTACAGTTTGTGAATAATAAAAAAAAATAACTTTAATAAAAATAAAATAGAAATTTCATCAAAACAATTACCATGAACGTATTTATAGAAAAGGCACAGGGAGACAACTTCACGGTAGTGAAAAAGTGACTGAAACCCAGATGCCAGATCAGGACTAATAATATTGCTGATTCTCCTTTGGATTTTATCAAGAATCTATAAATATCTAACAGGAGCACATATGGCAACAAAAAGTATGGACGAATAGTAAACTAAAAGTCTTGATCAAGAGGCAAAATACATGAGAGTGATCAATGAGCATCCTTTGAATCTTAGACATTTTTAGTCTACCATTTGTTAATGCACTGAATATTGCTGTCACATGTTGTCTGGTGTTCCTACCGCCAAAGTGCGATTGCAACGGTACAGCCTCGGTTAGTTCCAATTTTCGCGGAGCTAACCGCTATGCTATGCGCCCGTCACATGTTTTGTGCTCATTATATGTGCGTTTGTGTCATGGCTTTCAAGAAATAAGCGATAACGGCTATCCACAGCTTCCACTTCTTTAATATCTGCGAATTACCATAACTTCTAGCCTTCAACATAGTTTGAAATTTTAACTAGTTGCCACCCAAGGCACGAGTGCCAGGGGCTAGAAGAGAAGGTTTCATGCCTTTCAAAAGGGCATTTTGCGAAAGTGAACGCAACAGACTAGGTTGGAATTAGAACTTAAAGATTCAAGTTCGAATTTTGCGCTAGTCCCTTACGAGTACAGTAAGTAAAATTTCACCATATGTTATATAGGTATGTATACACTTTTTTTTAAAATCATTTCCCCCCTAAGCAAGACAATACAGCCACTAAGACTCAAGGGGTTACTGAGTCTGAAAGAATATGAGAAAGGAGAAAGAACAATAAGCGAACAGCAACTGAGAAGACAGAAGATAACGATTGACATTCCATTTAAATTTTTGAAGATCAAAGTTGACTGGACAGCAAGAGGCTGGAAGAGAGTTCCACAAGCGAGAAGTACGAGAGAAGAAAATATTAGCATAGAACTTACGATTAAATCTAACAATTTCAACTGTAAAAATGAGGATACCTTGCTGCTAGTTTAGTACTGCTTTTCCCTCTACTTCTTTTTGTTCTTGACGCTCAGATCAACTTTGAATGGGTTTAGCATCTCATCTCGCAGGATCTTCTTCCAGATAAGCAATATGGCTTTCGCTTCTCTAGAATAACTGCTGATGTTCTAACGGTGATTGCTGAAAATATCTACCAAGTTTTAGATAAAAATAGTGAAGCACAGGTGTTACTTTGGTTTTCTCGAAGGCAGTTGCCAGGATTTACCTTATTGGTCTTCTTCATAAGTTTAAAGCTATGGTATCTGGACGAATGTTTGACCGATTAAGTCTTTTTTATCTCATATTGAAATGAATGTTATCTTGAATGGCCACTCTTCTAGATCTTTTTGCATTCATTCAAACGTCCCTCAGGGTTCTATCCTTGGACTCACATTGTTCCTAATTTTCATCAACGCGCTTCCTGGTGGCATCGTTTCTCAACTTGGTATCTATGCTGATAACACAAACAATTTAATCCTGTATTAATAATAAATCTGATCGGTTCGATAAGGTCAAATTGGTAACCGAAAAAAAGCTCTACTTTCTGTTATTAGCCGAGGCAAAGAATGACTTGTTAATTTTAACGTTTCCAAAATGAAAATGCTCCCTTTTAATAGTTTGAGAGAAACCTTTTTACTTTTCATCAGCATGGCTAATGCTAACCTCCAGGAGAGTTATTCATTGCGACTGCTCGGTTTAAGACTTTCCATTAACTTGAAGTGGAAAGATTATATCGAATCAATTGATAGATCTCCTGACAGGAAAGTTGATTCCCTGTGTCGTGCAAGTTTTTTTTTCTCGCCAGAATCTATCTGGAAATTGCAAATTGTTTTGGGGATTTTACCAAGAATCAAAATGCGTAGCAGAAGCACCAGACCAGATGTGGCAGCAATATTCAATGCATAGGCAAATGGTAGACTTATAAATAATTCACATATATACACGTTGGGTATGAAGAGATACATCCATTCTCGTTCATTGTCGTTAATATCGTAACTTCTATAGTCACATAGACGTTGACATTATATAATGTCTGGCATTAATTTACCTATTTTCTCGAAATGTTATTTGTTTTCTTTCATTTTCCTTTAACTTTAGAATTTGAGGTATACAATTTTACGCTAATGTAAATAAGGCACAGAGAAATAACAAATTCGTGTGAAAATAGTTTTGGTCGCATGGTTTCTTTGACGAAATATGCTTCACAGTGGGAAAGGACTGGGTAGACCTACATCGCAATGCCAAAATATATTGATCATATATAATATATTGCATAATATTGTGAGATTTTATGACAATCTATATTTCTGAGATGAGGTATTGTAAGTATTTACATTATTTACATTGTTCGGGCTGTTTTAGTGGCATTGCCACCTTGTTTAAGGGGAATTGATTAATATATATATATATATATATATATATATATATATATATATATCGCACATAGAATGCTGATGTTAATAAAATGGTGTTCGATGTAATATAACAGAGGTATTCAGTATATATTAATAAATATACATATTATACCTTACCACAATGCAATATTTATTAGAATTTAAATTACGTAACATAGGGACTGACTCTCTACCCAGCACCTGAAGATTGCTTTGTCCGAGTCGTATTACTGGTGAGGGATAATATGTATATTTATATAATTTTTTTTTATAATTATATATATATATATATATATATATAATTAAAGAATATTTACCATATTGTATCATTACTATATATATATATATATATATATATATATATATATATATATATATATATATTTTCCCTTACGAGGGTGGTTAATTAATTTGTACCTTTTAAAATCTTTATTCTACAATCTACATTCAACATCATCACTTAATAAGACACCAGAGGTGTTGAAACAAAATGGCTATTTTTGTAGTGATTTTATAACATATTTATGTTCTAACTTTTAAATAAATAATTATATTCGCTCTACTCTGTATTGAGCACTCTTTTAAGAATAATAATTGTTGGTTATTGGAATTTATTCCGCATACACCAATCATATACTTGGATAATTATAATTATACACACACACACACACACACATATATATATATGTGCGTGTGTGTATTCAAGCATATTAGGTTACATAATTTAGACATATTGTGTCTATTTATTTGAGTTTTAACCTTTTCAAGTCCACAAATTAATTTCTTGATGGCTGTAGAAAATAGATTAAGAAGACTTCCGACATTTTCTTTCAAATAATTTTTATTTTCACAAGTACATACAATCTCATCTGAGACCATCTTCAGGGTTGCATATTTATGGATGTGTTAAGTGTTAACCCCGTAAATTGAAAATATTTGATTTTTTTTTTACCTCTATGCAAGGTAGGTAATTTATGTGATTTATTTAAAAGATTTTTTGCAAAAATTTTTTTAATGATTTTTTGATTGTAGTATTTTTAATTTAGTATTGTTATATAACACTTTGCTATTACAAACATTTCAAAACTTTGTTGTTATACTCGTAGTTTACTTTATTTATTTTAGGCTGTAATTCATTTATTGCTACATAATATATATATATATATATATATATATATATATATATATATATATATATATATATATAAATCATCATCTACTGGATAAGACGATAAACTACATCTGACAACAAAGCCTGTGATCAGGAGATTTTGAGGAGCGTGGAACAACCACTTAATTGCGGGTGTTCCCAGGTCCACCCTGTTAGTCCAAGCTATAGTTGACCCCCAAACTGGGATTAAATCGCTGTGGAGGCGTAAAAATAGGTTTTAATAACTGCAATGCTTTTTATGAAGGTAAATTATTACAAAATATTACCAGCAATACATTTCTGTGAAAAGAAATATTATCAGCAATAAAAATCTTGTCGGAATTAAATAATCCATTGAGTAAATAAAGCAAACCAAACCTGGCCTCTCTCTCATATATATATGGTGTGAAACGTGTGTGTATATATATATGGTGTGAAAGATATATATACATATATATATATATATATATATATATATATATATATATATATATATATATATATATATACAAAAATGTCTTTATTCAAAGAAAAAATAACACTTCATAATAGCTAACTGGCTATCGGAAATCTGTCGGACCTACAGATATTTCGGACAGTTTTACGCACTCTATATCCCAAAAAATAAGTCACTAGAACGAATTCAAGTAAAATATACTAAAAATCTTAATTGTGGAATTTTTCAGTCGTTTTTAATAAAACCTGTATAAAAAGAGTGTTTCCTACTCAAATACACACTATTCTCTCTCTCTCTCTCTCTCTCTCTCTATATATATATATATATATATATATATATATATATATATAAATATATATATATATATATATATATATATATATATATATGTATGTATGTATGTATATATATATTAGATGTGTATAAATTATCAAACATGAATATATATTACCATTATCCTTGTGCGTATATATATATGCATACATACATACACACACGCGCACATACACATACATATATAGATGTATATGTATATATGCACGTATTGCGATCTGTTTATCTATTTATACAATAGCTTCATGTAATAATACAATAATAATTTATTAATATAATTTTCCTCGAGACAGGGAAAATTGAACGAATGCACATTAGAGCCTCGGTATTAGTACGACCGGTAATTCAAATAATGCCAATGAAATTAGCAAAAAAATAAAATAATAAACAAAAGTTGTGGTGAAAAGTGTTAAGAAACAACAATGAAGCCAAAAAGAAAACAGAAAATGAGAGACAAAAAGAAAGAGATATTAGTTGTTGGGTGCGGGGGAGGTCTATTTTGATTCGGTGTTCAGACAAAGGGCTACCAGGGAGAAGGCGACCAAGAACTCGAGCAAGTCATTGTTATGGAAAATTATTGCCGGTATAATGGACGGTATTTCAGGAGATTTGGTTATACGCATGCGTGCACATCTACTACGCGCATGCGCAATTTGCAGCATGGAAGCGTTTCTTCAGTTACGCGCGCATGCGAATAGATGAGTCAATGTTATTACTCAATAGATTGAGACGGACAAATATAGAAGGATAAAAGATATTTTAAAATTTAATTTTGTCTGGCACATGGTCACGAAAGCGGAAAGACAGCGAAAATAGCAAATGGCTTCTGAAACTAATATACTAGCAATTATAACACAACAGGTGGTGTTATATTCATACATTATTAAACGAACACAGTATAAATATAATATACATATATATATATATATAGATAGATATAGATATAGATATAGATAGATAGATAGATAGATAGATAGAATTTTCATTAAAGACGACTGACAAAGTAATGCAATTAAACTTTTTATTCAATTTTTTTTTTTTGTGAAAAATTTAATAAAAAGCTTAATCGTAATACCCTGTCAGTCTATACCGGGTGTAACAACAAAATTGTCCAAATCATGTAATACCAAAATTGTCCAATTGTTAGATTAAGATTTGAACTGTTGTATCCTGGAAATGATTAAAGATATCTTACTGGAATTCTCCGAGATTTTTGTAACACTACTGCAATTACCGTTTAAGGGACATTCATTCTTTATACTACAATTACACGTGGCTTTAATTTGTTCGGGGGATTTATTATTTGTGCCATGTTCTCGGTGCAACTGTAGTTTATTTTTTACAGTGTTTTCGTTGAATATTTTGTGTAGATTGCTTGATTCCGGAAAGTGTTTGTTTAAGAGTTTGAAGAATATTTTACCTACGTTTGTTTTTACGTTTTTGCTGTACGGTGGGTTGATATTTCTGTTCCTGTTAGCCTTTCTTGTGCTCTGTGATGAGTATATTAGTTTTGCTAAAAATCCACTATCTTTTAGGGCTGTTTGGTAGTATTTCTTAAATCTTTAAATATGGTTTTATTGCAAGAATTGTCAGAAAGCCTGCAGTTAATCGATTTTGGTATCTGTTTCATTATCGAAGGCGGGTGATTGGAGGATGAGTGTATGTACAGTCGTTTATGATTGGGTTTTCTGTATGGTTTATATGTGCCTTTTCTTAGGTTGAAGGTAACATCTAGAAAATCTACTTCGTTTAGGTTAGTTTTTATATCTATGTCAAATATATTATTTTTCAAAATCCTTATTATATCTTTTCTAGCTTTGTCTGTGTTTTGTTTGCTGTAGTTTCTTAAGATTATGAGACCGTCGACTCTGTAGAGCCCTGTATCATTTTTATCTATTATTTCGCTTAGTTCGTGTAGTAATATATACCTATTATTTTGCATGTCTAAGCACCGTCAAAGCTTCCCATTGTAGTATCAAAGATCCCTTCTTTCTTTATCCATGCATCTTCATTGTGGAATCGTTTTCATTTGTGTTTATTTTTATTTGTTCCTGGACTAACGTGATGGTGTTATCTAGCATGGCTTCTGTTATGGATGGGTAAAATTCTTTTATGTCTACTTGTATAAACTGGCAATTATGTTTGTTATTTATGTTGTGGAACCAGTCAATAGTTGCTTTTGTGTTTTTCCACTAGTTTACTCCTAACTTCTTCCTTAGTTCAGAATGAATAAAATTATTTTGTTTTATATTTACATATCACAAATAGGAGATATTTTATATCTTTTATATATATATATATATATATATATATATATATATATATATATATATATAAGTATAGGATTAGTGTATACGGAATAATTTCCGATAACCAAAAAATACTATTCTAGTACTGTGTGAGTGTGTGTGTGTGGGGGGGGGTAAATAGCCAAAATAACAATTACTTGTATACGAAAAAGAAATGATCAATAAATTCAATAGACTTAAAAGGTCTCTTCTATTTGTTAAGATGTATTTGCAAGATAAACCGCTGCTATATATATATATATATATATATATATATATATATATATATATATATATAATAACTACATGCAACAGCAATGCCTCTGATCGGGAGGTTTTGATAGCGTGGAACCACCTCTTAATTGCCGTAGTCCCGATGCCAACCCAGACCCTGGGTAGTAACACATGTTAGGATCCCAGTTATGGGCAAATATTTAACCCCTGAACTGGCCTCAAATCACTATAAAAGTATAAAAATAGTTTGTTATAGTAAAAATACCAGTAATACTCACGAACCTATCCTAAAAATGTCATCGATAAATTTTGTCTGCTTATTTTTAATAGCATCCTCTCGTAATTATGGAGAAGTTTCAATGTATCCTTATTAAAGGAAGGAAGAAAATTACCATGTTGATGTATATTCATTTTATTCTGAGTACATTCGACATGAACGCAATATCGTCATCAGTCTTCGTGTTCAAAATTGTTGTGCTCATCTGAAAAGTAAATTTTTACGTGTGAAGAGAAAAGCGATAAGGTTATGTACTATACATTTTTAAAATTTTATCATGTAGACACACTTGCAAACGTCAAGTGAGGTAACTAAGTTATTGAAATGTCTAAATATTTTTTAAAGAAAAACTGTTTGAATTATTAGTTAAAACTGAAGCGTAAGCGTTCTCAAAGCAAATTTGTGGCTTTCACAACACAAAGAAAGAAAATCACTTGTAACGCGTCAGGAAAATAACTCACGAACGCCGTAGCCAAAACTGCCCGAATTTTCCTTCCCCGAGTCGACAACACCAACTGCTTTTATCGGCAGAACCTATTTTTTCCATTCGTCGACAGCCGGGATAGGATGCTCCGTAATTTGCATATTAATATACTCTTATAGCGTCTCCTGCGACGGACCTGTTTCTTTTTCGTCACAGAATACACGCGACGCGCTGTCGCTTGGGTTGACGAGGTAAGTCGCTATAAGAGTTTTGCTGACTACTTTTTGGCAATCCCTCCCCGGCAGATCGCACACAAAACACGAACTTTTTCCGGGGTACTTGATTATCTCGTTCACTACACCCCCCTGTCACATAAGTGACACTCATGGGGCAGCCTCTTTATTCTTAAACTTCTCCGAGCAGGGCGACTGTTGGAGGAGATTGTGTGTTATATTCTGAGGTTTCTTCTGATCTGACAACCTCATGCGCAGAGTCTTCATCATCTGAAGAATTTCTGAAGATTCTTCTTCTGAGGATTCTTCTGGTCTGACAACCTCACGCACAGAGTCTTCACAATCTGAAGAGGTGCTAGCCCTACCTCCGATGGTAATTATTTGTTCACTTTCTGGGCACTCACTGCTAGTGTCACTTGTTGACGTATCTGTACCTACATAGTGACGCAAGTCCTCTATGTGTCTTGGTATGCCATCAACCAGCACAGAACGCGAGTTACTTAGTCCAGTGACATGCCCCACCCGGTACCGGGTTGTACACCGGCTATGTGGAGATTTCACCCACACGCGATCGCCCAAGTCATACGGCGCTCGTTCGTTTATCCATTCAGTTGAACGCGTTGCGTCAATGCTTCGTAGCCGGACTTTGTACTGATAAATCATGTTGGCTGGCGCAGTTGAGGGCGATACATTATTGTCTCTCGGAGTAACATTGTACCAATACACCGCCTCCATTATGGAACACTGCTTCCTAGCAGCGATTCTTTTGATGCTCCGATGACATCGCTCGATTATGCCATTCCCTGATGGGACAAACGCGCAGCGAAATCTGAGGTGTACTCCCCACAAAGCCACAAAATCTTTGAATAGTCCACTGCGGAATGCAGTGTCGTTGTCAGTGAGGAGTTCCGTCGGAGGTCCACGTTCAAAGAACAATGACCCCAAGTGGTCAATGACGCTTGCGGAATCCTGTCGACGCAGACGCCGCCAAATAGTGAACCGGGTTGGGCCACAATCAATCAGGGTTAAATAGTGATGTCCGTTATAATGGGTGATGTCCATTCCAACACGGTGCCACACCTTGCTTACACTCACTTGTTCTTTTTGCCATTGCACAGGTGCTGGGTCGATGGACTGACACTCCTTGCATCCTCTGACCACTGCCCTGACAGCAGCTTTGGATACGGAGGATAAATCTGCCTCACGAAATATAAGGTCCGTTTTACACCGGGATGTCCGCTTTGGCAATGCACAGATTTTAGTAAATCTTAGTTATAGTTGCTCGCTGATGTTACACAGACATGTTCTACCGGCTCTACCTCTTTCTTAATAGCGTCAAGCCATTTTTTTTGGGCACCCTTGTTAAAGTATCGGCCTTGTTCTGCTGTGATCTGACCAGCTGTATGTCTACGGATAAGTGGTATTCACTTACCAACTTTCCCAGTGTGTCTAGCCTCCTTCGAATGAGCATCTCGCTCGCAGCTTTTGTACGTATCCTAGCCTTCCCCGTAAGAGTGTCTGATATCCACTTATACACGCATGCGGAATCCGTGAATAAATGCAATACCTTTGCATTCCATTGAAGGGCCGCAGTGACTCCCCTGAAAACGGCGTCTAATTCTGACAGGTTGATATGTTGCGTATCCTTCTCGGGACGCAACCAACACGCATCTTCCACGACAGTGTCACCTACTTCAAGAGACACTCCTGTTGCAAGGGAGCTCGCGTCGACTCAGACGTTAAATTCACACCCGTCAACGCACTATTTACCACGTACGGGGTCGTCTTGACGCACCCTAGTAATGACTTCCGCTATCATGTGTCTAAGGGAGGCATCATTTGTTGTGTCATCCCAGCCGGAAGTGACAGCAGTCACCCTTCGTTTAATAAATCCAGTTGCAATGCGGATCCACCCGCCCACGGGAAAATGTCCCACCAGCTTTCCACATAACGAAAACACGCTGCGTCGGGTCATGTGTTTGGGAATGTCCGGGAGCTCGCTTCCACGTTTCCAGTAAAGCATGTTGTGCTCCCCCCAGACCTGCAAGCCAAGCACCCGAGCACCATCCTCCAGTCGTTCTGGGTTTTTACATTCGAGCCCAAAGTCAGCAAGATGCTTTCTCACCTGTGAAGCCGGTACTAAGGTTTCGTTGATGTAGATGTCGTCAATGTAGGCTGACGTCGCTTGACGAATTGTCTCATCCTGGGATAGCACAGCATCCACGATGGCTTTCATGATGGCCGGCGTCACATTGAGTCCGAATCCCATTCGGGTTAAGCAGTACCTCGTCCCATTAAGGATCACCGTCTGAAATGGCCACAGTGACCGGTGCACGCGTACCTGCAAGTAGGCCTTTCGAAGGTCAATCACAGAGACATTGGATCCCTTCGTTCGCCATTCTCTCAATGTTTGTGCACACACATCAGCATGAGCTGTGTATGTGTCTACATGTTCGTTCAGTTCTCTATAATCTAGTACAGAGCGCACCTTTCCCTTGTTCTTTTGTACCACGGCCATCAACGGGATGAGGCCTCTTGGAGGACCAAGCTCTTCCTCGGGATACGGAGTCAGCCATCCGTTATCCAGCCACACCTGCAATTCGCGCTGGTATTCTTCCTTGACGCGTTCGGGCACCGAATATTCTGACACTCGGTTCTGGAGCTTTTCTGGTGGGTTATTTTCCGACCATTTCCAAAATGCTTTCCATGTCTTCGCCCTTTGGTCGAACTCTGCGCTAAAGTCGGGCTCGTTGATCTTCAAAGTAGCACAGATGGGCGTATCAGAAAACTTGACTTCGCCTGCCTCTGTAGTGCGTACGCCGCCCAGCTCCTTAATAATGTCCATCCCAAGGAGCAGATCGAAACCTAATAACGCGCTGTCCACGACCAACACACTGACTGTGACAGGGTCACCGTTGTTAATACTGAGTTTGATGTTTCCAACTACCCGGCTTCTGAGAGCCTTTCCATCAGCCGTTAGTACGTCCATCTTTTGTCTGCTCCACTGTCGGCAAATCGAACCGTTGGTGAGTGACCGAGAGCAGCCCGAATCTATTAACGCGGTACGCGTTATTCCATTGATGCGTACCTTTTCCCGGGCACTTAGAGGCAATATGACCTACTTTCTGACATTGAAAGCATCGTTGATCGAGACGTGCCTTTCGCGCCGACCCGCTGCGCATTTCTTCGCGCTGATAGCGGCAGTCTCTGGCAAAATGATTCGGCCCAGAGCACCGATAGCAGGTGGCAACGCCATGGTGACGAATGGCTGGGGTCGGACCTTCTTTGACTTCAATTGGTTGAATAACTGCGGCCACTGGTTCATCAGCCTCTTTTTCGTCGATCATGACAGCACGGGCTCTGGTCAACAATTGATTGAGCGTCAGGTCTTCCATTCTGGATGATGCGCGGAGTATCTGCTTAACATGACTGGGCAATCCAGAAACGAAGGCACATGTCATCCATTCTTCAGGAAGCGGTGCGATTGGAACGGCGAGCTTCTTTAATTCTGCCAAATATACGTCTACTGTCTCGCCAGGTCGCAGACGCCGTGCCTGGAATTGGTCGTAGGCCACGAACCGGTCAGTTCCAAACGCGGTTAGTAGAGCGTGCTTTATTTGCTCAATGTCACTTTTGTGTTCTTTACTCAGCTGCCTATACACAGCAAGGGCACCGCCATTCAATCGCAGAGGAAGAATCCGATCAATCTTCGATATCTTGCATAATTCGCAGACCAGTTCCACCTTTTCGATCCATTCAACCACAGACTGTCCACTAGTATCACCACTGAATTCGGGGATCAGTTTTATATCGAACGGTCTTTCCGCCATCTTACGAGAGACAAAGTGAACGCCGAAATAGCTTGAAGCGTAAGCGTTCTCAAAGCAAATTTGTGGCTTTCACAACACAAAGAAAGAAAATCACTTGTAACGCGTCAGGAAAATAACTCACGAACGCCGTAGCCAAAACTGCCCGAATTTTCCTTCCCCGAGTCGACAACACCAACTGCTTTTATCGGCAGAACCTATTTTTTCCATTCTTCGACAGCCGGGATAGGATGCTCCGTAATTTGCATATTAATATACTCTTATAGCGACTCCTGCGACGGACCTGTTTCTTTTCGTCACAGAATACACGCGACGCGCTGTCGCTTGGGTTGACGAGGTAAGTCGCTATAAGAGTTTTGCTGACTACTTTTTTGGCAATCCCTCCCCGGCAGATCGCACACAAAACACGAACTTTTTTCCGGGGTACTTGATTATCTCGTTCACTACAAAAACCGAGATATTTTAATAAGGATAAGATTTGTTAAAACCGAAATATTTTGATAACAATACTAAGAAACGTGTCCGTAATTATGAGAGGATCCTATTAAAAATAAGTCGAAAAAACTTTTCTAAATTATTTAATGAGACATATCTTAATGAAAACGTGTTGTAAAAATATACGCAATATATATATATATATATATATATATATATATGATATAATGGAATATTCATCCACCTGTGTTCCTCCTCACTGGAATATGATTGTCTGGTGTCCGTCATAAATACAGAAGGACGTGTAGGTACGACAGAGTTTAAGTCTATGACGACGCCCATTGAACTACGCCATTGGCTATCCTATTGGTCTACACCTATTACCTGCGACTACAACGAGTATTGGTCGATTACTGCTACCGTGTACTACTTGGTTATAGTAGCTACTTCGATCAAATATATCCCTTTCCGGACATATCAATATATATATATATATATATATATATATATATATATATATATATATATAGAGAGAGAGAGAGAGAGAGAGAGAGAGAGCGAGAGAGAGAGAGGGGGGAGGGAGAGAGGAGCATTCCTTCTTCATTGCTTCTTTAAGATATCAAACTGCTCCATCCAAACATTATTGGAATCTTAAAGATGGATACATCATCCTAGAAGACAAACAGAGGATCATCTGTCAATCTCAGACCCCCAATAACTTTCGGGACAGATGCAATCTATGCATACAGGAAAAATCATAATGATAAGTATAAAAATGCTGATTAATTATTTAATCAAAGGAACGAACTTATCTTCAAGTGTAGACACAAGAATATATTTAAAATTCACTAACAAATTTGATTTTGGAGAATATACACTTGAAGTGTTGATTCTGTTTTATGTGGGTACTAACATGTATATGTACATGTATTCACATTTTTGTACATGATCATTTATGTGATTTTCTTGTCTACATTAGTTATAATCTTAAATTATTAATTATTTTTATATTAACTTTTGATAACATTATCTTTATTATTATTATTATATCTATATATGTATATGTATGTATGTATATGTACATATATACGTGTATGTATGTATATATATATATATATATATATATATATATATATATATATATATATATATGTATGTATGTATATATACTTTGATTTTGTTCTTATTTACCTCTTTATTTATTTAATTATTTAACAGTTTTTATATGTTTTCTATATTTTAAATTTTATTTCATTATGTCAAATATTATTATTATTATTAATTTGAATTTGTGATGATTATAATGCGATAATGATTCCTGTGCTGTCGAAAATGTTACGCATGTTCGACACATTACTGTATCTAGCTTAAATCTGATTTCCACTCTCTTAACCTGTATTTTAACTTGTTCATCCCGTAAAGAAAAAAATAATTTTTAGGTCACCTTATCGACTCATGTTTAATTCTTCCTTTTTTTTCCCTTTCTTTTCTGTCCCTCTCTCTCTCTCACACACTCTTTTTCTCTCCCCCTCTCTTCCCCCTCTCTCTTTCTTTCTCACCCCCGCCCAGCTTTTTAAAACCTTATACTGAAAATTTTATTTTTATTTCTTCCTCTTTTGATATAATTTTTCCCCCTTTTTTTCTTTCTTTTCCCCCCTTTTCCTTTTGTCTGGACAAATTGAATTAATTTAAAAAAATCTTCGGTTTGAAAAAAATGAATACTTGTATATATTCATGAAATACATTATAACCGAATGGATTTTTTAAGATTGTCTGTATTTATTATTATTGGTCTGTTTCTTACAATGAACACTCTTTGGTTTCATGCCCTCCTTGGAATTATCCCTACCAATCATCTACGGATATTTCATATATATATATATATATAGGGAGAGAGAGAGAAAGAGCGAGAGAGAGAGAGAGAAACATGGAGAGAGAGAGAGAAAGAGACGGAGGTGTGTGTGTGTGTGTGTCTGTGTGTGTTTACATGCAGCATGCCAGATCGTTATTGTCCAATTTCAAATGGCTGGCTTTCTCTTGTTCGTGGCTGCCGCATACATATGTCTTGTCATTTCTTATCCCAGGTTGGACGTTGTCTTTTTTGTGATCTTCCATACAGCTGAGATAGAAAAAAAAATCGAAATGGACTCGCATGTCGCATAAAATTTAACTTTCTTCACTCCGTCGCTTCACGATTCCCATAATTCATTAGGCCCACCATACGCAGTAGAAGATAGTCTGACGAAGTCCATCCCTCTTCGGACTTGTTTTAAATTCAAACTTGTCCTTTTTCCTAGAATAATTTCATAATTGCTACTTCATTGCAAAAGACACCATTCTGCCTTTCTATTTAACCCGTAGCTTGAGGAGAATGGATTCATGCCTTTTTCAAAGGGCATTAGTGGGAATTGAACGAAACATATTTTCATTTCATTTACAACCCGATAACACCGTGTTCTAAAATAGCACCCACTGTCTATATACTATGAGATACTGAAAAGTTCTCGGCCCAACCAAGAACGTCTTCCTGCAAAAGCCAGATGTTTAGCCATTTCAGGAAGTGTGTCAGACCGATAAATTTTCCAAATACGCGCACACACACACACACACACACACACACACACACACACACACACACACACACACACACACACACACACACAAGCGCGCGCACAGACACACACACAGACACACACACAAATATATATAATGAAAAGATGTTTTTTTTTATAAATTAAACTTTATTTTCAAAGAACAATATATAAAAAATCCACATTATAACCAAAAACGTTTGCAGATTCTATTTTTTTTTAAAATATACACGTTTCTCTCATTGGAACAACTACAATCTCTACCTTATATATATATATATATATATATATATATATATATATATATATATATATATATATATTGAACAGTGTTACGTCTATCGGTCTGCGCATTTAAGAAGTCTTCATAAAGAAAATGTGGTCTCCGGTAGTGATCGAATTTCCGGATTGAGATTTCCAAATGTTCAGGCAGATAGACTTAATGTATGCAGTTTACAATACCAATGGGTGTCTATTTCAAATACGAGTATCCACTATAATAGCATTTGAAGTAATAAACATGTCGGATGAAACATAAATCCATTAATTATATATATATATATATATATATATATATATATATATATATATATATATGATAAAAAATATAGTTTATGGTATGCTATATTTATGGATAATAATGCTCAAAATTAATGACTTTTTCAGTGATTTACTGATACAAAGGCATTTAATGCAAGCAGGCTTTGTGGTAGAGTGCTCAATATCAGAGATAAAGATAGAACGTTAATAGAATTAATATGAAAATGTTCTTTTCCACGTGACTGGACAATGTTATTTTTGTCATGCTGACTTCGAATTTTCGTGGTCGCACCCATCAAACGAAACAAACAAAAAAAAATAACACACTTATACCACAATATATAAGTACTAAAACTATCGAGAAATACCAGCAGAAAGTTCAACTCCGCTCCGATGTGTGGCGTATATGTATCCGACCACTAAACTTCGAAGTCAGCATGCTGGAAATAACATTGTCCAGTTATGCGAAGAAAAAAAAGAAAACTTTTTCATATTAATTCTATATATACTAGTTTTAATTTTTTCATGCATGAGCCACATGCATCTTCGTATTAGCAGGGGTACACCATCTATCAGGTCCTGAAAGTGTGTTCGAAATAACGTCCATGTAGACAGCTCCTGTAAGACGTAATGGGAGAACATATGGACCTACCAGATAGTCACCTATTATTCAAGCCCACACATTAATCGTAAACAGATGCTGGTGTCTACCCTAAATTGTACCACGGGGATTCGGATCTGCCGACAAATGTTGGATGGTTGTGTAAATTTATCATTCCATTTCTTCCAAATGTTACCTCATCTGTTAACAAGATTGAGGTAACAAACAATGAACTGGCAGTTTGTGCAATAAACCATCGTTCAAAGTTCTCCCGTGTTGAGTGATCAGAGGGCGAAAGAACCTGCACACGTTAGCAAATGATAAGGATACAGGAGCTGTTCTTGAAGCACCTTCCATACTGTACGATATTCTAGGGACACTTGGTTGATACCTGATACCTGGATCGTCTCGGACAGCCTGTAGAATGTGTTCTTCGTGGTCAGGCGTACGACCGGATCTCGGTCTTCTTCGATCCATAGTTTGCGGTCCCTCGGACCTGTCTCAGTTCAATAACAGCAGCAAATGTTGGATGATTCGGCTGTCTTCGGTCTGGAAACGCAATCTGATACAGCCGTGCGGCTTCCCGTCCATTAACATTTATCTACCTGCTCACAATATGAATATCCTGCCATTGTTAAACGGAACACTTCTCAGTTAACACTCTACTACACACATTAAACGTGGAAGATAGACTAGCAACAAATGTACACGAATGACAAATGTAACCTAATCTAAATGGCGACACAGAGCCATCTATCATAAACTTTGTTTAAACTTAATAACTTTAAAACGAAGAATTTGTGGGCATATGTTTATATCGATTTTGTTCTTGGTTTGGTGTGATGAACCTGCCCCCACGGTTTGTAAAAGTATTTTCGATACACCCTGTATAAAAGTGTCTGTTCTACAAATACTTTCATGGAAATTGCTCCGAGGAGCTGCATTCGCTGGTTCCCAGACGTCATGAGTTCAAGCGCCTTACGAGGCTGGCATCCCGTCTCACCTCTTCACTGTCGAAACTCCTAAATGTAGCCGTCTCTTCTACTCTAATAGCTTCATGTCTCGCAACTCTCGCCTGCGGAACTCCCTTCCCTATTCCTGTTTCCCTGTGAGCTATAATCTCCAGCTATTCAAGTGTAATGTCAATCGACATCTCCAGTTGCCTTGATCTATCCACTACCCTCATCCTTTCTTCTATCACTCCTATCTGATCTTGCTCTAAATTTTCTGTAACCCCTTGCGTCCTAGTGGCTTCCCGCCTTGCTTGGGGTGAAATGCTTAAAAAAAAAGAAAAATCAAGATGAACACCGAGCGGTTTTATGGGTAAAAGTGCACAATATAAAGGATAGATCGTCCGTAAAATGGACACTGAGGTCAACACCTAGAGGTGACAGTCTGTTTCATGCTTGAACTTAACCTTCAGGACATGTGCCTTTTGTTTTGTTTCGAGTATTTATATATGCTGCTAAATTGTGCATTGTAGGCAGCAAGGATTATTTATTATCCTAGCGTGTATTGAGTAGGTGGTAACAGTTATGTTTCATAGCATACTCGAAGCTATTGAGTAGGAATAATTGCGAATCCAAATGGGGTTATTTGGAGCTATTTCATAGCGTTGTTTGTCAAATTTTTCTTTAGTTATAATAAATAAGAATAAAAGCATAGCCTGGAGATTGTGTTCATTTTTATATCCACATACACTTTATTTCTGACATTGCACACTTTTACCCATAGATATAGGATACCGTAAAACTATATATATATATGTGTGTGTGTGTGTGTGTGTGTGTGTGTGTGTGTGTGTGTGTGTGTGTGTGTGTGTGTGTGTCCTCGCTTCTATATACATGATTTTTGGATCAACAGATTCGTAGGCTGCCACACTCAGCTCAAGTGTGAATTGATATTTTCCCTCTATTATGTTCAATCAATATAATCTATGGAGGCCGCACATTTTTATATCATTAACTATTTTCTAAATTCGTTGCAGGAATCTGGCCTTTTTCAAGGTCTGTCAGATATGCGATGTCATAGATCGTACCTGCCACGTCGGCCCATGAGACGTGATACAGGGGATTTGAATTGTTCTCTTAGTCTCTCTCTGTCTTTCTTTCTTTCTTTCTCTCTCTCTGTCTCTATCTCTCTCTCACATACACACAAACACACACACACACACACACACATATATATATATATATGTATATATGACAATTGAGCATTTGGGAGCAATCCATCTTTTATACATGTTCCGTTAAAGATGGCTTACAAGGTAATGCGGTTATAATATCGTTCAATTCGTATCCAAACTAATATAAGTATTTGAAGGTTATATTTAATTTTATAATGATTTCAGATCTAATCTAATATTGAGCACTTTATTTGTTGAAATTTTGTTAAATCTAATATATCAAATTATTATTTTTTCAGCGTCCCTTCTTCTTCATGCTCATGCGTAATAACATCAACGTAAATTTAACTTTAGTCTGATGAAGTCCTAAAAGACGAAATGCGTTACACGAAAAATAATTCCAATTTAACGTATTTTAATAGCTAGCATTATATATATATATATATATATATATATATATATATATATACATGAACATGTTATTATTGTCACACCAGGATAAAATGATCTTAAAAAAAAAGATATATTTTATTAATAAAAAAGGATACAAAAGTATCACAGCGATTAAAATCACAGCGTTATATATATATATATATATATATATATATATATATATATATATATATAGGGTTAGGTAAATGATATAACTTGATATTAGCAACCGTATACGCGCGTGCTGGAGTGCATACATTGGTAAGCAAATAAATAATTACCAAATTTAGTCAAGTGCTGTAGACATAATAGTGCTTAATGTGATTAGACAGAGCAAAGAACTATATATTAATAAATACACATTTTTGTTTGGTGTGCGACTAAACTTTTGTTGGTTACCCAAATCGTAGGGCACAAGATATAGCTTATTATTTATTCAGTCGCATATCAAACAAGGTATATGTGTATTTATTAATACATATACATAAGAAACTTTATATATATATATATATATATATATATATATATATATATATATATACCCAGCACAGGTTAAAATATATAGGGAAAAAAAGAAGTTGAAAATTTAATTGAGTGTCTTTTAAGAATATTTATTTAAAAGTAACTTTTGTTGGTTTCGAAGTTTCTATGTATTTCAAGAGTTAAATTTTGATGGAGAGTAAGCTGGCTATGCCATGATTTGTTTTGTATCTTTACATCTCACTTTGGATGCGAGACATATCATGGTATAGCCACACTTCTCTCCATTTCAATTTAACGCTTGAAAATCATACAACTGTGCAACCGGTAAAGTTACTCTAAATGAATATTCTTAATGACTCCAGTTGCCTTCTTTTTTATATATATATATATATATATATATATGTGCGTGTGTGTGTGTTTGTAAGATTTAAGAAACAGCAGATATTTTTATATAAAGTGCTCAATATTTAAAATACTAAAACAATATTAAAAATAGAGCGTTAATAATATTATATGAAAAGATTACTTAACTTTTAAATATCAGTTTTATCCCGAAATCGATGTTTCTTGATAAAATTTCCAGTCTTCAGGGGTTGTTGTTTTAAACGGTATTTTCATTGTTTTTTTGTTGTTTTTTTTCAATTTTCAGTTGAAAGCAAATAGAAATACCGTTTAATACCACAATCCCTGAAGACTGGAAATTTTACCAAGAATCATCGATGTCCGGATATCTATCTATCTATCTATCTATCTATCTATCTATATATATATATATATATATATATATATATATATATATATATATATATCTATCTATCTATCTATATCTATCTATATATATATATATATATATATCGTTGGTGGTAATCGGATCTCTTGTGCTTTGTTGTTGTGTTGCCTGGCAGCAAGTGAATCAATTGAATTATCATCAGATAAATAGCAAGTTAACCGACGCGATAATACCGTGACTATGCAACAATTGAATTGTTTGAATTGTTATTATTAGACTGGCTTTGCCAAAGTGGGCAAGAGAACTCATAGACAACATTGTTCTGTTGAAGTTTTCATTTTTGTTGCTTAGTTTGGGGCGATCGGATTTATTGGTCTGTTTGTTGTTTTGCTCGTTGTTTAATAAGCAATTTAACTGAGCTATTGTCGGATAAACAGCAAGTTAACTGGCGAAACCACGTCGTAACTGTGAAATCAATATAAGTATGCATATTGTTTTTTTTTTTGTTTTTTTTATTACCAAATCCCACCCTTTAGAAGTCACAAGAATCACTGAAGGTAAAAGGGGTTACTGAATGAAGTATGGGAAGTAGATATAATTTTTGATATACCAGGCCAATAACAAAGTCGGAAAAAAAAAACTTTTCGTGTTACGTGTTTCATCTTTTAGTACTTCATCAGTCCAAAGCGATGTTTACGGCCTGAAGGGACACGGCACAAAGACGAAAAAGTAGAAAATCCAATAAAAAATGTAATAATACCATATGAGATAAGTTATATTTATATCTCGTCTCCTTTAAATACTAGGATAATTATGGCCCTCCACAGCTTCATGTCTTTTGTAGCCCTTATTAAATTTGGTCTGTTTGCTATCTCTCCTAATCTCTCTTGTCCTAACTATTTAAAAAAGCTCGTTACGCAGGTCATGCGCTGCTTGTCTCTTGCCTTCTATATGTCCTATGAGTGCCATATGTGCTAAGCCCGCTTTCCTCAATATGTGACCTAAAAATTTCAACTGTCTCTTTCTGATAAATGTAAGTGTCCTTTTTGTTTTCATTTTTTTTATAAAACTTCCTTATTACTCACATGTTTGATCCATGATATTCGCAGTAACCTTCTGTAGAATCACTTTTCTGTTGCTTCAAGTATCTTCTCTATTTGTGATGAGATAGTTCAGCATTCACTGACATATAAAAGTACCCAGGACAGGTTCAAACTTTCATACTCCCGAATCTATGATTCGCCAACACACCCGGATCTATGACAAGAGACTTCCTACTCTACGACATCTCAATTTTCGTTAGGTAGTATTCATATAAAATGCAAATTTTATTGTAACTTAATTATTTACAATTTACAATAAAACATTTACAATAATGGATCGTAAGTAACATAGGTGAACAATTCAACTAGAAAAAATGAAAATAAATACACTGTATCTAATTATAAATTAGAAACATGTCATAACAGATCAGTCCATCTTAAATAAATCAACAATATTGTAGAATAACAATAGAATAAACAGCACTTACCGGCGTAAGGGTCCCAGCTAGCGTCCAGCTAGCAGACAAAAAAAATAAAGCAGGTTGTAACTTAATACAAACCCTGCAAACTGATTGGAATCAAGCTGGTATTCATACAGAAACACCTCAGCATCATGTACCAGCAGCCAATCACAGCCCAAGCAATGGACTATCCTACTTGAGCACAATGAGATCCTCCATGGTACCATAAATAGCTCTCTTTCTCAAGGTGGAGTGTCCAGTCACTCAGTGTTTATCTTCACAACGTGATTGTTCTACAAATATTTTGCGACAAATTTTAACATCAGATTGAGATTTTTCTTGTTAAAAAGTAAAATAATTTTAACACATTCAACGGTATGGATAAAAAAAATATTGAATTTTGCATAGTCTTCTTTTTAGACTTGCTATGAGCAAAACAAATTCACGGATTTGGACACTGACGTCAAAAGACACGAACATATTTTATCCTTTAATATTCAGTTGTGCTTAGTAACGTATATAAATGTGGTCCGAAATGGAGTTCGAACCGGAAGATAGGCGAACTTATTTATTCATATTGAGGAAAAATATATAAATAAATGCTAAATAGTTAATAACATTTCAGAATTCAGGAAAAGACATTAGAAGTATAGAATTGAAGTATACTTTAAAAGGAACCGGAAACCCAATCCTAAACAGGAAACAAATGATAAACCTTTACTCCTATTCAAAAGCATGGGATGAGTGTGAACCGGACAATCCACAATGCCTGCAAAATTACGGAATAATTGACTACTTGATCGGTGCTTTTGCGAAGGATCAGGGTAGTGTCCGTGCGCTCTGCTTAGGATAATATTTTGTTTTCACACCCTTCTTTTTGGGATCAATTTAGTATAGGGCAGGATCACTTTATGGGTGCTACTGTTACCATGTAAAAATGGGTTATTGGCTACTAAAACGGTTCCTCCACTAGGCTATTCGGTTGAGGTGGGTGGATAGATACACGCCAGGATTAAAAGCAAAAGCTGCCAAAGTGTAGATTAACCTTTTTGTAAGGTCAGCAGCCATCTAAAAACAATGTGGAGTAGACTATGATCTATAACCACGGTTACGGTTAAATCACGCTGAAACACCGGTTCTCGTTCGATCACCGAAGTTAAGCATCGTAGAGCCAGGTCAGTACTTAGATGGGGGACCGCTTGGGAACACCTGGTACTGTAAGCCCCCAAAGTCCAACACTTACCTCACAGTCGGTGGGGGGGTGTAAACGGTAGTGTCAGAGCTATGCCGCCCGGAACTTCGTTCCTGGTAGGGCCACCCAAGGCGGACAGGTCTGACACACACGCCGGCTAACAAGGGCTCTGGTGAAAATCCAAGGAGCGTCTGCATCGGTAACCGGCGGCTTCTGGTCGTTCCTGTCTCTGCGTCTGTGGGAACCCCGCGGCAATCAAGAACGTTATCCGAGTAGGCCTGGGTACCCTACTTCTGTAATTTATCCCAAGAATCTTCTTCTCATAACAGGAAGAAGCCGGCTCAATCCGCCCTGGGTGAATGCCGCATCAGTACAGTACAGTACAGTATAACCATGTATGCGACCGGTGGGGTGATAACCCAGCATCGCTGGACGGAGGGGGCTTCATAGACAGAAGTCCTCGGTCAGACTGGAGAGTTCGGCCGACAGAATTAACGGCCACTTTTTTTTGTGTCCAAGGCGAACCTTCGATTTAGTGGGCAGCTGCTCTGCTTTGACCTGGAGATGGAATCTATTTTCTTAAGAAACACTAAGCAAGAAACACTCCGGCGTTCACCGAGAGGGAACTGTTCAGGATCGCAGTTGCGCTGCCCCCCTTCAAACACACCTGGTAATGATGGTGATGGTGATGGTGGTGGTGGTGGTGAGGATTATAGCGGTGGTGTTGATGATGATGGTGATGATGATGGTGGTGATGATGATGGCGTTTGTAGAGATGATGATGATGGTGGTGATGATGTTGGTGCGGTCGTGGTGATAATTATGATGATGATGATAATGGTGGTGGTGATGATGAAGATGATGGGTGGTGATGATGGTGGTGATGGTAGTAATGACGATGATGATACATGCGCACTATAACTAAGTATTTGCAAATTTTAGAGGAACATCATAGCGAAGTAGCAAAGGGAGTGCTGACAACATTGAGAATTTCGATGTTGCTTTTGAATTTTCTACTACTTTATGAAATACGTGGTGACGTCACTGCTGGGGACGTTGGAGGGTGTGTAGGTGGCGCTGCTCCATGACCGAAAGATTCGGCATCGGTAAAGATAGTGGACAATATGGCGTTATAGTCCGTCAGCTTGTTAACTTACCTTAGGTTTATGTTGGATTATACGCAGTTGCGAAGTCCTCAAAGGCTTTTTTTACGGGGGCTGCCCGCTATCGATATTTAACCTCGTTTCACGTGTGCTGATATGGCGGATCTCATTTATTTAATGACCTCAGCAGCGTTCGGATTTTGTTGGACCGACAGATACAAAAAAAATGATATACTTGATATGGTGCCGGTTGGTAGAGACTGATTTCTAAATTGATGAGTTCAGTAGAATTTTGGATACAGGGTCTTTATTTGTTGCAGAGATATCCCTGGGTGTGTTACTAGAGCCACATCGTCTGTAAACAGAGGTTCTCTAATTAGATGTAATGTCGACATAGGATGGGTTTGGGGGGCCTTTTTAGACTACACAAATTAGCTTTTGGACATTTGCGAATACACAAGTTTTCATTGATATTATTTTTCACAAAGATCTGGTTCAATATCGCGCTGAAAGAATATTGGTAATCTGTTGCTCTGGGCTTCCATCGCAAGTAAATCATCGGCTAAAAGAGTTGTTATCTTATCGCACAGGAATCACACGCCATGAGAAATACGATGGCCTATTCACAGGAAACCGCACATCCCGGACTGAGGTAATTTTAAAATCGGAGTTTCTGTTAGTTACCGTACATTCTCCTGCAACTGATATGGTAAAGCTTGCTTGCAACCCGTCACCATACAGATTCTTTGTTAACCATAAGCGAGTGGATTATGAAACAAAGGTTGAATACTCTTCAATATTTTAGAACACGAAGTTAAAAGCTAAGCCAGGCATACTATTTACATTATTCGGACTATTGTCCTCATCTTTGTCGCCATATTTATTACAACGTTTCGGCCGAAGTACACTCGAGCCTTCTTCAGGTGGTTGGAATGTCGAACTGAACCCTTTATTTCGCTCACTGGGTTAAACTGTTCTATTTCTACGTGCCATATCTAATGGATGTCAGTTATCTCCTGTTAAATCCCCAAGTTCTCCACCGCCTTAACCAGGTATTGAACTCACACTCTTTGGGTCCTGTCAATGGATCTAACTAACACCTTTATCCACTGTGCCATGTGTCCTTAAGGCGCTGGAGAACTTGGAGAGGGGAATGAATAGGAAATAACTGACATCCATTAGACATGGCACGTGGAACTAGAACAAAATACCCTAGTGAGCGAAATAAAGGATTCAGTTCAACATTCCAAACACCTGAAGAAGGTCAGAGTGTACAACGGTCGAAACGAATGTCGAACTGAACACTTTATTTCGCTCACTGAGTTAGACTATTCTAGTTCCATATGCCATGTCTAATAGATGTCAGTTATCAGTTATCACCTGTTAATTCCCCTTTCCAAGTTCTCCATCGCTTTAACCAGGTATTGAACTGACAAACTTTGGGTCCTGTCACTGAATTTAACCAACGACTTTATCCACTGTTCCATGTGTCCTTAAGGACACATGGAACAGTGGATACACATCTGAGACCATCGGAATTTTGGACAGAAGAAGTTTATCTCTTCTCTCCTGTTTAAGATTCTATAGTCTTCTCATTCTCTTTCACTCCCGTAACCACTTGCACTTTAGTGGCATTATCACCTTGTTTGTGGTGAATTGGTTAAATAAAATACAAAGAGAAGAATGGGAAACCAAACTAAATACATTTAAACTAGAGATTTATTGATTATTGATTGATTTTTTACGGCTTATCAACATTTTGAAGGTTATTTAAAGCATGAAGGCGAGGAAAGAACTGAAAAATTCCAACAAAAGATATAAAAAGAAAACGAGAAAGAAAGACAGAAAGAAAAAACAAAAAAAGACAGCAAGAGTAAAAACGATGCAATAATAAGAAAAACAAACAAGAAAAAAAAAAGAATGAAAAATTAAAGAAAAAATGCAGCAAAACCTGAAAGCAAATGAAATAAAGTAAAAAGGAGAAAAGCTAAAAGAAAAAGAATTAAATTTAAAAGAAAAAAGAAAGATAAATCTTGAAAGGAAGAGAAACTCTGAAAGGAAGAAAGAAAGAAAAAAGAAAGAGAAATCTTAAAAGAAAGAAAAGAAGAGAAATCCTAAACGAAAGAGAAATCCTAAATGAAAGAAAGAAAAGAAGAGAAATTCCTAAAAGAAACAAAGAAAGGAAGAAAGAAAGGAAGAAAGAAAGAGAAATTCTAAAAGAAGGAAAGAAAGAGAAATCCTAGAAGAAAGAAAGAAAGGAAAAAAAGAAAGGAAAAAAAGAATGAATGAAAGAAAGAAAGAAAGAAAGAAAGAAAGAAAGAGAGAAAGGGAAATTCTAAAAGAAAGAGAGAAAGAGAAATTCTAAAAGAAAGAGAGAAAGAGAAATTCTAAAAGAAAGAAAGGAAGAGAAATCCTAAAAGAAAGAAAGAAAGAAAAATAATGAAAGAAAGAAAGAGCAAAGACCACCAAACTGAATGAAAGAACGTATCAGGTAGCCTGCAATCCAAAATAATTTCCTGTGCAAGTAAAACATTCTGAGAGTGCAAAGAGAGAGACGTTATAATTTTTTTCCATGACAAATTCGATGGGTCTCTCTTACAAGAGAGAAATTAAGAACTTTTTTTTTTTTATAAGAAACATCAACGAGAGAACGTGAGATACAGAGACGAGGGGAGGTGGAAATCGACGCGTATTTGAGAGGATCTATAAAGGGGGGGATGAGAGAAATGCAAGCCATTCAAAGAGGAGGAGGAAGAAGAGGGCGGTAGCAGTTGCGATTTTCACACGGGCGCCAATGGTCGTTGATTGATCCCAGGGGAAAAAATCTATTTTCAAGGTAGGCAGGTGTGTCCGTTTCTACAATGCCATGAACGTATTCGAATTTCTCCGATATGGCGCTGTGCTGGTCTGGATTAAGCTTTGCGAATGCATATGTCTCTCTCTCTCTCTCTCTCTCTCTCTCTGTATGTATGTACACACACGCGAGCGCGCGCGCGCACACACACACACACACACATATAGATAGATAGATAGATATATAGATAGGTAGATAGATTTGAGAAACATTGTCCATGCAGTTTTCTTACATAATGTATGTATAGTAGGCCGATGAGAAAATTCAGAAAAATATAGCAATAATAATAATATACAATAAATGTTATTATTATCATTATTATTATTATTATTTCGACATACTATACACACACACGTACACACGCATATACACATACACATACACACACACACATACATACATACATTTTCTGGACATAAAGTGAATAAAAATTGTTCATATGTTCTGCATATCCGAGCTCTTTCGACTATTCTTTAAGCCATTATCAAGGATGATTTTCATATTCTAATTTTTAACTGTATGAACATTTTCATGCATATATGTAGAGTTATAGGAATGTTTTATTTTTCCAAACACGCTCAGCACATTCTGTCCGTGTTAATAGTTGATTTTACTGAGTGTTGGCTTTTACTTTTTTTTTTATTATTAGTGCTCCCAATGTGAAGACCGTGTTGGGAAAAACATACGATCACTCCCTATACGATACACACACACACACACAATGAAGTGCTCAATATCAGAGATAAAGGGTATGTAAATATAAATATGAAAGTGAACATTGAAGTCAACACTCAGAGGCGACAGGCTGTTTCATGCTAGACGAAATCGTCAGGCTTGACTATTGCGTCTAGCATGAAACAGCCTGCTGCCTCTAAGTGTTGACTTCAATGTTCACTTTTTATATATATATATATATATATATATATATATATATATATATATATATATATATATATTTAAAAAATGTTTGATAATGGCTAATAGAATAGCTGAAAGCGCTCGGGTATATAGAACATTTTTTAAATACTTTATGTCCAGAATTGGAAATATCCGAACGCAAGAAAAATTGAATAAAAAGCTTAACCGTTTTAATGAAAGAGGAATTATATATATGCATGTATGTATATGTTTGTAATTTAATATTTATAATTGGATATATATATATATTTTTTAATCTCTTTGGGGGTTTTGCATTTAATCGACCTTTTATCAATATTTTTAAATAAGTAAACAGATTACTCCCCTATCTTGACATATTAATATTAAAATATTACAACGGTCAGTTTTTTCGGTAGAACCACATCTCTGTCGCCTCGAATCTCTTTAATATCCTAATATATATATATATATATATATATATATATATTATACTTATACGTTTTTTATAGATACAAATATTTAAATAAATGCTCTGTTTATAAAAAAACAGTATTAATTACATTTACCGACCTGAATGTCCGAGAAATTTCATAGAAAATATGTGTCCTTCAGCAAGAATTGGACCTGTATTCTACACGCTATTTTCCGCGCTGCGAGAAAACATAAGGAGGAGAAAAAATAAAATAGACGCTTAAAATTGGCATTGCCCATTGCACGTGCCTCAGTTATACACTGTTATTTACGCATCATGAGCCCGAAATGCGATTTGCAGGTCGGGGACTCAGGCGCGGAAATGTAAATATCTGGAAAGTGTTCTGACAGAGAACGGTAAGTGCGACATTGAGATTCGAAGACGTATTGGGATGGCCAAAGACGAATTCCAAAAGCTAGGTAGAGTATTACGAGACAAAAGGATTTCTTTTGTAACAAAGAATAGAGTACTGGACTGCTCCGTGATATCTGTCCTCCTTTACGGCAGCGAATGTTGGACAGTCTCCTCAAAGATGAAGAAGAAACTCGAAGCAATGGAGGTATGGTTCTACAGAAGGATGCTAAGGATACCATGGACCGAACATGTGAGCAACAATGAGGTTTTGAAGAGGATGCAAACAAGGAGAAAGCTTATACAACATCAGGAAGAGGCAACTGTAATTTCTGGGGCCCGTAATTAGAAAGGAGGGCTTGGAGAATCTGATACTCACAGGGCGGATAGAGGGAAAAAGAGACAAAGGAAAGCAACGCATGACATATATAGCGGCCTTGAGCAAGTTGATGACAGGGTTTGGGAGAATTAGCATAAGGACAAAACATATTAAGATCTATAAGGGATAGGGGGAAAATGAAGATCCATGATTGCCTACGTCCTGAAAGGACACGGCAAAAAAGGGGGCATGGCATTTTGTAGTAAAATCCCATACTTTCTTCCAAAAAACATGAAATACACCCTGTACGTGTCCACATCTTAAAAGGTATTGAAGTTTGTACTGAAAAAAAAATCAATGTTAGTCTGCCTCTGGCTGAATTATACTTCAGTTGACGAATTAATTGTGCATACATTTTCATAGACGTTATTTTATGGATGTCCGTGTTTGAGTAGACATCCTGTTTTTAAACAGTGTGAATTAAGACTACTGGCTTGCGCATTCGAGAGATTCAATAAAGAGAATTTGATCTCTATCATGGTTCGAACCTGCGCCCCATTATATTGGAGAAACCATAGTTTGATCGGTCTAGCTATAGATCGCCAGTCCACAAAGATTCTGACTGCCAAGTAAAGTTCAATAAACCTTTCAAAGTACAAAAATTCGTCGCAGAAAAATCACGTAAAGAAATCACCGAAAACAATGGCAGTAATGAAAACCTGGGAATCCAAAATTTCTGTAACATGAGCTATTGAAAGTTACAGAGTTGTGTCCCTTTAAATGAAAAGGTGTGACACAGTGACACACTGAAATTCGTATTTACTATATAGATTATAAAAACATAGTTGTAAGATATAGGTAAAAATGCTCATTATCAGGGATAAAGCATATGTAAATGCAGAAGTGGACACTAGGATCAACACTGAAATGTGACAGTCTTTTTATGTTTGAGTGTAATCTTCATGCCTGTCATCTTTCAGTGTTGACCTCAGTATCCACCTATATCTATCACTATCTATATCTATATATCTGTATTTTTAGGCAGTATATTTTCATTCAAGCATGTTTAGTTGAATAATTTAGACATATTATGTCTACATATTTTATTTTATTCCTTTCAAATTCACGGATCAATTTCTTAGTGTTGTTATTAAACTGATTAAGAAAAACGCTGTAGTTTAAGTTATTTCTTTTATTTTCCCAAGTACTTTCAACATCATCCAAGATGATCTTCAGGAGTGAAATGGGGTTGATATGGTTCGGGTTATTTGCGGAAGTATTTTGTTCTCATTTCTCTCAGATTTTTTTTGTTCGCTCTGCTGTGGCCAGGTATTGAACTGATATCTGCTTTGGGTCATGTCACTATTTCGGATTACCCAATCAACTCTTTTATCCACTGGGTCATGTGGAAAGTTCGGTTGCTAAGGGGGATTAACTGAAACTGAAATATAGAAAAATCGACATAACACGTGGATTTAGAACAATCTACCCCCGTGGTCATTGGTTCGAAGGGACACCATTTTCTCAGTCATCCATCTTCCACTTGTCTCATGATTGGTTCTTGTCCGATCACTCTAATGCATGTAAATATGTACTTTCGTGAGTGGGTGTTTCACCAATAAACATTTAAATATTTGCTGGTATCAAAGCGAGAATAAAACGGCGATGAATATTTAAGGTTTGGGTTCGAAATTCCTACGTATATCACCTGAAGAAGGTCGGAGCGTACAACGGCCGAAACGTCATGAATATAGCAATGAAGATGAGAGCAACAATCTGAATGATGTAAATAATCATTTTAAAAATAAAATAAAATTATAAAACCAGAATGTCCAGCTCTTAAATAAAAAAAAGCCTTTGAGTCTTATCTGTTACTAGTTTCTTTAGTACTAAATAATAAATAAATAAATATCATTTAATTGTGCTAATTCCAGAATTTTTGTCAAAGAATGTATGATTTTTAAAAAAAAAATTAGAAAGAAAACTGTGTAAAACTGCAAAAGTTGTTTGGTATCAAAACTCATTCTCGTTAAATGGTAGTCTCTCCACGAAGATGCGAAACAGATCATGTTTCTCAGTGGTCATTGGTTCAAAAGGACACCATTTTCTCAGCCATCCATCTTCCACTTGTCTCATGATTGGTTCTTGTCCGTTCACTCTAGTGCATGTAAATATGTACTTTCGTGAGTGGGTGTTTCACCAATAAACATTTAAATATTTGCTGGTATCACAGCGAGAATAAAACGGCGATGAATATTTAATCTTGCCTCAGCCCACAACAAAATCGATATCAGTGTTTGCCGCCGGTAAGAGAACGAGCATTTTCACAACGGTGTACATCAGCCTTGAATGAAAAGACAAAGGTGCCATGAAATCATATGGGCGGGGCACTCTCCCCAAACATAGATAGATAGATAGATAGATAGATAGATAGATAGATAGATATGAAAAGATTGAAATATATAGATATGAGCAGAGAGGGAAATATAGAGATATGAAGAGACTATCATAGATATCAACATAGATAGATAGATAGATAGATAGATAGATAGATAGATAGATAGATGGGAATATACATGTATTGATACGAAAAGATTGAAATATATAAATAGGAACAGAGAGAGAGAAATATAGAGATATGAAGAGACTATGATATTATCATAGAAAGTCTCTTTTAGAATTGTTCGCTTCAGGATGAACGATCTAGAGACATTTACCAGGTATGTTTCAAGATGTTGGCTTTCTCCTCTCCTGTGCATTCTTGGTGAAATCTTGATACTTCAATTTGGTTTGATGCGCGCATAGATAGATAGATAGATAGATAGATAGATAGATAGATAGATTTGCGCAGACCGTGGTAGATATGAACATATCCGTTTGAGTAGATTTTAATTACTTTCAGGATAGATAAGAGAGACAGGTGTGGGGACAGTTTCTTGTAAACCGATGTTTTGTGAGCTCGATTCTCACTTAGTGTTGAGGGGTCCTCCCCTTTTTACACAAATGGACTCACCTAGCATATACATATAATACTGCTACGTGAAGACCCGGTAGCTACAGAGAAGGAGTGAAAAGTTGTAGGTAACCGGAAGAGTGAGAGCCAGGTAACAGACAGACAGAACGAACGTAGCGAGCAAGAGTCACAGTGAGCGATCACGTAGACTCAGTAAGACGTCATACAGCGATACTTCAATACCAAAGACTGTATAGATATTTTGCTACTAACCCGTATTCCTGGAACTACTAACCTGCATTACCAGTTTGTATTGTTAATACATTATTTTCCTATATTCATTGTTAGCGTTTGTTATTTATTGGTACCGGCTTTTATCCCGGAATCCACAACACTTAGCACACAACGTTGTATTTCAAGTTGTTCGTCTATCTATTATAGATACATGGGAATCGATTGAGTTAAATAGATAGATAGATATTAATGGTATTATTAGCCGTTTCCCTATAAGGAAACATTCGTCATTTATTGACTAAGTAGTCAGTACTAATTTCGGTTGAAATTTATAAAATCTTTCTCTTAAAAAACTTTTTCAGGCAAATATTTTTTAAAGTCCAGTAGCTGTTATCGCTCTTTCCTGTATAGATAGGAGTTTCCTTCCTAAACTTTTATTTGAAGTAGTGTGGAATGTCAACATCTTGATTATGACATTATTCTCTTCGAGTTACACGTGCTATCCATTGTAGATAGATAGTGATTTTCCAAGCATAGCTTAGATGTGGCACAAGGCCGAAAGTAGGGGGGCACCCAGTGAGAATCGAACTCACTACTCAGTCGTAATTGCTCTAACGAGATAAACTTGCTAACCATTACACAATCTCGAGATTAAGATAGATAGATAGATAGATTTAAGATAGATAGATAAGTAGATAGATATGTAGGTAGGTAGGTGAATAGATAGATAAATAAATAGGTACGTATATATATATATATAGATAGATAGATAGATAGATAGATAGATAGATAGATAGATATGAACTGAATGAGATATATGTGGAGTATTTAGTGAGAATAGATCTCACAAAATATTGGTTTACAGGAGACTGTTTTTCTTTCTTTTCTCTCTACGTACACGCACACGCACACAAACATATACATACATATGCACATATCCATCAATTGTATTTTACCCAGGGTTTGGAGTTCCATGTATATGCTACAAATAAATCTGACCGAATAACATCTGTTATTAATGAATGCTGATCTATCTATCTTAGCCTGTTCACTATCTATCTATTTATCTATTAGTAGTCATTATCTATTCGAATATATTCATTTCTACAGCCTGTTTGAAGTTATTATGCAAATCAAATAAACCTCAATAACTCAAAAAGTTCTGAACCAATATTTCTCAAAATCAAACTCGTCCATTTCCACCCTTAGTAAAATATTTAACTAAATTTTCTGACATTTTTTTAAAAATTTGGAATTTGCGAAAATGGTCTGATTGAAGTTAATATGCAGATTTAATTGAAATCTAATAAAAACAAATTTTTATCATAATATATGTTGAAACATGGATAAAGGGAAGGATTTAACAGTTGCTGAAAAACAGAAAATAACAAAGTTAAGTGAGGGAATGTCCACATTGGAGATATCAAGGGAGCTTTGAAGAGATCATCGAACGATAAAGAAAGGCTGTTGAAAATATAAGTTGAGAACTCTCAGCTAACGAAAAAGCTTTAAGAATTTGCTTCCTCGAGATAAACGTAAACTAAAGCGAGACAACCACTTTTACCAGCACTCTATGAAAATGCTGGAATTGAGGAAGTCAAGAAAGAAAAAAGGTGTAGAATACTTTGTGAATTGGGATCTGTAAAAAAATCTCCTGGTTAAACTCCTCTCACTAAAGCAAATGTTTTAAAGCGCCAAAATTAGGCCAAAAATACTTGAAAATTGAATTTTCTAAAGCAATTTTCATGGACGAATCTCGTGTGACATTTGATGGACCTGATGGAGGGGCCAAAGGATGGATTTTATCCAATTCCTACGTGCCTGTGGCTAAAAGAATGCAACAAGGAGGCGGTAGGATTATGATATGGGCTGGAATTGTTGACCACACCATCACTGGATCATTCTAAATCTAGGAATTACTATGGTGATTTTTTGAAGATTTTCTTTGCATGGTACAAATCCCAATCTTGCAGTTTCAAAGTGAAGTTTTTATTTATGCACGTCAGTGCTCCTTTTCATGTATCTAAGTTTACCCATAAATTCTTTAAGCATAAAAGATTTACAGGAGAGAAGATAATGGAATGACCACCATTAAGTCCTGATCTGAATCCATTTGAAAATCTATGGTCACTTATGAAGAAGAAATTATATAAAGATGGTAAAAATATAACAGTAAAGCAGCCCTTTGGGAAGCAATTAAAGCTAACATGTCTGAAACTGAACCTGGTAAAAAAAAATAACAAAATCAATGGATGATCGATTACTGGCTGTTATTAAGAAGAAGGGTCACTATATTAAAATGTAAAGCATTAAAAGACTTATCGCATATATTTATTTGCTCTGTTATAAGTGTTTTTTTTTTCAATTTTTGATGATTTTATTACCTTTTTATTGAAGTAAAATGGATTATTTTGTTTTGCCTAATAACTTCAGATGGCAGTTTTTTTTAGAATACATCAAATAACTTCAATAACTCCAATAAAACATATCGATACTACCTAAAATGTTAACTCAGGCTTTGTTTTGACATCTAAATTGATTGTTTAAAATTTGACAATTTCTTTTCAAACCAAATTTGAATTATTGAATTTTATATGATTTGCGTAATAACTTCAGAGAGGGTATATATCTAAGTCTATTCCTATCTATCTATCTATCTATCTATCTATCTATCTATCTATCTGGCTGTATACGTGACTAAGGATGGTTGCATGTATGCAAACATTTTAAATTAAGTAGGCATTTACTCAAACGATATACATTTTTTTTATCAAAATCAAGAGTTAACCATCACTCCAAGCCAGTGACTCCATCCATATGTATGTATACACACACACACACACACACACACACACACACACACACACACACACACACACACATATATATATATATATATATATATAGAGAGAGAGAGAGAGAGAGATAGATAGTTTATGCAAATTTAGGTAATCCGTATAGGTAGACCTGAGGAGGATGATATCCAGAGAGCTCAATGTAAAATTCAGAGCAGATATGTTTGAATAAAAGACAGACCACGTTAAGATTCCATGTAATAAACTATTTCACCATAACCCCTTTAACAGGGTTCTGGATCATCAGACTTTACTTCCAAAAGCTGAAATGAAAAATGAAAAGAAATTCACACGTTTTTTACGGACTTCATCAAGTATACGCAAAGTTAACGAAGTGAGGAAGTGAGGTGGGAGAGAGGATATGAGTGTGCCATATGTATCATTTTAGTTTCCTATTTTAACCCCAGTGTGTCGGCTGGATGTTGCTCAAATTTAACGCGTCTCGTCTCTAGATAAAGGTGGTTATGGGGTGAGCGATAAGGACTACATTAAAGGGAGACGTTACAATAACCCCAATAAATTACACGACAGGTTTCATTCAAATTCTTAGACGCTGTCAGTTCGCGTTACTTTAACGTGCATATTTGTGAGGTTAAGGTTTGATAAATATCTAAATTTTCAAACAATCTACGAAGAAATTAATTTGAAATTCGGTGGACTTTTGGGTATTTTCTATGAAGCAGTCGATTGGAAAATCCATAGACAGAACATTGGAAGAGTAATCCAATTTATATTTAGTACTTTTTTCCACTAAAACTTTTACTTATAGCTTGTTACGTTGACATTTATTCGTTTGATTTTTGTTCATTAAGTAAACTCGTGATTATTTTTGATTTTTGTTCATTAAGTAAACTCGTGGTTGTTTTTATGTATCCAGTTATCAACAGTTATTCCCATTTAAATAATTTTATTTTCCACATTGGGGTAGTATCTTTCAATCTCAATTAAAATACTAATCTAAAACTTTCCCTTCGTGCTATTTAAAAGATAATCTGGAACGAAAATTTCATTGGTAGCAACGGAATAATTTAAGACGTTCGTAGATAGATAGAAAGTTCCTTTTCTATACTGTCAGCTGTTATGACTAATATACTGCAGTCCTAGGAAGAGGTGGGGCGATAAATGAAGACGACATAGCGAACAGAATTAAGTAACGAAAGACGGCAGCTCATGAAAGAATAGTCTCGTGCCTCGAGAAACAATTCTCTTGCTACTGGAAGATTAATCCTCGATATAAACAC
>CAHIKZ030004727.1:512500-537500 GCA_903632075.3 Acanthosepion pharaonis | reverse complement strand
GTTTATCGTCTTACCCAGGACACGAATGATGGATCGTCTTACCCAGGACGCGGATGTAGTTTATCGTCTTACCCAGGACACGAATGAGGTCGTCTTACCCAGGACACGAATGAGGTAGATCGTCTTACCTAGGACGCGGATGTAGTTTATCGTCTTACCCAGGACACGAATGATTGATCGTCTTACGCAGGACGCGGATGCAGTTTATCGTCTTACCCAGGACACGAATGAGGTTGATCGTTTTACCCAGGACGCGGATGTTTTATCGTCTTACCCAGGACACGAATGAGGTTGATCGTCTTACCCAGGACGCGGATGTGGTTTATCGTCTTACCCAGGACACGAATGAGGTTGATCGTCTTACCCAGGACGCGGATGTGGTTTATCGACTTACCCAGGACACGAATGAGGTTGATCGTCTTACCCAGGACGCGGATGTAGTTTATCGTCTTAACCCAGGACACGAATGAGGTTAATCGTCTTACCCAGGACGCGGATGTAGTTTATCGTCTTACCCAGGACACGAATGATGTAGATCGTCTTACCCAGGACGCGGATGTAGTTTATCGTCTTACCCAGGACACGAATGAGGTTGATCGTCTTACCCAGGACGCGGATGTAGTTTATCGTCTTACCCAGGACACGAATGAGGTAGATCGTCTTACCCAGGACGCGGATGTAGTTTATCGTCTTACCCAGGATACGAATGAGGTTGATCGTCTTAACCCAGGACGCGGATGTAGTTTATCGTCTTACCCAGGACACGAATGAGGTAGATCGTCTTACCCAGGACGCGGATGTAGTTTATCGTCTTACCCAAGACACGAATGAGGTTGATCGTCTTACCCAGGACGCGGATGTAGTTTATCGTCTTAACCAGGACACAAATGAGGTTAATCATCTTACCCAGGACGCGGATGTAGTTTATCGTCTTACCCAGGACACGAATGATGTTGATCGTCTTACCCAGGACGCGGATGTAGTTTATCGTCTTAACCAGGACACGAATGAGGTTGATCGTCTTACCCAGGACGCGGATGTGGTTTATCGTCTTACCCAGGACACGAATGAGGGTAGATCGTCTTACCCAGGACGCGGATGTAGTTTATCGTCTTATGAGGTTGATCGTCTTACCCAGGACGCGGATGTAGTTTATCGTCTTATCCAGGACACGAATGAGGTTGATCGTCTTACCCAGGACGCGGATGTAGTTTATCGTCTTACCAGGACACGAATGAGGTAGATCGTCTTACCCAGGACGCGGATGTAGTTTATCGTCTTACCCAGGACACGAATGAGGTTGATCGTCTTACCCAGGACGCGGATGTAGTTTATCGTCTTACCCAGGACACGAATGATGTAGATCGTCTTACCCAGGACGCGGATGTAGTTTATCGTCTTACCCAGGACACGAATGAGGTTGATCGTCTTATCCAGGACGCGGATGTGGTTTATCGTCTTACCCAGGACACGAATGATGTAGATCGTCTTACCCAGGACGCGGATGTAGTTTATCGTCTTACCCAGGACACGAATGAGGTAGATCGTCTTACCCAGGACGCGGATGTAGTTTATCGTCTTACCCAGGACACGAATGAGGTAGATCGTCTTACCCAGGACGCGGATGTAGTTTATCGTCTTACCCAGGACACGAATGAGGTTGATCGTCTTACCCAGGACGCGGATGTAGTTTATCGTCTTACCCAGGACACGAATGAGGTAGATCGTCTTACCCAGGACGCGGATGTAGTTTATCGTCTTACCCAGGACACGAATGAGGTTGATCGTCTTACCCAGGACGCGGATGCGTTTATCGTCTTACCCAGGACACGAATGAGGTTGATCGTCTTACCCAGGACGCGGATGTTTTATCGTCTTAACCAGGACACGAATGAGGTTGATCGTCTTACCCAGGACGCGGATGTAGTTTATCGTCTTAACCAGGACACGAATGAGGTTAATCGTCTTACCCCAGGACGCGGATGTTTTATCGTCTTACCCAGGACACGAATGATGTAGATCGTCTTACCCAGGACGCGGATGTAGTTTATCGTCTTACCCAGGACACGAATGAGGTTGATCGTCTTACCCAGGACGCGGATGTGTTTATCGTCTTACCCAGGACACGAATGATGTAGATCGTCTTACCCAGGACGCGGATGTGGTTTATCGTCTTACCCAGGACACGAATGATGTTGATCGTCTTACCCAGGACGCGGATGTAGTTTATCGTCTTACCCAGGACATCCAGGACGCGGATGTAGTTTATCGTCTTACCCAGGACACGAATGATGTAGATCGTCTTACCCAGGACGCGGATGATCGTCTTACCCAGGACACGGATGTGGGTAGATCGTCTTACCCAAGGACACGTCTTACCAGGACACGAATGATCGTCTTATCGTCTTACCCAGGACGCGGATGTAGTTTATCGTCTTACCCAGGACACGAATGAGGTTGATCGTCTTACCCAGGACGCGGATGTAGTTTATCGTCTTACCCAGGACACGAATGAGGTAGATCGTCTTACCCCGGACGCGGATGTAGTTTATCGTCTTACCCAGGACACGAATGAGGTTGATCGTCTTACCCAGGACGCGGATGTGGTTTATCGTCTTACCCAGGACACGAATGAGGTTGATCGTCTTACCCAGCACGCGGATGTAGTTTATCGTCTTACCCAGGACACGAATGAGGTTGATCGTCTAACCCAGGACGCGGATGTAGTTTATCGTCTTACCCAGGACACGAATGAGGTAGATCGTCTTACCCAGGACGCGGATGTAGTTTATCGACTTACCCAGGACACGAATGATGTAGATCGTCTTACCCAGGACGCGGATGTGGTTTATCGTCTTAACCAGGACACGAATGAGGTTGATCGTCTTACCCAGGACGCGGATGGTTTATCGTCTTACCCAGGACACGAATGAGGTTCGTCTTACCCAGGAAGCGGATGTAGTTTATCGTCTTACGCAGGACACGAATGAGGTTGATCGTCTTACCCAGGACGCGGATGTGGTTTATCGTCTTACCCAGGACACGAATGAGGTAATCATCTTACCCAGGACGCGGATGTGGTTATCGTCTTACCCAGGACACGAATGAGTTTGATCGTCTTACCCAGGACGCGGATGTAGTTTATCGTCTTACCCAGGACACGAATGAGGTTGATCGTCTTACCCAGGACGCGGATGTAGTTTATCGTCTTACCCAGGACACGCTATATGGAAAGTATAATTCAGTGTATTTATATGAGAGCGGAATTTTATTTCAAGAAACTGCTTAAGAGAGAAGGAGTACGATAATAGTCAATAAATTAATAAAAGTTCAATCGACTTTTCTTACTGATCGATTTCAATGTTTCTGGAAACACACTGCTCATTAGATTTAACTCTGTAATGAGAGAAGCATGGAAATCAATCAAAAAGATAAGTCTATTGAAACATAATTTGTTGACTATATCACTGTGATGATCTCTCTCTCACTATATATATATATATATATATATATATATATATATATAGTTGTATATTTAGGCAGCAATCCTTCGTTTATGCATGTTTCATTAAAAACGACAGGCAATGTAGTACGGTTAAGCTTTTTATTTAATTTTTTTTTGTGTTCTAACAAGAGCTTTCTTTTCTGGACAAAGAGCGTGAAAGAACTGTCCAAATGTTTTATATTTCCGAGCGCTTTCGGCTATACTTTTAGCCATTATCAAGGATGATTCGATTTTTCAGCTTAACTGAGTGTGTGCGTTCTGTGTATGTATTAGTGTGTGGTAGGGATGTTTTTAACTTAACAATATTAACTAAAACAAAGCCACAATTTTGCTAACCGTATTCGGAAATTAAAAACATTAATTTTTGAAAGATTTTTTAATGATAAGAATTATGCAGTGTTGTCAAATTTGCCAATATGATATGACTAATTTTAACGATTTTTAGAGATTTAGTTTAAAATATTGCAAACTATTTTGCTTATTGGAAATATTAAATTCCGTCTATTAGCATCCAATTAAAACATTTTTGATCATATCACCCCATGCAAAGCAGTAAAGTCACTAAGACAGTATTAAGAAACGAAAACAATAGAAGAGTAATCAAAAGACAGTGGATGAAGATTGGCATTGCATTTAAATTTTTGAAGATCAAAGTATGGTCAAAATCCATTAAACATAATTGGGTAGACTGAGCTTCATAGCTATGTGTGTAATCGGTTTTTTAAGTCAGAGTTGCCTTTCTCTTAGACTGGTTGCCAATCAAGGATATAGAATTGGGTCTGCCTTGTTATTTTACGTATAGTTAAGGTGGGTGAGAAGGAATAGATTAATATCTACATATGTACGAAACTGAATGCAATGATTGGCGTCAGAATTTGAACTTGGTTCTACACTTTATTTTTAATTTTCCTACTAAAATTCGGATAAAAATCAATTCGCAAACGTGAGAGTGGTGAGGCGAACAATGTTCAAACAACGAATGGTGGAGAGATTTGCGAAATGGTAGGAGATTCCAACAGGATGAGGATTACTCATTCGTGTTGGGTTCAGCGTTATGTGCTTCGCCAGAAGAGATGAATTCGTTTTTTCCTTTCTTTTCAGAACATTTCGGAAATGTCTTCGAGTACTTTCAATCGGAGGTTGGCTAGTTGCTAGCGAAAGCCGACTCTGTGTTTCTGTGTGTATGTGTGTGCGTTTATGTGTGTATGTATGTGTGTGTGCATGTGTGTGCGTGTATGTGTGTGCGTGTATGTGTGTGCATGTGTTTGAATGTATCTGTCCATATTTGTGCATGTATGTGTGCATATGTGTGTGAATGTGTGTGTGCGTGCATGTGTGTGTGTGTGTATATTTGTTTGCATGTATGTGTGTGTGTCCGCGTATGTGTGTGTATATATGTGTGTACGTGTGCGTGCGTGTGTGTGTGTGTGTGTGTGTGTGTGTGTGTGTGTGCATGTGTGTATGTGTGTGTGTGATGCACTTCACAAAACCGGTAGCAATGACGTAAATTATTTCTCAAGTACTAAGAGTATGGGTTAATTAACATCACTGAACAGATGAGACTAAGTAAAGCAAAAAGAAAAGGAAACCTGATTTTTTAGGTGAACAAGTGATTGGAAGTTCTTAAATTTGTCTGTTAACATCCCATCAACAAACTAATCTCTCTTACGCACACCTTCAGCAACCCCAGCAGACGCACAGTCAGTCTCTCTATTTTATTTTTCAAGTATTTTTCTTTCTTTTTTAAGAAACAACTAATTAGACTCGTTATAATAAATCGACATTGAACAAGAAAGGACAGATTAAAAGACAATGTGGATTCTTGGTTTCATTGTAGTCAGATGTCTACAGCCAATTATCTTATAAAATCATAGCCAAAGAATCAATTTTATCCAACTACCCGTAATGATTTTCGTTCAAGACTTTCATATGAATATGTAAACTCTCAGCTGTAGAAAACTGCTCTCTCGGATAATTTTTATACTAATCTTCGACCAAAACCCGTCCTGGGTATGACGATAAACTAGATCCGCGTCCTGGGTAAGACGTTAAACTACGTCCAGCAGCAAGGCCTCTGATCAGGAGGTTTTGAGGAGTGTGGAACCATCTCTTAATTGCTGGTGTTCCCAGGTCCACCCTGACCCGGGGTGGTAGCACCTGTTAGGGTCCCAGCTATGGGCAAATAGTTAACACCCAAATTTGTTTAAAAATAGGTTTTAATACCAGAAATACTTTGTAATAAAAAATAAATTATTACCAGCAATAATTTTGAAGGAAAAATTATCAGCAATATTTTTTTTTAAAATATCAGTAATACAAAATGGTTTCGTGTCAGTTGCAATCTTCAAAAATTTACATGCACTGTCATTCATCATCTTCCGTCTCACTGAATCCTGTTTTTTTTTTTTATTGTACTTTCTCCTCAATAATGCCTTTTTTTTTTCAGATTCTTTCGCACTCAGTAACCCCCTTGAGTCTTAGTGACTTTATCACCGTGCTTGGAGTGAAACGATTAAAAAACAATTTATATGTGTAACTAAGTATGCAGTATTTACTCTATTTAAATTCGGAATATTGTCTTCATCTTTGTTGTTGTAATCATGACGTTTCGGCCGTTGTCCCATCCGGCCTTCTTCAGGTGTATAGTGATGTGGTAAGCTACACGGAATGCTGAACTGAAGCCTTTATTTGATCTACGTGGGTATACTGTTCTCGGTCCAGGGCAGTGTTTCACAACCTTTTTAAACAATGTCGCACCTAGGAGCAAATATCACGGCACACTTAGCAACATTTTTTAAGTGTATATATTTAAATGTTATGAAATAAATCAAAGAATGTAGAATTATATGAAAAAAAAGGTTAATGTTCATTTATTCAAATAAACGAAAATTTTAAAAAGTTAAATTTTAAAAAATAAAATACTTTATAAAAAATGAATATTAAAACAGACTATTTAGAATGACATAGTTAAAAGAATTATTTGAAAAAATGTTTAATACTTATTCATTTATCCAAATACTAACGCTGAGCCAATACTACTTCCACACACACATATATATGTGTATGTCGTGACAATATTTCGCAACATGGCGGTTGAGAACGACTGGTGGAGGGACATCGTCTAGTTATTATTTTATTTAGTTCTTTTATTGCCTCAGCCACTTCCATTGAGTGCAAGTAAACACTTCCTGGCACAGGAATTGAACTCACTATTAGGAATTGTTTCTGTTTTGGCAGAAGCTATTTCAATAATAAATGATTAATCAGTGGAAGTATTTATTTTCATATATAAAGGGTGTTCCAATAACTTGAACCGATTTTAAATGTGAATTAAGTTTAAGCGTCTAATTATCTTCTTTCTCTTTCAGATTTAACAATTTAAGTCTTTGGCATTTTCAACCATGGAAAGATTAACAATCAAGCAACTCGTCAAAGTTGTCGAAGCCTATTACGAAAATGGACGTTCAAACAGAAATGCATTTCATGGACTTCAAGATTTGTTTATTTTTGTTGTTGTTTTTTTTTGGTGGGGGGTCAACATAATCGACCGACCGAGAGTGCAGTTGGAAACGACGTAACGTTGTTGTGGAGAGGTTCAATTCATGCGCGCCATGACGAATAGAGGTGTCTGGATTTTCGGCAACATTCTCGTGCACTGAAGCATTGTTTTTAGCTGAACGGAGTAACCGAGCACCCAGTGGTGTTTTCCCATCTGCCACCGACCCAGCTTGTTTGAATTTACGAACAATTTTTCCAATTGCACTCTTGAAACTTTAACACATTGTTTGATTGTTAATCTTTCCATGGTTGAAATTACCAAAGACTTAAGTTGTTAAATCTAAAAGAAAAAGAGAAAAAAAAGTCATTAGACGCTTAAACTTAATTCACATTTAAAATCGGTCCAAGTTATTGTAACACCCTTTTACATGAAGTATTTATTTTTTTATATATTTGTTTTGCTTCTGATATTTCCTGAAAGATACGCTTGATTCCAGATTCAAATGATAGCCCAAGTTTTCTTTTTCCCCTGTTCTTCAAATGATAATTTTGCTCTTCTAATCCTTCTAATCTTCCAATCTGTTAATCCCTCGCAGGCAGTTTACTGGGATGTCGTTATCTGAAATCGCACATCACGTGTAATCGGTTGATTATCGCTGTGGGGCACTATCCGAAAACTGCTGCAGATGTATGGAGCTCAAAATAAAAGATACAAGCTTACGGCCACAGCCTGTTGAAACACCGGTTCCCGTACGATCACCAAAGTTAAGCAACGTCGAGCCTGGTGAATACCTAGATGGGTGAACGCTTGCGAATACCAGCTGCTGTAACCTTGGATGTGTAATGGATAATGGCTCGGAATTGTTAAACGAAGTGTCGTGTTCAAATTCCTGTTTAGTTCATTATAATTATTTACGTGTAAATACGCTTGGAAAAAGTATGAATCTTTCTCTTCCCCCCAGCTATGGGTAAGACTTCTATCACTAAACTATTATTTTCTCCAAAAAATTTCTTACAATCCAAAAATATTTTCTAGCTTTGAATAACCTGCAAAAGGTTGGTAATCCATAGAAAACGAATCAATCCATTTAAAAGATATCAAAATAGATTTTGCACTCAGTATCACACCAGAGCATCAGAGGAGTTGATTTAAAAGGTATCATCATAGCCTCCAGGTGTAGATTCGCGCCGCACACACTATCAGTAGCTGCCTTAACATGTAAACAAGTAACTGGAACAGCTGAGCTTAGGATTTTCACACGTGATAAAAACCAGATGACAAGTGGATATATAAGTGCCCATTTTGGAAGGGAAATGAGAGGTCTCTCAAATATTCGCGAGAAATGTACCAAAAGCCACACACCGCGCGCCAAGATGTCCGGAGTTCAGAAGAAAATAAATAACAATTTTACGTACGAGGGATTCAATCGCGTTTTCTCATTAGTGTGTAAAATGATAACATTACTGTTGTAACCTAGAAATGGATACTGAATGAGAAATAACCAAAATGCAGGTTGGAAATGAAATTGTAATCTTTATAATATCAACAAAATACAATACTCGCCAGCGGCGTGAATGGGTAAACCACTGCTAGTGGTGGACTACACAGACAACATATTACTCCCACTTACAATAGTGTCCAATGTATTTTTGAGGACTGGAGCATTCCCATTAGTGTTCATAGATACGGCATATAACAATTACACAAATGAAAAAAGATTGATGTTAAGAAGCGGTTGTATACAGCTGACAATTTAGATATTTCTGACCGGGTTTGGCGCCACGTATGACGCCAATATGAAAGTCTCGATCGGACGTGACTGTTTAAAAACATAACGCCGGTTTTCAGGTTGATGTTTTGGTTTCGTAACAATTTGCTGTGTTGACTGCAATAATGTAAAGAGAAACAGCAGATCGCCTTCCAAATACTCTCTATCTCGCTCACTCTTTCTCGCGCGTGCGCGCTAGTGCTGACAATGTCGTCCATCATTAAAAGTGAGCGAGAAGGAAAACGTTTACATTTTCTAACATATTTTCTCAGTTTTTAACATTATGGTTCCAAGCTGATTTGGAACAAAGATAAACAGATGGAAATGGAAAAAGACAGAAGAAGAGATTATTAGGAATCGTAAAAACGGAAAGAAAGACAAAGAAATTAATTACCAGAGATAAAGATAAGTAGAGAATATAAAAAGGCATAGTCAATTATGTACCATGCGTGATACACGCTTAGGCGATCATGTACCTTTCGATGCATGACTGATGAGACAGATTTTTTTTCCCTCAGTAGGTTGTCATTTCTTTCTGCGGTATACCAGTTGCCATCCAAAGCTATAGAACCCGGTCTGTCGTGCTATTTACCCATAAAGTGGGGTGGGGAGAAGAAAAGGATTAATACATTTCCTAAGGGTATTAGCACGTAACTGAATGTAATGGATTCGACTGGAATTCAAACTCCAATTCTTCAATCCGAGTCGCTATCAATTACTTCACCGTGTGGATTATCCAAAAAGTGTTTTCTCTTTATTAAATAGGATTATTACATGTCATCGTTGAAGAACGTCTTTTCAAACGAAATCGATCAGTTCCATCCATAGTGGCTTGTTTCTCGTATGGTTGATTAAACAAACATAGAAGTGGTACACTTTTCCAAAATTAGGGCATCTAAAAAGACTGGATGACAGTAGAAGAATGATTCTGCATATGACATCTTCAGCTGCGTTCCACTGCTTCCAGTGGCATCTTTGCATATTTTGTGAATTGAACAGCGTCAATGTGTAACATTGTGTGTATAAAATAAAGGAGACTAAGTTAAGCTTAAGGATTAAAAAGGAAAAAAAATCTCTTAACTAATAAACAGCAAGGGATATTGTTGGAAGCATATAGCGTTTCTGAAATATTATATATTTCAAAGGGTCACTTTACGGCCACATGTCTTGCAGAGAAAAGGGAAAAGAACCAGGATGTGACGGTGCCTTTCTGTCGGTCCGGGAATTGAAACATCAACGATTAGCAACAATTTCTAGTAAAAAAAAAAGCGTTTCTTTTTCGTTCCGAAATGCTAGGATAAAGAAACATCGCTTACTGACTACATGCTCTCTGTCACTGACAAGTAATCGACAAAATTTCCCTAATTGGGAACAATAAAAGTAGCCAAGAAAAACTATATGCGTCGTTCTATTTATTACTGCGCAAAAACCTTCTGGTGAAAAGACGACAGATTTGAATTTCAGTGAGTTTCATAGAACTAGTGAATGTAGTGATGTAGGGCGTGTGTTTTTTATGTACATTGGAGGAAGCGGGCTATATATATAACTATCAAATGCATTAGTCAAACATAAATTCAGTCAGAACTTCAATCTAAAGAATGCAACACTTATTAAAAGAGAAAGTAACTTAGACGGAAAGTTATTGAGACTGCTGCTATCTGATCTTACCAACATATAAATCTACACCACACAGTTTTTAAAATATCTCCTTTCTTCAAAAAGATACTCTTTTCCCAAGCCAACATACATGACTATAAAAACTTAAAAGAATAGGGTTATATTCAAAAACGTCTATTATTCAAAATATGTAGTACATAAATAAAATTATTGAAATAATATGAATAATAATTACATTATTTAAAAAAAAAATTGAATCACTCTTGTTTATTACATAATAAATTATATCACTTAGCATCCTCCATAATTTACCTTAACTCTCAGCCTGATGTGTATTTATGAGCGTTCATAAATTTTAAAATTCTGAAAAATTAACGGCATTTTTTAAAAATGTGTGCCAAAATAAAATCCTTACATTCACCTTGACAAAGTCTATCAGAGGACGAAATATGTCTGCTAGGATATGCCTTCTGAATATATATATATATATATATATATATATATATATAGAGAGAGAGAGAGAGAGGGGGGGGGAGAGAGCGAGCGAGAGAGAGGATGCTAAAATAAATTATCATCTAAATTACGCAAAAATGAAAATAACAGACATCTCATTTTAACAGATATATTTAGTAAAATTACACAAAAATATCTTGAAATACTAGAGAGTAATTCTATACTATAAAATCGCCATTAGCTTCATCCTCGGCCTCCAAAAGACTTCGGAATCTTTTGCAACTCTTCTGGACGATCTCCTTGTATAACTTGGTGAATGCTGCCATAATCCTTGCCTTCAGTTCATTTTTGATGTTACATGGAGTTTTGTTGATCTCTCGCTCAACTACGCCTCCCCCTCCTCCACATAATAACCAATAGGGTTTGATCTGGGGAGTTAGGTGACCACATATAAGAGGTGATGAGGTCACAGAAATTCTCTAACAGCTATGAGGTATTTCTCCTGCTAGAATGGCATGGTGTAGAGTCCTGTTGCCAGACATAAGATCTTCCAGCAGCCACCCTCTTGACCCAGGGAAGCACTAACTCCTCACTTAACGTAGACCTCCGTGTTGAGTCTGAGGGCCTCACCAACAAATTCGGGGGTTCTTTTCTTATCAGTACGAGCTGAGTGAGTTTTCCGAGCTGCCGGACCTTCGTAATCACCATTAGAATCACCCAACTCTTTCCCAATCCTCTGCTCTCTTCTCGCATTGAAACCCAAACACGCTGAAATGTTCGTCTTAGGGCTTCTGGCGTTCATGCGAAGCAATACAGCATGCCGTTTCCAAATTTCTTGTGCTCTTTTGCTTACAGATTGTGCACAACTATCCTGACTCTACTCTACTGTGCAGTCGAAATTAAAAATATAAAAGGTGATTATTTACCCATAACACTCCATCTCTCTCTCTCTCTCTCTCTCTCTCTCTATATATATATATATATATATATATATATATAGTTTGATGCCGTCCGGCCTGATGAAGCAACATTGAAGTCTCGATTTTGCGAAATAAAATTTCACCATAGCTTTCTGAAGTCTCCGATTTCTTTATAAATTATATATATATATATATATATATATATATATATATATATATATATATATATATATATACACACACACACACAGATATATATATATATTCTGGCCACTTTTTATGCAAATTTTTATCATCCAATGACCTAAGAGCAATTTATTTGATATAGGCATTTAAACACGATAATAATAAACCTGCTGAATTCCATTTCATGCAGTAGTAGGAAAAAGAAAGCTAGTTTAAAGACTTTGACCATGGAATAGCTATTTGTGCCAGTTCGGGCGGATCTGAATACTGCCAAACTGCTGATCCACTAGGATTCTCACATACAACAATTTATAAGTTTTACAGAAAATGACCAGAAAAATGTTTTTGGTGCTTCTCCAAGAAATTAAAGGTTTTCTTAAAAACAATTCCTATAAAGCTCAGATTAAATGGCCATTCCCAAGAATACAATATTTTTTGAATAATCCGGGAGAGTAAACAGTATCAATTGTTTCTTTTTTCAGGAAATAAAAACCTGATAATGGAGGAAACCTTCTTCATGCCACTATATACACAAATCATTTTCTTTAGATGAAGGTCGACCTTTTGTAGTAGTGATTCATTTCGACTGAACCGCGATTTATTCTGTTCAAAGTTGATGTAGAGTAGCCACTTTTCATCGATCCCAATCCCAATCTCTTTTAAAAGCAGAATATTAAAATATCGCCGTTGGTGGAGGTCAGTGCCGAGAATTGGGATGCTCATCGACATTTTCTTCTGTGTGAAATGAGTCCGATGTTGGATCTGAAGAGACGTCCGCAGTCACCGCATGGTATGGTAGGAGAAGTTAGAGGATTTAGATCTCTGGCTTTTCTTTGGTCTCTCTTCCTATCTTCTATTTGTCTTCTGGTGTTTTCGAAGGATATTGTTTTTTCATGGATTGCTCTTCTCCACTTGTTTCTTTCTGCAGCTTCCGTCTCACAATTGACCAGATCGATTTCACGCTCAAAGAGATTAAAATATAATCTAGTAGTTTATTTTCAGCGAGAAATCTCCAGCATTTGCCTTCGCAAGTCATTTTTGAGACATTCGACTTTTTGCATAACCTACTCCAAAAATGCACAATAATATTTTTTTGAATTTGAATAATATTTCTTACCTTTCTTAAAATAAAATAAAGTCCATCTTAACGTAAGAATCAGTGCACAAATATGAGCTAAGTTTGATTTAAACACAGATGCCGCAGTTACAAGTGTTATGATACAAATAAAAGTGATTTTTTGAATGAAGTTAGTTCAAACGAAGCGTTCGCAATGACAGAAACAAAACAAACATTTTTGTCCGTCTAATAGAAAAATCAGTGGGGGCTGATAGAAAGAATTTCCCGTACAAAGGAATAAAGAGAGAAAAAAAGATTTAGAGAAAGAAAGAATAAAGAAGAGAAAAATTGAGAAAAAAAAAGAGAGAAAAATTGTGGGAAAGAAGAAAAAGAGCATAGAAAAAAGCGAAAAAGGACAAGATGAAAAAAAGAGAGACGAAAAAGGAAAAACGGAAGCAAAAAGAGAGAAATAGAGAAAGAGAAAAACGAGAGACGAGATTGACTGATTTATTAATCCGCTTTTTACGGTTTATCAGCCTATTCAGGTTATTTAAAGCCAGAAAATATTTTTAGATAGTAAGAACTTTTTGTTAAATAATAGATCAGTCATACCAGTATTACTAATTAACCCATAGCGGGGGGGAGTGAAGTCTTGATACTTTTCCCAAGAGTATTTGAATGTAAAGAATTCAAATGAAATTGAAACTCGACTCACCGATTAACAATTCCGAGCAATTCATTACACCAGCCGTACTTCCAAGATTACATTACCTGGTATTCGCAAACGGTCACCAGTTTAGGTACTGATCAGTGATCCTACATGAACCAATGTTTCAAACGTTTGGCCGTAAGCTGAGAAGAAAAAAAAAGTAATAGGAGACAATGATAGAAAAAGAAAAATGACAGAAACAGAAAAATGAGGAAAGGAAAAGAAAAAATCGAGAAAAAAAAAGGGAGAAAGAAAAAAGAGGAAAGAAAAATGAGAATGAGAAAATGTAAAAGCAAAAGCGAGAAAAGGATAAAAAGTGACAAAAAGAAAAAGTGAGAAAGAGAAAAGTAGGAAAGAGAAGAAAGAAAAAGAAAGGCAAAAACGAAAAGTTAGAGAGAAAAAGTGAGAAAGAGAAAAATGGGAAAAAGAAGAGAGAAGAAAGGCAAAAACGGAGAGAAAGAGAGAAAAAGTGTGAAAGAGAAAATGGGAAACAGTAGAGAGAAGAAGAAAGGCAAAAACGGAAAGAAAGAGAGAAAACGTGAGAAAGAGAAAAATGGGAGACAGAAGAGAGAAGAAGAAGGGCAAAAACGGAGAGAAAAGGTGAGAAAAAGTGAGAAAAAAAAACAGGAAACAGAAGAGAGAAGAAGAAAGGCAAAAACGAAAAGAAAGAGAGAAATTTGAGAAAGAGAAAAATGGGAAACAGAAGAAGAAAGGCAAAACCGGAAAGAAAGAGAGAAAATTGAGAAAGAGAAAAATGGGAGACAGAAGAGAGAAAAAGATAGGCAAAAACGGAGAGAAAGAGAGAAGAAGTGAGAAAGAGAAAAATGGGAAACAGAAGAGAGAAGAAGAAAGGCAAAAACGGAAAGAAAAATAAAAGAATTCAGTAAGAAAACATTGGGAAACAGAAGAGAGTAGAAGAAAGGGAAAACAGAAAGAAAGAGAGAAAAAGTGAGAAAGAGAAAAGTGGGAAACAGAAGAGAGAAGAAGAAAAGCAAAAACAAAGAAATAGTGAAAAAGTGAGAAAGAGAAAAGTGGGAAACAGAAGAGAGAAGAAGAAAGGCAAACACGGAAAGAAAGAGAGAAAGTGAGAAAGTGTTGTGGTACGATACACCTAATTTACATCAGTGGTACACAATTCACTTCTGAAGAATTTAAGGAATTTTGTGAGTTATATCAAATTAACCACATAACGACGCCTCCGTATCATCCGAGGTCTAATGGACTCGCAGAAAGATTTGTCGATATTTTAAAGCGAGCTCTGAAGAAAGCCTCAGGAGTTCCAACGGAAAAGGCGCTTCAGCAATTCTTACAAGTATACAGAATCACGCCAAATCAGAGAACACACTCAAACATGGCACCAGCTGAACTAATGTTCGCTAGGAAAGTTAAGTCAGTGTTTGACAAGCTTTTGCCAGGAAAAAATAGAGTAAAAAATACCATGTATACAGCGAAAAAAAAAGATACACTCCCGGAGAGAAGGTGTTTTTCAAGTGCTATAAAAACAACGTTGAGTTCTGGGAACGAGGCATAGTGGACAAGAGAATCGGTGACCTGATTTACATAATTAAAGGGCCGAAGAATACTCATAAAAGGCACCAAACCAACTTAAAAAAAGATTACGGTATAGAGCAAGAAGAGTGTATACCGGATGAGGACGAAGATCCCATTGATATAATGTATGATATGTTTCAGGTAGAACCTCCACAGAATATACCTGAACCAAGAAGATCCGGTAGGAAACGGAAGTTGACGGACCCATTGAACGTGAATCCAAAACGGAAAAAATATTAAAATTAGGCAAATGGATCTACAAAGAAATAACCATAATCATCAACCCATATAGGAAGCCAATTTGAAATCCAAAAGGGATTGCAAGGCTTGGGAGGAGGGTGTTGTGGTACGATACACCTAATTTACATCAGTGGAGTACCGACCATATAAATATGGTCTGGTACCGGGAAAATAGTAGTAAGAAGAGATCGAATCCAGAGACTCTGCCCGACTGCGATTTAGTCAACCCATTATGCAGGAACTGTCTTCCCAAGAATATACCAAAACTAACTGTAAATATTGTGTACCCTTTCCTTGTTTCAATACATTTTGTTTACGTACATTTTGTGTTGTATTATTATTATTCCATGCTTATCCAAGTTTCAACAGAAAGAAAAAAAGTAGGAAACAGAAGAGAGAAGAAGAAAAGCAAAAACGGAAAGAAAAAGAGAAAAAGTGAGAAAGAGAAAATTGGGAAACAGAAGAAAAAGAAAAAAACGGAAAGAAAAAATAGGGAAACAGAACATTGGGAAAAGAAGAAGTCAAAAAGGGAAAACAAAATAGAAAAAAAGAGAAAGAGAAAATTGGGAAACAGAAGAGAGAAGAAGAAAGGCAAACACGAAAAAAAGAGAGAAAAGAAAAGAAAAAAAAGAAAACAGAAAGAGAGAAGAAAAAAAACGGAAAGAAAAAGAAAGAAAAAAGAAAAAAATTGGGAAACAGAAGAAGAAAAGAAGAAAAAGAGAAAAAGTGAGAAAGAGAAAATTGGGAAACAGAATAGAGAGAAGAAGTCAAAAACGGAAAGTAAGAGAAAATTGAGAAAGAGAAAAATGGGAAAACGGAGAGAGAAGAAAGGCATAAACGGAAAGAAAAAAAATGGAAACAGAAAGAAAAAAGCAAAACGGAAAGAAAGAGAAAAATGGGAAAAAGAGAAAGAAGAAAAGAATAAAAAAAACGGAAAGAGAAAAGGAAAAAAAAAAGAAAAAACGGAGAAAAATTGAGAAAGAGAAAATCAGGAAACAGAATAGAGAGAAGAAAGGCAATAACAAAAACATAGAAAATGGGAAACGGAAAGAAAGAAAAACGGAAAAAAGAGAAAGAGAAAAATAGGGAAAACAGGAGAGAGAAGAAGAAAGGCAAAAAAACGGAAAAAAAAAAAATGGGAAACAGAAAACATGAAGAAGGGAAAAAATGGAGAACAGAAGAGAAGAAGAAAGAAAAAACGGAAAGACAAAACGGAAAAAGAAAAATGGGGAGAGAAGAGAAGGAGAAAAGCAAAATGGAAAGAAAGAAAAATGTGGAGAAAATTGGAAATAGAAGAGAGAAGAATAAAAGAAAACGGAAAACGAAAAAAGAGAGAAAAAGACAAAAAAAAAGAAAAGAAAGAAAAAATATGGAAAGAAAATTGGGAAACAGGAGAGAAAAAAGAAAAAACGGAAAGAAAAATAAAAAAGGAGAAAAAATTGAAACAGAAAGAGAAAATCGGAAAAATTGAGAAGAAAATTGGGAAACAGAAGAAAGAAGAAGAAAAAAACGGAAAAAGAAAAAAAAGAGAAAAAAAAGTGTGAAACAGAAGAGAAGAAAAAACCAAAACGGAGAAAGAAGAGAAAAGAGAAGAGAAAATTCAAAAAGAAGAAAAAGAAAGAAAGAAAGAAAAAATGAGAAAGAGAAAAGAAAAAGAAGAGAGAAGAAAGGGAAAAACAAAGAAAGAAAAAAGTGAAAAAAGAAAAAATTGGAAAAAAAAGAAAGAAGAAAGGAAAAACGAAAGAAAAAGAAAATTGGGAAACAGAAGAGAGAAGAAGAAAGGCAAAAACGGAAAAACGGAAAGAAAAGAGAAGAAAAATGAAAGGCAAAAAGGAAGGAAAAAATTGAGAAGAAAATAGGAAACAAAATAGAGAGATTAGGCAAAAACGGAAAGAAAGAGAAAGTGAAGAAATGCAAAACGGAAAGAAAAGAGAAAAAAAACAAAAACGAAAGAGAAATTTGAGAAAGAAAAGGGAAAAAGATTCAGAAGAAAAAGAAAAACGGAAAGAAAGAGAGAAATTGAGAAAGAGAAAAATGGGAGAAAGAGAAAAAGATAGAAAACAGAAGAGAGAAAAGAAAAATGGGAAACAAAAGAAGAAGAAAGAAAAAGGAGAAAGAGAAAAATTGGAAATTAAGAGGAAACAGAAGAAAAATGCAAAAAAAGGAAAGAAAAATTGAGAAAAAACATTGAGAAAGAGAAAATTAGGAAACAGAAGAGAAATAAAGTAAAGTACAAACGAAAGAAATAGAGAAAAAATGAAAAAAGAGAAAAAAATGCAAAAACCGAAAGAAAGAAAAAGAAGAAAGAGAAAATTGGAAAAAAGAGGAAAAGAAAGAAAAAAAAGTGAGAAAATTGAGAAAAAATTGAAACACAAGAGAAAAGAAGGCAAAAACGGAAAGAAATAGAAAAAATTTGAGAAAAAAATGGAGAAAATTCGAAGAAACAGAACAGAAGAAAGAAGAAAAAAAAAAAAAACTAAAACAAAGAGAAAAGAAGGCAAAATCGGAAAGAAAGAGAAAAATTTGAGAAAGAGAAAATTCGGAAACAGAAGAGAGAAGAAGAGCAAAAACGGAAAGAAAGAGAGAAAAAGTGAGAAAGAGAAAAGTGGGAAACAGAAGAGAGAAGAAAAGCAAAAACGGAAAGAAGAGAAAAAGTGAGAAGGAGAAAATTGTGTAACAGAAGAGAGAAGAACAGAGGCAAAAACGGAAAGGGAGAGTGAAAAATGAGAAAGAGAAAAGAAAGAAACGAAAAAAAGTAAAGAAGAAAAAAAAAACAACAGAAAAAAACGATGAAAGAGAAAGAAGATAAAAGTGAAAGATAGAAAAGAAAAAAAAAAGGAGAGAAATGTATGTTTTAATTCGGAAGAGAAAACAATGAATGGGAAATGCTGATATGTAATCCAATGGGAAGGAGTCAAGTGTTTGTTCCTCTTACATTATTTTCTGATTCGTTTATTGCAGTCTATTTTCTGTCTGTGAAAATGTGAATGTTTAGAACTGGTTTTGTATGTATGGGAGGGCAGAAGTACAAAAAAAAAAATCATGACCGCACCTTTCGCTATTGATTTCAACTAATTCATTGATAATACGACAATATACGAGAAATGCTTTAGGAATCATTTAAACGTTTTCGTGTGCCCGAGCTGTCGAAGGACGGTCAGACGGTGCTGAATTCTCAACTAACGTATTGTCTGACTTTGAAAGTCTTCACCTTTTTTTTTACTCAGACTGGTAATTAAAAGTTTATTCATAGTCAAAATTTCAGCAGTTATCTATTTTGCTGTTAATGTAGCCATTTTTGTTACTTGTCTCTCTGCGCTTTCCTTTTTTTTTTATAAAAAATAACTTTTCTCCCTACGTTATCTTCCATCTCTCTTTACGTTTTGTGTGCGTGTGTGTGTGCGTGTGTGTGTGCGTGCGCGCGCGCACTGTCTCTTTAAGCTATCGTTTTTATACCTTGTCTCATTACGTTAGATTTTTACACCAGTCTGTTTTCACTATTTTTTTTATACTTTGTTTGCCTACTTTTTAAAAAAAAATACTTTGTCCCTTTACGCCATCTTATACATTGTCTTTCTATGTTATTGTAGTCTGTCTTTGTAAAATAACCACAATGGAAATGGTAGTAGCAGTAATTCTCAATTACTTTATTCTCGTACCAACAAGTTACAAATACAAAAATATATCTGATCCCCGACCACTCAGTTGTTTATATAAACCTGGACGAGGCAACTTATCTGCTTGTGGAAGTCCCCAATTATGTAATAAGACCTTCCATTTCTACCCTATAGTCTCCTTACACTATAATTTAATCTTTTAACCCTTGTCTCCTTTTTTTTATACTGCTTGTCTAATTTCGTTATCTTTTGACACATTGTTTTCTTTTCATTGTCACTTTATAGTGACTTATACCTTGTCTGTCTACGCTATGTTTTTTTTTATATTTTGTGAGCCTACATTATCTTTTTTTTACCTAATCAACCTACTACGTCTTTTTTTTTATACCTTGTCTGCCAACGCAATGTTAGATAATCTCTACCTAAGCTCTTTGTTTATACTTTTTCTCTTACGATAATTTATGAATCCATCTCTTTTTCCTTCCATCTGTGGGTAAATAACAGGACAGACCGGATCATATAACCTTGGTTTGCAACCACTCTAGGAGAAGGGCAATTATGAATCAAAACCTCCAACTATGGACTAAATAGTCTCCCCAACTCGCAATTGGCCAAGCGTCGTGTGTACGGTTACACCTCTGAAGACATGGTCAATCAAGGAGGGGGTTCCTCCATGGAGTGAGATGGCTCTGGTTCTGTTCTAACGAGCTTTAATCTCTGGTGCCTTTGTTAAGCTATCTTATACATGCAACCTTTATAATGGGTGTTTCATTAAGACGGATCATATATTTAAGTGTGTTTCATTAAGATGGATCATATATTTAAGGGTGTTTCATTAAGACGGATCATATATTTAAGGGTGTTTCATTAAGATGGATCAAAGTCAGCAGTAAATAAACCAGTGTTATTGGTGAAAAATTATTTACTTTTCTATTTGATCATGTTATTTAAGTCATGGCAATTATGTATGAAAAATCATATCGCCCAAATGTCTTCCAAATCTGAAACAAAAAGAAAAAAATATTCGACGCTTAAACTTAATTCACATTTAACATCTGTCAAAGTTATTGGAACACTCTTTATAACTAGTCTCCTTGTTTTGTATGCTATACATTGTCTCCTGACGCTAAGAATTTATATTTTGTCTCCTTTCACTATTTATAACTTCTCATTTTCACTATCTTTTTATACTTTGTTTCCTTACGGTATATTATACATTGTTAAACTACGCTATATTTTATACCTTGTATGTCTACTTTATTTATACCATGTCTCCTCTCTCTATCTTTTACAATGTATACCTACGTTCTATGTTATACTTTGTCGTTTTATACCGTCCTATACAGTAATTCCCCGGGTTAAGAGTGTCCCGACCCACGACGATTCGTGGTTACGACGCAATCTCCCTTAATCTAGTGCCGACTTATGCCGTTTGCCTTGTACATACAACGTCGTACGGCGCTAGAGCGAGAGAGGCGGTGTGGGTCAGCTCCTCGTTGTACGGCATATTGGATTGTTCTGTGTCCGCTCTCTTTCATTTGTGTTGTGTTTGTGGAAATGTATTGCTCTTCATTATGACTTCCAGGGATTAGTACAACCTCTTCTGGTGGTGGTGCTTTGAAGAAGAGGAGAGCCATTGTTGCAGCTTTTTGTATATATTATGCTTACTAGTCAGTTAGTCCAAATGACTTGACTCATTTTATAGTCCACCAATAGAAGGTTAACCAATCAGAAGACGTAGAATATTCAATCCGTCGTGTATAAAGGCGGCCATTTTGTTTACTCTATCCGAATGTCCAGTGCCAGCTTGTCAGGCGAAGAGAAACAGAAGGAATAACTACGCTCTGCTACTTTACCGGGATATCCACTGCTAACCTGAACTACGCTTCCCTACTGTCTTCGAAATATTCACTGCTAACCTCTGGATTCTATACTCAAAGACGACCGTCATGATGTATAACAGCCATCAATAGGGAAATGAAATTAGACATTGTTAAACGCATTGAAAAGGGAGAAACAGCAACGAGCATTGGCCGGTTGTTTCGCTTTAAGTCGTTCGACTGTCGCTACGATTATCATGGATAAAGATCACATTCTTGAACTTCTAAAAAGATCGGCTCCAAAGAAATGCACTGTTGTTACTAATTATTGAGATGGAAAGCTTACTGGTGGTTCGATTCGAAAACCAGAATCAATGTGAGTCTTAAAATAATTCAGGAGAAGGCTAAAAGATTGTCTGAGGTAATGAAAAATGAAAATCGGGAAGGGAATTAAAGTGAAGAGTTTTCGGCCAGTTAGTTTATCATTGGTAAATCGCGAGTACGTTCTAACTGAGACGTAAAACCGCGTTACGACTCATCGTCGGAAAGGAACTCTGCCGGAAATCGAGGCTTCCCTGTACATTGTGTGCTTATGCTATAAATTTATATCATGCCCACTTTTCACTATTTATTCCATGTCTCCTTACGCTACCCTATCTATTGTCTATCTACGCTATATTTTATAACGTGTCTTTTCGTAATTTGTCTCGCTTCTCTTTAAAAAAAAATATTTTGCTCCTACGAGGGCGAGTTGAAAATTTCATCGGCTGATTATAAAGGAGTGATGCTAGAACTGTGAAATCTTGCATACATCATTTCAACTCTTCTTATTAGTAACTGTATTGTTTCTTTTCAGGTCCAAGGGTGGGTTGAAAAGTTCATAGGCTGACTATGAAAAAGTGATTCTAGAGCCGTGGAATCTTTCCCGCGTTAATTTCAACTCTTCTTATTAATAACTGCATTGTTTCTTTCTGCGTACGGAGGTGGGCGGAAAAGTTCATAGGCTGACTATGAAGGAGTGATGCTAGAACTGTGAAACCTTGCATGCATTCATTTCAACTCTTCTTATTAATAACTGCATTGTTTCTTTCAAGAGAAGTCGCCACTCGTTACTTTGAAGTCTTTGAACAGTCAGATGTCAGTTATTTCACAGTTCTAGCATCACTCCTTCATGGTCAACCTATGGACATTACAGCTCACACTGGTATGTCACGCTGTACTCTTTTTGGGATTTTTTCTCATTGTTTTTCTCTTTTAGGATCTCTCTCTCTCTCTCCAATTTATTTTCTTCGTTGTGTCTCTACAGTATGTTTTTTCTTTCTATGCTGTTTCAATATATGTTTTACACTGTTTCTCAATCTTGTATAATTCTTTTTTCGCTTTCTGTCTTGTTTTTTTTTCCACACGAATATCTTGTTAGAGAGAAAATAGCAATATTATCAACAGGTTAAAAAGAACTCTTATTTTAGGGTGGAACGTTACGTTTTTGTTCATAATATTGGTTGTTCTTTTGTACGATCTTCAAACTTTGATTGGAGTCAAACGAAATAACACACTTAAAAACTCTAATGATTTCTTCCCACTGTGTTTAACCCAAACAAGATCGAAGTCTAGCTTATGCGTATCGAACTCACCCCGCCGTACTACTTATATCTGCTTTTATATTTGTTCCTATGCGTATATTGGCCTAGCCATGTTTCTTTTGGTGCACATAAATGGAATGCAAGCGTTAACAATAGGTGTAGTTTTGTATTCAGAGTTTAACGATGTCTAGAACAGGTTCGTAAATTTAGTTTATCACACGGCTTTCTGTAGAGGAGGACAACTGGTGTGAATCAAACATACTTGCTAGCAAATTAATCGGCGAGACATTTTTCACTTTTATAATAATGCATGCGTACCATTAATTACATATATATATATATATATATATATATGTATGTGTGTGTGTGTGTGTGTGTGTGTGTGTGTGTGTGTGTGTGTGTGTGTGTGTGTGTGTTTCGTTAAAGACGGCTAAGAAGGTATTTCGATTAAGCTTTTTATTTAATGTTTCTTGTGTTCGTACAAGTGTTTACTTTTCTGGACACAAATTGTATAAAAACTGCCTAAAAGTTCTGCATATCTGAGCGCTTTCGGCTATTCTTTTAGCCATAAAGGGGGACGATTTTTATTTCTTATATTTACATTACATTTTTATGTATGTATTTGAAGTGATAAGAATGGTTTATTTTCCAAACACTGTCAGCACATTGTAGCCGTGTTCGTAGATTTTTGTTATTGATTGTTGGCTTTTCCTTTTTTATTATTAGTGCTTCCATTATTTTAAATCTTTTTTTTTACATGTGCATGAGGCCATCATAATTGTATTTTCTACTAGAATGCTGCTGATGTGGTAGGTTTCCGTGTGTGTTTTAAGGAGTCTTGATTGAGCCATGGTCTCGTAGGTGTAACGTGAGTCGTTTAGATGGGTATGTAGTGGTATGACCAATATAATTATTTATGAGTTCGGTTTGATTAGGAACACAGTCCATAAGGGACATTTGAACTAGTAAATAATATTGGTTTTTTGTAATTTAGATTTTGCAGGTGTATCGTTACTGTTGATGATATGGTTAGCTGATTTAAATTTTTGGGTAGTTTTTACGCACTTTGCGCCCAGAAAAAGAAAATACTTGTACGAGCACAAGAAAAATTAAATAAAAAGCTTAACTGACCCTACTCTACTGCACAGTCGACAAAAATGAAAAACAGACAACGCGCATGCGCGAAATTAAATATATAAATGGCGACAATTTAACCATCGCACACTGTATTACCTCTACGATTTATCGAGAGTAAATTGAAAGCCTTATTCAGAATAGTGAATTGTTTTATACTATAATAATATAGTAATAATATAGTTATAACAGCCTGATAATTATGGGAAGGCTTTAGGTCCCAGTACTTACGCGTTTTCGATCAGCTATCGTGATATACTTGTGACAAGTTACTTTTTCTCGACTCCCTCAACACTCTCTAATACATAAGGGATATTTTGGCTCATTCATTCGCTGCCTTTTCAACTATCGTCAGGGACGAGAGGCTTTCTGAAATTAGTGCATTTGTGACAATTAAATTCAAGCAACTTTCGAAAGTCTGTTCCACAGAGTAACAGTTCTTCCCAGAAACTTTTACTTTGTTCAACAGACTCCCGAGAGGATGCTCCCCTGATCGCTACAATCTTAACCTCTTCAACTCTAGAGTCAACCGTCATCTATTCCAAATATCCTCCTAATCTGCACTTACCTCCTCCTCTTACGTTCATACAACTGTAGAATAACAATAATAAACAGCACTTACCGGTGTAAAGGTCCCAGCTAGCGTCCAGCTGGCAGACAAAAATAAAGCCTGTTGTAACTTAATACAAACCCTGCAAACTAACTGATGAATCAAGCTGGTATTTATATAGAAATACCTCCACTCAGGTACCAGCAGCCAATCACAGCCCAAGCAATGGACTATCCCACTTTAGCACAATGAGATGCTCCATGGCAACATAAATAGCTCTCTTTCTAAAGGTTGGATTATTATTCACTTAGCTTGCTCCACAACTGAGTGTTTATCTCTACCACGTGATTTTTCTACAACAACAACCTCATTCAAACTCCCGAGAGGATGCTTCCCTGATCGCTACAATCTTAACCACTTCAAGTCTAGGGTCAACCGTTATCTATCCTACATATACTCATAGTCTGCAGTTCTTACAATCTCATTTCACGCCGTTACGACAACGTCATTCTGTATCGCTCTTTCTTGAGTGGCTCTCAGGTCTTCTTTTCGAATTCGTAACTGCTAGCTTTAGAATGTGGATGAAAATGCAAGTCATTTCTCACCCGACATACAAAAGTAGCCGCATATTGTCTAGACTTTGTAAAGGTCAGTGTGCCAGCGTTATTGAGTGCATATCTCTGGCTGCACAACTCGTTGTGTGTAGAAATACGCATTGCTGATTGTATACTTGATTGCGTTTGTATCTGATTTGACGTATTCATAACTTTTGTTTATAGTAATTCGCCCAT